>JAVIAB010000117.1:44589012-44639012 GCA_032433765.1 Megaustenia siamemsis | reverse complement strand
ACGACTGCTTAATTACTCTACTGTACAGCTACGACTGCTTAATTACTCTACTGTACAGCTATGACTGCTTAATTACTCTACTGTACAGCTATGACTGCTTAATTACTCTACTGTACATCTATGACTACTTAATTACTCTACTGTACATCTATGACTACTTAATTACTCTACCGTACAGCTATTATTACTTAATTACTCTACTGTACAGCTATTATTACTTAATTACTCTACCGTACAGCTATTATTACTTAATTACTCTACCGTACAGCTATTATTACTTAATTACTCTACCGTACAGCTATTATTACTTAATTACTCTACCGTACAGCTATTATTACTTAATTACTCTACCGTACAGCTATGACTACTTAATTACTCTACCGTACAGCTATGACTACTTAATTACTCTACCGTACAGCTATTATTACTTAATTACTCTACCGTACAGCTATTATTACTTAATTACTCTACCGTACAGCTATTATTACTTAATTACTCTACCGTACAGCTATTATTACTTAATTACTCTACCGTACAGCTATTATTACTTAATTACTCTACCGTACAGCTATTATTACTTAATTACTCTACCGTACAGCTATTATTACTTAATTACTCTACCGTACAGCTATTATTACTTATTTACTCTACCGTACAGCTATTATTACTTAATTACTCTACTGTACAGCTATTATTACTTAATTACTCTACCGTACAGCTATTATTACTTAATTACTCTACCGTACAGCTATGACTACTTAATTACTCTACCGTACAGCTATTATTACTTAATTACTCTACCGTACAGCTATTATTACTTAATTACTCTACCGTACAGCTATTATTACTTAATTACTCTACCGTACAGCTATGACTACTTAATTACTCTACCGTACAGCTATGACTACTTAATTACTCTACCGTACAGCTATTATTACTTAATTACTCTACCGTACAGCTATTATTACTTAATTACTCTACCGTACAGCTATTATTACTTAATTACTCTACCGTACAGCTATTATTACTTAATTACTCTACCGTACAGCTATTATTACTTAATTACTCTACCGTACAGCTATTATTACTTAATTACTCTACCGTACAGCTATTATTACTTAATTACTCTACCGTACAGCTATGACTACTTAATTACTCTACCGTACAGCTATGACTACTTAATTACTCTACCGTACAGCTATTATTACTTAATTACTCTACCGTACAGCTATTATTACTTAATTACTCTACCGTACAGCTATTATTACTTAATTACTCTACCGTACAGCTATTATTACTTAATTACTCTACCGTACAGCTATTATTACTTAATTACTCTACCGTACAGCTATTATTACTTAATTACTCTACCGTACAGCTATTATTACTTAATTACTCTACCGTACAGCTATTATTACTTAATTACTCTACCGTACAGCTATTATTACTTAATTACTCTACCGTACAGCTATTATTACTTAATTACTCTACCGTACAGCTATTATTACTTAATTACTATACCGTACAGCTATTATTACTTAATTACTCTACCGTACAGCTATTATTACTTAATTACTCTACCGTACAGCTATGACTACTTAATTACTCTACCGTACAGCTATGACTACTTAATTACTCTACCGTACAGCTATGACTACTTAATTACTCTACCGTACAGCTATTATTACTTAATTACTCTACCGTACAGCTATTATTACTTAATTACTATACCGTACAGCTATGACTACTTAATTACTCTACCGTACAGCTATGACTACTTAATTACTCTACCGTACAGCTATGACTACTTAATTACTCTACCGTACAGCTATGACTACTTAATTACTCTACCGTACAGCTATTATTACTTAATTACTCTACCGTACAGCTATTATTACTTAATTACTCTACCGTACAGCTATGACTACTTAATTACTCTACCGTACAGCTATGACTACTTAATTACTCTACCGTACATCTATGACTACTTAATTACTCTACCGTACATCTATGACTACTTAATTACTCTACCGTACAGCTATGACTATTGAAGTTTTCCAATGCACAGCCGCCATTAGAGCCGCCATAGCTCCGTGGTTAGTAAACAAGAAGTTGCGTTCTATCCTGATCGACACCTCCGGGTTCACCCAGAATTAAATGGGAACCGGATTTTTTCTGGGAAAGTAAAGCGGTACGGGTGTAATACCGACCACTTTACCTCAAAAATCACCTGCCGAAGGTCTATAAAAATTATGGTCACTAATTCCATATTCCATATACAGCACTTGACGCGACGAGGCACTTTATTTGTTTGTTTACTTCACTTGGGACTGTCCAACTATTCTACTGTATAGCTGTGATTGAAATTCTCCACTGTACAGCTGTGACTACTCAAACCCTGCAGAACACAGCTCCGGCTGTACAGCTGTAACGAATCTCTCTTCCACCCTACGTCTACATTGTCATAACAAAAATGGCCGAACAAAATTTGTATTTTCTTGCAAAATAGAGAGTGAGGAAGGACGCCACAATTAAATACAAGACAACCAAAAACAGGACGTCATAACCGGCACATTTGTACACTGACTCAGGTTTTCACCCAAAATGTGTTCATGTGTGTCTAGCTGACGGTTGCTTCATCGGCCGCTCCCAAGAAAGTGTTAGACGTGTATAAGTTACACTGTGTCGTAGCCCAAGAAAGTGTTAGACGTGTATAAGTTACACTGTGTCGTAGCCCAAGAAAGTGTTAGACGTGTATAAGTTACACTGTGTCGTAGCCCAAGAAAGTGTTAGACGTGTATAAGTTACACTGTGTCGTAGACCAAGAAAGTGTTAGGCGTGTATAAGTTACACTGTGTCGTAGCCCAAGAAAGTGTTAGACGTGTATAAGTTACACTGTGTCGTAGACCAAGAAAGTGTTAGACGCGTATAAGTTACACTGTGTCGTAGTTTGCAGCAAATTGCGATGTGTGTGCTTTATGACCAAGCACATCCGATTTCAGCAATATTTTTCCTACCCAGCTTACCACTCCTTTTCATCTATCCTCAGTTGCTTAGCCAGAAGAGTTTGTTTCAAAAGTTACCACTGTGTTGTAAAGCTAGATCTTGATCCTTTATGGTTCATTAATCCTGACGAGCTAGCTTTCAACGTCTTGTATTTGTACTCATGCTTGCTTGTGAAACGCGCCCCATAGTAACACGTGGAAACAATACCACACCGTCACATCACTGCTTTTTTTTTAGAAAGAACGTGATAATGGGAAACTACCTAGACAAACATCAATAATAAATAGATAGGTTTGGTTAATCTAGCTCACGACTAGCTCATCTTGTGCTAATGTGCTGTGTCGATGAGTAGCATCCCTATTCTTAGCCAGGACTGCTTATTACATTTAGTCACGTCTGCTTTTGTTATGGGATTTACTGAGTGGGAACTTGACGCTTGTGTTTGTTTAATAGTTAACAACATGGAGATGTCCCTGAGTTCTACGTTTGTCTTTTGTCACCCAAATGGACAGATGTCGAGGAGATCATATAAACATACATAACTCGTGTCTGTACTTGACTTATGTCTACTTGCACTCTGGGTCAAACACTCTTTAAAACATCGTTGGTTTTAGGAGCATAAAACAATTAAGTCTGTCGACCGTTAATAACGCCAGCAGTAGAAAATTTACAGATCTGCACTTATATTTAGTGTGCTTGTGTAGTTTGTGGACGTTTTGACAGCCACTCAAACTCTCTTCTGTGCTCTCCGTGACTGAGTGGTCATAAAACGAATTTAATGAACAATAAAATGTAAATGTTTTCAATTTTATGTTGAAACACGTCAGAAGCGGGGATCGAGCTCTGGCAAAGGAGAATTAAACTAAATGTTGGATTTTTTTTTTATCTTCATACATTTTGAAAGAAAGAAAGAAAGAATGAAAGAAAGAAAGAAAGAAAGAAAGAAAGAAAGAAAGAAAGAAAGAAAGAAAGAAAGAAAGAAATATAGAACCGTACACTCCATCATGACGTATAGGGAATATGGTGTTGTACGTCTGTTTCAAAAGCAAAAAGACAGAGGTAATGGTAACAACAAAGAAAAAGACATCACCTCAGTGCAAAATAAAGACAAGTGGAACAATATTAAAACAGGTAAGTGAATTTAAATATCTGGGAACTTTGTTAACCTCAGACGGAAAATGTACAAAAGAGGTGAGATGCAGAATGGATCAGGCAAAAGCAGCTTTCCAAAAAATGAGGAAGATAATATGCAATCCATTTTTGACAATAGAAACAAGAAAAAGAGTTCTTAAATGTTACGTAGAGCCAGTCTTAACATATGGATGTGAATCATGGACAACATGACAACAGATAAGAAAATCACTGGAGTCTGTAGAAATGTGGTTTTACAGAAGAATGTTGAGAATACCATGGACAGCTAAGAAGAGTAATGAAAATGTTCTGAGAGAGGTCAAAGCAAAAAGATAGCTAATTTCCAATATTAGGAAGAAACAATCATCATTTTTTTGGCCATGTAATGAGATGAGAACAACTGGAATATATTGTAACAACTGGAAAAATTGAGGGACGAAGAGATAGAGGGAAGCAAAGAGAAAAAATACCAGACAGCTAAAGAGAATGGCTTGGCAGAAGGTCAACAACAGAAATGATACATAAATGTCGAGATCGAAAGTTGTGGAGAGACATGATCACCTACGCCAGCAGGCCCGGTACTTGATGATGATGATGACGTCTGTTTTGTGCAAGATAAGAAGTAAGGTTAATGTTAGTCGTCGGTTAACCTCATCGCACATCGAACAACTGCCCATAAGTGCTGAGATCTCCTTCCCAGCAAGACCCGCAGTGTCAAGCGATCAACTGCCCATAAATGCTGAGATCTCCTTCCCTGCAAGACCCGCAGTGTCAAACGATCAACTGTTTCATAAATGCTGAGATCTCCTTCCCAGCAAGACCCACAGTGTCAAACGATCAACTGCCCATAAATGCTGAGATCTCCTTCCTGCAAGACCCGCAGTGTCAAACGATCAACTGCCCATAAATGCTGAGATCTCCTTCCCTGCAAGACCCGCAGTGTCAAACGATCAACTGCCCATAAATGCTGAGATCTCCTTCCCTGCAAGACCCGCAGTGTCAAACGATCAACTGTTTCATAAATGCTGAGATCTCCTCCCCAGCAAGACCCACAGTGTCAAACGATCAACTGCCCATAAATGCTGAGATCTCCTCCCCAGCAAGACCCACAGTGTCAAACGATCAACTGCCCATAAGTGCTGAGATCTCCTCCCCTGCAAGACCCGCAGTGTCAAACGATCAACTGTTTCATAAGTGCTGAGATCTCCTCCCCTGCAAGACCCGCAGTGTCAAACGATCAACTGTTTCATAAGTGCTGAGATCTCCTCCCTGCAAGACCGCAAGTGTCAAACGATCAACTGCCCATAAGCCATCTCTCCGATGCTCTCTTGAATCTAGACAACATCCCTCGTGATCAACATGAAGAGCCGGGAGTCGCACCAGGTCTCCACATTCACGAGTGGCAAGGAAAGCTCTTTACTTTCTAGCAGCATTTGGGTCCTTACTTTCTGGCACTAGTTGCGTCTCCCTTACTTTCTGACATCTGTTGTGTTCTCCTTACTTTCTGATACCTGTTGTGTTCTCCTTACTTTCTGACATCTGTTGTGTTCTCCTTACTTTCTGACACCAGTTGTGTTCTCCTTACTTTCTGACATCAGTTATGTTCTCCTTACTTTCTGACACCAGTTGTGTTCTCCTTACTTTCTGACATCAGTTGTGTTCTCCTTACTTTCTGACACCAGTTGTGTTCTCCTTACTTTCTGACACCAGTTGTGTTCTCCTTACTTTCTGACACCAGTTGTATTCTCCTTACTTTCTGACACCAGTTGTGTTCTCCTTACTTTCTGACACCAGTTGTGTTCTCCTTACTTTCTGACACCAGTTGTGTTCTCCTTACTTTCTGACACCTGTTGTGTTCTCCTTACTTTCTGACACCAGTTGTGTTCTCCTTACTTTCTGACACCAGTTGTGTTCTCCTTACTTTCTGACACCAGTTGTGTTCTCCTTACTTTCTGACACCAGTTGTGTTCTCCTTACTTTCTGACACCAGTTGTGTTCTCCTTACTTTCTGACACCAGTTGTGTTCTCCTTACTTTCTGACACCTGTTGTGTTCTCCTTACTTTCTGACATCAGTTGTGTTCTCCTTACTTTCTGACACCAGTTGTGTTCTCCTTACTTTCTGACACCAGTTGTGTTCTCCTTAATTTCTGACACCAGTTGTGTTCTCCTTACTTTCTGACACCAGTTGTGTTCTTACTTTCTGACACCTGTTGTGTTCTCCTTACTTTCTGACACCAGTTGTGTTCTCCTTACTTTCTGACACCAGTTGTGTTCTCCTTACTTTCTGACACCAGTTGTGTTCTCCTTACTTTCTGACACCAGTTGTGTTCTCCTTACTTTCTGACACCAGTTGTGTTCTCCTTACTTTCTGACACCAGTTGTGTTCTCCTTACTTTCTGACACCAGTTGTGTTCTCCTTACTTTCTGACACCAGTTGTGTTCTCCTTACTTTCTGACACCAGTTGTGTTCTCCTTACTTTCTGACACCAGTTGTGTTCTCCTTACTTTCTGACACCAGTTGTGTTCTCCTTACTTTCTGACACCAGTTGTGTTCTCCTTACTTTCTGACATCAGTTGTGTTCTCCTTACTTTCTGACACCAGTTGTGTATCATCAGACTTTGTAACATCAGTTGTGTATCATCAGACTTTGTAACATCAGTTGTGTATCATCAGACTTTGTAACATCAGTTGTGTATCATCAGACTTTGTGACATCACCTACCGTAGCAAATGTCACTCTCAGTTATATCACACCCTATTAAGTTGTTCCGTAACTTCTGAGTCCAATTATCTTCCTTCATACCTCCTGATAACATTTATCTTTCTCCTTACTTTTGAAGCCACAATATTATTTGTTCTTTGTCTGTTTGTCTATCAATCTATATCTCTGCTGTCTTTGTTAGTGGCGAAGGCAGCACATGCGGCAAAAATTCATTACCCATGTCCGTCGGCTTTTGCTACTAAGAATCGGACTTTGCACAGGATCCGAAATGTCCCCGCAAGTCCAAATTCTGGACGAGTCTCACAACCTCGACAAGAGAGTTAGATATTTCTATTTATTACCTCAGTCAAATCACTTTTCTTCACACCATATGAAATAAATCACATTTTTTCTTATCATATGAAATAAATCACATTTTTTCTTATCATATGAAATAAATCACATTTCGTCTCACCACATGCTATAAATCACATTTCTTCTCACTACAAGCGATAAATCACATTTCTCGTCACCATATGCAATAAAAAAAAAAGTAAAGTACCCCCGGTCACGCCAAGTGGCGTATAGGGAAATATGGTGTTAGTGACCCTATATTTTACAGACCTTCAGTACATGACTTTTGGGGTAATGTGGTCGGTATTACGCCCATGCTGCTTTACTTTCCCAGAAAAAATCCGGTACCCATTTAAGGCTGGGTGAACCCGGAGCCGTCGGTTGGGATCGAACCCTACCCCTTGTCCGTAGTAGTCCAGTTCACTAACCACTGAGCTATCGCGGCTCCCACTAATTTTTTTAGGGAATTAGTAAAACCCAGGTGTCCTCGCCAGGGTACGAACCCCGGCTGTTGCCGTGGTAAGCCAACCGCCTATCGATTGCGCTAAACCATATGAAATACATCACATTTTTTCTTATCATATGAAATAAATCACATTTCGTCTCACCACATGCTATAAATCACATTTCTTCTCACTACAAGCGATAAATCACATTTCTCGTCACCATATGAGACTAATTATCACTACCTTGTCACATAAAATCAGTTATCTACCCCTTGCTCAGTGAGACCATATGTTGTCCTTGCGTCTAATACAAACGATCTTCCTCCTTATGTGGGTGGAACCAGTAATTTCTTCTTCAATAAGGAAACTAATTAATCTCTCCTTACCATAAGACAATTATCCCCTCTTACCATAAGACAATTATCCCCTCTTACCATGAGACCAATTATCCCCTCTTACCATGAGACCAATTATCCCCTCTTACCATAAGACAATTATCCCCTCTTACCATGAGACCAATTATCCTCTCTTACCATGAGACCAATTATTCCCTCTTACCATGAGACCAATTATTCCCTCTTACCATGAGACCAATTATTCCCTCTTACCATGAGACCAATTATTCTCTCTTACCATGAGACCAATTATTCCCTCTTACCATGAGACCAATTATTCCCTCTTACCATGAGACCAATTATCCCCTCTTACCATGAGAGCATTTATCCGCTGCTTATAATGAGACCAGTATCTCCTCTTACCATGACACCAAAATCTCTTTTTACCATGAGACCAATATCCACTCCTTATCATAAGACCAATATCCTCTCCTTACCATGTGTGACTAATGATCTCCAGACTACCATTTGGGACCAATTTTCTTCTCCTACCATATTTGACTAATTATCGTCTCCTTACCATATTAGTCTAATTATCCTCTCCTTATACCAAAATGGACTAATTATCTTCTCCTTATACCATACGAAACTAATTATCTTCTTCTTACCGTATGCGACAATTATCTTCTTCTCCTTACCGTATGAAACTATTATCTTCTTCTTACCGTATGCGACAATTATCTTCTCCTTACCGTATGAAACTAATTATCTTCTTCTTACCATATGAGACTAATTAACTTCTTCTTACCATTTCAAACCAGTTATCTTCTCCTTACCATAGGTTACTATAAAAAATATAATTATCTCAACTTTACCATATGAGACCAGTTATCTTCTCCTTACCATAGGTTACTAATTATCCCTACCTTACCATATGAGACCAGTTATCTTCTCCTTACCATAGGTTACTAATTATCTCTACTTTACCATATGAGACCAGTTATCTTCTCCTTACCATCATCATCATGTGCCATACTGGTTGACGTAGGCGATCATGTCCCTCCACAATCTTCTATCTACAATGCATTGTATCAGTTCTGTTGTTGACTGTTTTCCATGCCATGACACCAAGCTATCCAGTATTTTCTCTCTTTGTCATCCGCGATCTCTCTTTCCCTTTATTTTGCCAGTTGTAGCCAAGTATTCCAACTTTCCTCTTCTCATGATGTGCCCGAAAAATGTTGATTGCTTCTTTCTGATGTTTTTTAAGAGCTCCCTTTTTGTGTTGGCCTCTTTGAGAACTTCCTCATTGGTCTTTTTAGCTGTCCATGGAATTTTCAACATTCTTCTGAGAAATCCCATCTCTGTGACCTCTAATCGTCTTCTCATTTGTTTGTCTATTGTCCATGATTCGCTTCCATAGGTCAGAATTGGTTCTATATAGCACCGATGAACTCTCTTTTTCATTTTTATTAACATAGATTTGTTGCATAAGATATTTTTCATTTTCTGAAATGCTATTTTGGCCTGAGCTATTCTGCTTTTTATTTCTGTGGTGCATCTCCCATCTGATGTTATTATTGTGCCCAAGTATTTGAAACGTTGCACTTGTTTCAGATTTGTCTCGTTTATTTTTATGCTGCATGCTGGTGATGATTGTTTCTTCGATATAACCAATACTTCTGTTTTCTTACTATTCAGACTGAGACCTTTCTTGTTGCTTTCTTTTACTATTATGTCTATCATTTATTGCAGTTCGTTCTCTGTCTCTGCTATTAAGACTGTGTCATCGGCATATCGCAAATTATTTATGTTGTGACCGTTGACTTCAATTCCTTTTTTGTCTACCATTGATCTCATAATATATTCGCTGTAAAGTGAAAACAAATCCGGCGACAGAACACAGCCTTGTCTGACTCCTTGTTTTATAAGTTGAAATTGTCCTGTTTGGTTGTTAATTCGTATAGCTGCTGTTTGTTGCCAGTACATGTTTTTTTATGATTCGCAGATCCCTGCCATCAATGTTTAATTTCTCCAGCATATTGATTATTTCCACATGCTTTACTTTGTCAAATGCTTTCGTGTAGTCTATAAAGCACATATATAGATCTTTCGTTACCTCTATCTTTCTATCAATGTTCTTAAGATGTATATTGCATTATTGGTGCCCTTTCCTTCCACAAATCCACATTGTTCCTCACATATTTCTGGTTTTATTTTGTTCCTTACACGTCTCATGATTATTCTTGGTAATATTTTAGTCATATGGCTCATGAGACTAATAGTGCGATGGTCTTCACAATCAGTGGCTCCTGACTTCTTCGGTATGGCTACAAAGTTAGAATTTAGTAGATCTTCGGGTATGTGTCCAGTGTTATATATGTCATTGAGTAATTTTGTTATGACTTGTACTCCCAGCTCTCCTAATGCATTTATCGCTTCGATTGTTATATTGTCAGGACCTGGAGCTTTGCCTCTTTTCGTGTGTTGAATTGCGTCCTCCACTTCACTCTGCATTATTGGTGGTCCTGTGTCTTCATTTGAATTGTTTAATTCTGGTCTTTCATCATCATAGAGTTGACTGATATATTATTCCTTACCATGGGTTACTAATTATCTCCCTCTTACCATATAAGACCAGTTATCTTCTCCTTACCATGGGTTATTAATTATCTCCCTCTTACCATATAAGACCAGTTATCTTCTCCTTACCATAGGTTACTAATCTATCTATCTTTCATTCGCTCGAAGTATTGTCTATATCAGCAATGTCGTTTCCTGTATGAATTTTACTGTCTTTTGTAATACTTGCAGTGGCCCATATAGTTTTGTCTGTAGTGTTGTATCTATGGGAGAATGGATTTTCCTCAGTCTACTATATTCAGTGCAATCTTGAAGTATGTGTTCAGCAGTCTGGGGTGCCTGTCCACATGTACAAGTAGTTGATGTGCCGATCTTGAATTTTGTATACATGTGACTATGGAGTCGATTGTGTCCTGTTCTTAGGCGTATAATGATAACTTGTTCATATCTATTCATATTATGAAAGGCATCCTGATTTGGGGCTTGTGGTCCTCTGATTGATTTGATTATCTGTTTTTTTATGATGGTACGTAACTGGTGTATCTAGTTGTGTGCCTGTTGAACCTTCCTTTGCCAACTGATCTGCTTTCTTATTTCCTGGTATTCCACAGTGAGACGGGATCCACTGCAGGGCAAACCTGTGGTGCTTGCAGAGTTCAGTCAATAAGGTCTGCAGATGTGATAATTTTCTGGATTGTAGTGCCTGGAGTACTGATCTTGCATCTGTCAAAAACACTACAGGCTGTGGGCTAAGATTACTGTTCAGCAGTTTTTCTATTGCCAACTTTATTGCTTGTATTTCTGCATCATAGTTGTGACAATATTTCCCTGTTGCTATTTTATTCATATCCCTAGTGTTATTTGGGTACTCTATATATGCACCTGCTCCCCCATTCTTTACTGCATTCTGTGCTGATCCATCTGTGTACACACGAATCCATAGGTCTTGTGGGTATTCTTAATCCAGGAAACTGAGAGTTATTGTTTTTCGCTGCAGACTATTTTGTTCCTCTTTGTCAACTAATCTTTTCACTTCTGTCCATATTTGAACTGATATCCTGATTCATCTGTCCAGGGAGTCTGTTCTGGTATGGGCAGTAGGGGGTTAACAACTCTTGGCATGTCTGGTGTTTGTCTACTAATACGCTTGGCTCGGTGGATAAAACTGCTTCTCTTAAGTCGTCCCAATGCAAGATTTTGAATCGGTCCTTCATTGGATGTCTCGGCATGCATACACATTTTTCTGCCTGTATCAGTACCTTTGTGTCTCTCCGTTCTCTCAGTGCTAGTACCCTCCACAATTTCTCCATCTCCAATATTGGTGTTGATTTCATTGCTCATGTGATGACCCTAAGTGCCTGGTTTTGTACTTTATCCAGTTCTTGCAATGTGGTGTTTTGATGCTGAGCACCATGCAGATGATCCATATTCTAAATGTGGGCGTATACTCTGTTGGTAAACTTTACTGAGCATTTTCCCACTCGCACCCCATGTGGTTCCACACAATTTTCTTAGAATAGCCAATTTCCTCCTTGCTTTTTGGGTTGCCTTATTTATCTGCAGTTTCCAAGATAGTTTGTTATCAAATGTAACTCCGAGATATGTAGCTTTTATGTCTTCTTTCACAGGCTCATTGTTTATGTAGATGGCTCCTGCTTTTTGTTTTGGAGAGAGTGTGTAAAGTGTAGTACTGCATTTGTCTGTATTGATGCTGATACACCATCTATTTGTCCATGAATTCAGTGCATTCATAGCTCTTTGTAGCAATTTGGAGGCCACTGTTGCATACTCCTCTGTGCACCACATTATCAAGTCATCTGCATACATTGCCACTTTGATGCCATGTGGTAGTTCAGTAACTAGGTCATTGATGTAGATCAGAAAAGTGTTGGAGATAGTACCCCTCCCTGTGGAACGCCCTGGCGCAATAAGACCTTTTTACTCTTAAGACCATCCAGTTGCACTCTGGCTCTCCTGTTAAGCAGGTATGCTTTGACCCATTTGTACATCCTGCCATTTACTCCATAATTTCTCAGTTTCTTCAAAAGCCCTTCCTTCCATACCTTATCAAATGTTTTCTTTAGGTCTATCCATGCTGCTAGTACCAGTTTCTTTTCTTGAAACGCATATAGGTTACTAATTATCTCTACCTTACCATATGAGACCAGTTATCTTCTCCTTACCATAGGTTACTAATTATCACCCTCTTACCATATAGGACCAGTTATCTTCTCCTTACCATAGGTTACTAATTATCTCCCTCTTGCCATATAAGACCAGTTATCTTCTCCTTACCATGGGTTACTAATTATCTCTACCTTACCATATGAGACCAGTTATCTTCTCCTTACCATAGGTTACTAATTATCTCTACCTTACCATATGAGACCAGTTATCTTCTCCTTACCATAGGTTACTAATTATCTCCCTCTTGCCATATAAGACCAGTTATCTTCTCCTTACCATGGGTTACTAATTATCTCCCTCTTACCATATAAGACCAGTTATCTTTTCCTTACCATAGGTTACTAATTATCACCCTCTTACCATATAAGACCAGTTATCTTCTCCTTACCATAGTTACTAATTATCACCCTCTTACCATATAGGACCAGTTATCTTCTCCTTACCATAGGTTACTAATTATCACCCTCTTACCATATAGGACCA
Organism: Megaustenia siamemsis; assembly: GCA_032433765.1. Classification (NCBI taxonomy): domain Eukaryota; kingdom Metazoa; phylum Mollusca; class Gastropoda; order Stylommatophora; family Ariophantidae; genus Megaustenia; species Megaustenia siamemsis. The sequence goes on along the minus strand of JAVIAB010000117.1, from coordinate 44,625,785 downwards.
GTTATCTTCTCCTTACCATAGGTTACTAATTATCACCCTCCTACCATATAAGACCAGTTATCTTCTCCTTACCATAGGTTACTAATTATCACCCTCTTACCATATAGGACCAGTTATCTTCTCCTTACCATAGGTTACTAATTATCACCCTCTTACCATATAGGACCAGTTATCTTCTCCTTACCATAGGTTACTAATTATCACCCTCTTACCATATGAGACTAATTATGTCCTCGCTAAGTTTCTCCTTTCAACATTTTTCAAGGCCGTTGAAGCGGCCTAAATGTTTAGCTCGCCCCAGTGAGAACAACGCCAGCATGTCTTTTCTTTGACGAAGACGAATATAGAATAACCCACTATTAGATTATAGTTGGCCTAGTCCACCTCTCGCAGACTTAAGCCCGTCCAATCTTTCTAATGGACAACTCCGGCTTCCCTTTGCTGCAAGTATCGATCTCCATTTTCTAGACGGAAATTCTCAATATTTGATCAAATGTGCAGTCTCGTATTTCTTTGAATAAATTATCATGGACATATTACGATGAGAGAGGAACTGGAATACACAATGACTGCAAGAGAGACTAAAGATAGAGAGGATGAAGAAGTTTGACATTAATGGCAATTGGTTGTAGGTAATAATGTCATAGAGAGGATGAAGAAGTTTGACATTAATGGCAATTGGTTATAGGTAATAATGTCATAGAGAGGATGAAGAAGTTTGACATTAATGGCAATTGGTTATAGGTAATAATGTCATTGTTAAATACATCTGCTGATAGATATTTTGGAAAGACAATATCAGCTACGTCATTCGGTCAAACGTACGATGAATCAGTAAAGTAATACGCTTTTTTTTTCAACAAGTCCATTCCTAAACACACTTCTGTTATCGAATCTACTTATTTCTGAATACGAAAGTGTAGTTTATGTTTTGTTATTTTTATTTCCTGTTCATGGATTTCTTATTGCCCTTGGCCACAGACCCACAGAGCAGTCTTAAGACGCACAATGAGGCAACAACAAAGTCTTTCTATTTTGTTCGGTCCATGATTATTATCAACAGATATTCTCATTTTAGCCAACATTGTGTATGTTATTCAATAGTTCTATATGAACAAAGCAATGGAGACATATTACAAGACTTTAACAAAGAACTGGCTCATAAACACCACTCTACAGATGAAATTAAAATACAACGACCACATCAAAAGACACAGCGAGCTTCTCACCAATAGAGGCATCTTTGTACCAGAAACACTCAATCAAATCCAATGAAACCTCTTTTTGGAGCACAGGGTCTCTAAACCCTATTCTTGGACATTTTTTCTGCTTCTCTTCAGTCTAGGCGAATGTGCTTAAGGATGACATCTCTTCTGAACTATCCACGTCTTCCAATGCCGACTGGTTTTCTCTTCAACTGTGTGTTCCATGCTATTGCCTGTCTAGCTCTGCTGACATTAAGTTTTCTTAGTGTGAGTCCAATCCATCTCAATTTCTATTGATAATTTGTGGCTCCACTGGTCCTCGCTTTGTTCTTATCCAAGCATCCACGTTTCTGATCTTGTATTACCATCTGATGTTTTAAATGGTGGTTGTAAACAAAGAGCTCACAACAGGTCGGTCAGGTCAGGTCGAGTCTAATGTTGATCGCTGCTTTCATTGTTGATACTTTAAACCTGGACAGGCTTGACGTCCATAGATAATTTGTGTATGGACTATGACGCTCTTGACATTGAATCGGTTTTTTTTAATAGTTTATCTTTCAATTATCATAGCACATGTTCAGATTTAGAAAACAGAATTGAAGTCAGATCTTTTATTATTGTAAACTAAGTAGAGGATGCAAGTTAGCCAACCCATCAGAGACAGAGGAGATCAACGAGCTTTTATTTGCAGACGATCAGGCACTAATACATGAAACAATAGAAGACCTACAAGAACAACTAAACAAACTCAACATCTCAGACACAAAATACAACATGAAAATCAACATCAATAAAATAGAAATCATAAATGTCGCCAAAAATAAAAAGAACATCAAAATAAATATAGAAGGCAGACAACTAAAACAAGTAGAGGAATTCAAATACCTAGGAAGTTTAGTGACAAACGACAATTCTCAAACAGCAGAGATAGAATCAAGGTGCAACAAAGCTTGTCAAATTATAGGGCAGTTATCACCATTATTGTCCAACGAGGAAATAACTCTGGAGGCAAAACGAGCACTATACAATACAATCTTCATCCCAGCGTTGTGCTACCAATGCCAGACCTGGACCCTAGATGCAAGAACAATAAGACAAATAACCTCTAAATGAGATTAAATGTGTTAGACGAATGACAGGAAACAGTCTGAGAGACAAGATCAGAAAAAAAGAACTGAGAAAAAAGCTAGGAATAGCCCCCGCCATAGAATATATAAGGAAACAACAGATAAAATGGTTTGGCCACGTGACAAGGCAGAAAAACCAAAACAACACAATGAGCAGTCAGCAAACGTTGTGAGAACACTAGACCCAAGGGTCGACCACGAAAGAGATGGATCGATGGAATATTAGAAGCACTAGGAAACATAGCAGCAGAGGCGAACAGAAGAGCAAAAGACCGCAAATTATATCTCCCCCTCGGCGCTGAAAGGCAGATGAGGAAGGAAAGAAGAAGCAGAGGATCTCTCGGTCGCTGTATAGGGAACTACAGTGTAACAGCCAAGCAATGGCCAGGACCCATTCGTGGATGATGAGACTGCTATCAGGCTAGGCCGTCCTTTCTTCCGATATCCCATCTTTAGATGTTGGGTGATGCACTTATGTCAAAGAAACCCTGGAAGGACACGATCGACTGCGGTAATAGGTATGGCACATGATAATAGTGAATTGTGAAGCCTTGTCGATGAGAGTAACCAAATGTCCTCCATATATGGGAACCAACCCTTGCCCTTCCGATCAATAGCAAAGGCCCTCACCACTCAGCCACTTTCACTGTTATTTATGTGTCATGTTTATTAAAATAAATCTGCTGAACATTAGTGAAATTAGACAGAGCACGTAGATATTTTTAGGAATAAAACAGTCTTATTTATAGACAGACTTTTTTGTCTTGGTCAAGGCGTAGTCTGTCTCGTCGACAAATCGATCTTGTACTTGGTTCTCGGTATCGCATCAATCGCTAACAAAGCTATTTATGAATCGATACCGGCGTGTGACGCACAAAGTGAGCCGAACTTGCAGAATAGCTTGTCACGCATCGCCAGCAACGATAGAGCGCTCACTGTGCGGTCGTTCACATGAGCTGCTTCTGCGAGATAATATTACAATAGTTATAAGAGTTTGACTTTCTTTTTTTTAAAACAGAAATAATCAAGTACTGGGCCTGCTGGCGTAAGTGATCATGTCTCTCCACAATTTTTTATCTCGACAGTTATTTATTGAACAGATAAGACACTGGGTAATATACACTGATGACATATATGGGCAAACCACGAAGGGATATCTAGGCAAATCTTCAACAGATTTTTATGTAAACAATTAAGAGATGTTTATACAAGATGTTTATGCGAATATCAGAGAATATTTATGTAAACAATGAAGATATATTTATACAAACGTGAGGGAATTGTCATGCAAGGAGACGTTTATGTAAACATAAGGAGATGTTTTTGTAAGCTTCCGGAGATTTTTATGCAAACCGCAATCAAATGTTTACACACATCACGAGGAAAAATTGCATGCAGCCCCAATGTTTGTTTTGAGTTTTGAAACACGGCATGGTCCCTGAACGTTAGAGCGCGACATTGAAACACGGCATGGTCCCAGAACGTTAGAGCGCGACATTGAAACACGGCATGGTCCCTGAACGTTAGAGCGCGACATTGAAACACGGCACGGTCCCTAAACGTTAGAGCGCGACATTGAAACACGGCATGGTCCCTGAACGTTAGAGCGCGACATTGAAACACGGCATGGTCCCTGAACGTTAGAGCGCGACAATGAAACACGGCATGGTCATTGAACGTTAGAGCGCGACATTGAAACACAGTATGGTCCCTGAACGTTAGAGCGCGACATTGAAACACAGTATGGTCCCTGACTGTTAGAGCGCGACATTGAAACACAGTATGGTCCCTGAACGTTAGAGCGCGACATTGAAACACAGTATGGTCCCTGAACGTTAGAGCGCGACATTGAAACACAGTATGGTCCCTGAACGTTAGAGCGCGACATTGAAACACGACATGGTCCCTGACTGTTAGAGCGCGACATTGAAACACAGTATGGTCCCTGAACGTTAGAGCGCGACATTGAAACACGACATGGTCCCTGACTGTTAGAGCGCGACATTGAAACACAGTATGGTCCCTGACTGTTAGAGCGCGACATTGAAACACGACATGGTCCCTGAACGTTAGAGCGCGACATTGAAACACGACATGGTCCCTGAACGTTAGAGCGCGACAATGAAACACAGTATTGTCCCTGAACGTTAGAGCGCGACATTGAAACACGGCATGGTCCCTGACCGTTAGAGCGCGACAATGAAACAGGGCATGGTCCCTGAACGTTAGAGCGCGACATTGAAACACGGCATGGTCCCTGAACGTTAGAGCGCGACATTGAAACACGGCATGGTCCCTGAACGTTAGAGCGCGACATTGAAACACGACATGGTCCCTGACTGTTAGAGCGCGACATTGAAACACAGTATGGTCCCTGAACGTTAGAGCGCGACATTGAAACACGACATGGTCCCTGACTGTTAGAGCGCGACATTGAAACACAGTATTGTCCCTGAACGTTAGAGCGCGACATTGAAACACGGCATGGTCCCTGACCGTTAGAGCGCGACAATGAAACAGGGCATGGTCCCTGAACGTTAGAGCGCGACATTGAAACACGGCATGGTCCCTGAACGTTATAGCGCGACATTGAAACACGGCATGGTCCCTGAACGTTAGAGCGCGACATTGAAACACGGCATGGTCCCTGAACGTTAGAGCGCGACATTGAAACACGACATAGTCCCTGAACGTTAGAGCCCGACATTGAAACACGACATGGTCCCTGAACGTTAGAGCGCGACATTGAAACACGGCATGGTCCCTGAACGTTAGAGCGCGACATTGAAACACGGCACGGTCCCTGAACGTTAGAGCGCGACATTGAAACACGGCATGGTCCCTGAACGTTAGAGCGCGACATTGAAACACGGCATGGTCCCTGAACGTTAGAGCGCGACATTGAAACACGGCATGGTCCCTGAACGTTAGAGCGCGACAATGAAACACGGCATGGTCCCTGAACGTTAGAGCGTGACATTGAAACACGACATGGTCTCTGAATGTTAGAGCGCGACATTGAAACACGGCATGGTCCCTGAACGTTAGAGCGCGACATTAAAACACGGCATTGTCCCTGAACGTTAGAGCGCGACATTGAAACACAGTATGGTCCCTGAACGTTAGAGCGCGACATTGAAACACGGCATGGTCCCTGAACGTTAGAGCGCGACAATGAAACATGGTATGGTCCCTGAACGTTAGAGCGTGACATTGAAACACGACATGGTCCTTGACTGTTAGAGCGCGACATTGAAACACGGCATGGTCCCTGAACGTTAGAGCGCGACATTGAAACATGGCACAGTCCCTGAACGTTAGAGCGCGACATTGAAACACGACATGGTCCCTGAACATTAGAGCGCGACATTGAAACACAGTATGGTCCCTGAACGATAGAGCGCGACATTGAAACACGACATGGTCCCTGACTGCTAGAGCGCGACATTGAAACACAGTATGGTCCCTGAACGTTAGAGCGCGACATTGAAACGCGGCATGGTCCCTGAACGTTAGAGCGCGACATTGAAACACAGTATGGTCCCTAACTGTTGAGCGCGACATTGAAACACAGTATGGTCCCTGAACGTTAGAGCGCGACATTGAAACACGACATGGTCCATGAACGTTAGAGCGCGACATTGAAACACAGTATGGTCCCTGACTGTTAGAGCGCGACATTGAAACACGGTATGGTCCCTGAACGTTAGAGCGCGACATTGAAACACGACATGGTCCCTGACTGTTAGAGCGCGACATTGAAACACAGTATGGTCCCTGACTGTTAGAGCGCGACATTGAAACACGACATGGTCCTTGAACGTTAGAGCGCGACATTGAAACACGACATGGTCCCTGAACGTTAGAGCGCGACAATGAAACACGACATGGTCCCTGAACGTTAGAGCGCGACATTGACACACGGCACGGTCTCTGAACGTTAGAGCGTGACATTGAAACACCGCATGGTCCCTGAACGTTAGAGCGCGACATTGAAACACGGCATGGTCCCTGAAAGTTAGAGCGCGACATTGAAACACGGCATGGTCCCTGAACGTTAGAGCGCGACATTGAAACACGACATGGTCCCTGAACGTTAGAGCGCGACATTGAAACACGGCATGGTCCCTGAACGTTAGAGCGCGACATTGAAACACGACATGGTCCCTGAACGTTAGAGCGCGACATTGAAACACGACATGGTCCCTGACTGTTAGAGCGCGACATTGAAACACAATATGGTCCCTGAACGTTAGAGCGCGACATTGAAACACGGCATGGTCCCTGAACGTTAGAGCGCGACAATGAAACACGGCATGGTCCCTGAACGTTAGAGCGCGACATTGAAACACGGCATGGTCCCTGAACGTTAGAGCGCGACATTGAAACACGGCACGGTCCCTGAACGTTAGAGCGCGACATTGAAACGCGGCATGGTCCCTGAACGTTAGATCGCGACATTGAAACACGGCACGGTCCCTGAACGTTAGAGCGCGACATTGAAACACGGCATGGTCCCTGAACGTTAGAGCGCGACATTGAAACACGGCACGGTCCCTGAACGTTAGAGCGCGACATTGAAACGCGGCATGGTCCCTGAACGTTAGAGCGCGACATTGAAACACGGCACGGTCCCTGAACGTTAGAGCGCGACATTGAAACGCGGCATGGTCCCTGAACGTTAGAGCGCGACATTGAAACACGGCACGGTCCCTGAACGTTAGAGCGCGACAATGAAACACGGCATGGTCCCTGAACGTTAGAGCGCGACAATGAAACACGGCACAGTCCCTGAACGTTAGAGCGCGACATTGAAACACGGCACAGTCCCTGAACGTTAGAGCGCGACATTGAAACACGGCACAGTCCCTGAACGTTAGAGCGCGACAATGAAACACGGCATGGTCCCTGAACGTTAGAGCGCGACATTGAAACACGGCACGGTCCCTGAACGTTAGAGCGCGACATTGAAACACGGCACGGTCCCTGAACGTTAGAGCGCGACATTGAAACACGGCATGGTCCCTGAACGTTAGAGCGCGACATTGAAACACGGCATGGTCCCTGAACGTTAGAGCGCGACATTGAAACACGGCATGGTCCCTGAACGTTAGAGCGCGACATTGAAACACGGCATGGTCCCTGAACGTTAGAGCGCGACAATGAAACACGGCATGGTCCCTGAACGTTAGAGCGTGACATTGAAACACGACATGGTCTCTGACTGTTAGAGCGCGACATTGAAACACGGCATGGTCCCTGAACGTTAGAGCGCGACATTAAAACACGGAATTGTCCCTGAACGTTAGAGCGCGACATTGAAACACAGTATGGTCCCTGAACGTTAGAGCGCGACATTGAAACACGGCATGGTCCCTGAACGTTAGAGCGCGACAATGAAACATGGTATGGTCCCTGACTGTTAGAGCGCGACATTGAAACACAGTATGGTCCCTGAACGTTAGAGCGCGACATTGAAACACAGTATGGTCCCTGACTGTTAGAGCGCGACATTGAAACACAGTATGGTCCCTGGACGTTAGAGCGCGACATTGAAACACGACATGGTCCCTGACTGTTAGAGCGCGACATTGAAACACAGTATGGTCCCTGACTGTTAGAGCGCGACATTGAAACACGACGTGGTCCTTGAACGTTAGAGCGCGACATTGAAACACGACATGGTCCCTGAACGTTAGAGCGCGACAATGAAACACGACATGGTCCCTGAACGTTAGAGCGCGACATTGACACACGGCACGGTCTCTGAACGTTAGAGCGTGACATTGAAACACGCATGGTCCCTGAACGTTAGAGCGCGACATTGAAACACGGCATGGTCCCTGAAAGTTAGAGCGCGACATTGAAACACGGCATGGTCCCTGAACGTTAGAGCACGACATTGAAACACGACATGGTCCCTGAACGTTAGAGCGCGACATTGAAACACGGCATGGTCCCTGAACGTTAGAGCGCGACATTGAAACACGACATGGTCCCTGAACGTTAGAGCGCGACATTGAAACACGACATGGTCCCTGACTGTTAGAGCGCGACATTGAAACACAGTATGGTCCCTGAACGTTAGAGCGTGACATTGAAACACGGCATGGTCCCAGAACGTTAGAGCGTGACATTGAAATACAGAACGGTCAATGAACGTGATATCGCGACATTGAAATACAGCACGGTCAATGAACGTGATATCGCGACATTGAAATACAGCACGGTCAATGAACGTTAGAGCGTGACATTGAAACACGACATGGTCTCTGACTGTTAGAGCGCGACATTGAAACACGGCATGGTCCCTGAACGTTAGAGCGCGACATTAAAACACGGCATTGTCCCTGAACGTTAGAGCGCGACATTGAAACACAGTATGGTCCCTGAACGTTAGAGCGCGACATTGAAACACGGCATGGTCCCTGAACGTTAGAGCGCGACAATGAAACATGGTATGGTCCCTGACTGTTAGAGCGCGACATTGAAACACAGTATGGTCCCTGAACGTTAGAGCGCGACATTGAAACACAGTATGGTCCCTGACTGTTAGAGCGCGACATTGAAACACAGTATGGTCCCTGGACGTTAGAGCGCGACATTGAAACACGACATGGTCCCTGACTGTTAGAGCGCGACATTGAAACACAGTATGGTCCCTGACTGTTAGAGCGCGACATTGAAACACGACATGGTCCTTGAACGTTAGAGCGCGACATTGAAACACGACATGGTCCCTGAACGTTAGAGCGCGACAATGAAACACGACATGGTCCCTGAACGTTAGAGCGCGACATTGACACACGGCACGGTCTCTGAACGTTAGAGCGTGACATTGAAACACCGCATGGTCCCTGAACGTTAGAGCGCGACATTGAAACACGGCATGGTCCCTGAAAGTTAGAGCGCGACATTGAAACACGGCATGGTCCCTGAACGTTAGAGCGCGACATTGAAACACGGCATGGTCCCTGAACGTTAGAGCGCGACATTGAAACACGACATGGTCCCTGAACGTTAGAGCGCGACATTGAAACACGACATGGTCCCTGACTGTTAGAGCGCGACATTGAAACACAGTATGGTCCCTGAACGTTAGAGCGTGACATTGAAACACGGCATGGTCCCAGAACGTTAGAGCGTGACATTGAAATACAGAACGGTCAATGAACGTGATATCGCGACATTGAAATACAGCACGGTCAATGAACGTGATATCGCGACATTGAAATACAGCACGGTCAATGAACGTTAGAGCGCGACATTGAAACACGGCACAGTCCCTGAACGTTAGAGCGCGATATTGAAACACGGCACAGCCCCTGAACTTTAGAGCGCGACATTGAAATACGGCACAGTCCCTGAACGTTAGAGCGCGACATTGAAATACGGCACAGTCCCTGAACGTTAGAGCGCGATATTGAAACACGGCACAGCCCCTGAACGTTAGAGCGCGATATTGAAATACGGCACAGTCCCTGAACGTTAGCGCGCGACATTGAAACACGGCACAGCCCCTGAACGTTAGAGCGCGACATTAAAACACGGCACAGCCCCTGAACGTTAGAGCGCGACATTGAAACACGGCACAGTCCCTGAACGTTAGAGCGCGACATTGAAACACGGCACAGTCCCTGAACGTTAGAGCGCGACATTGAAACACGGCACAGTCCCAGAACGTTAGAGCGCGACATTGAAACACGGCACAGTCCCTGAACTTTAGAGAGCGACATTGAAACACGGCACGGTCCCTGAACGTTAGAGCGCGACATTGAAACACGGTACAGTCCCTGAACGTTAGAGCGCGACATTGAAACGCGGCATGGTCCCTGAACGTTAGAGCGCGACATTGAAACACGGCACAGTCCCTGAACGTTAGAGCGCGACAATGAAACACGGCACAGTCCCTGAACGTTAGAGCGCGACATTGAAACACGGCATGGTCCCTGAACGTTAGAGCGCGACATTGAAACACGGCATGGTCCCTGAACGTTAGAGCGAGACATTGAAACACGGCATGGTCCCTGAACGTTAGAGCGCGACAATGAAACACGGCATGGTCCCTGAACGTTAGAGCGCGACAATGAAACACGGCACAGTCCCTGAACGTTAGAGCTCGACATTGAAACTCGGCACATTCCCTGAACGCTAGAGCGCGACATTGAAACACGGCATGGTCCCTGAACGTTAGAGCGCGACAATGAAACACGGCACAGTCCCTGAACGTTAGAGCGCGACAATGAAACACGGCACGGTCAATGAACGTTAGAACGCGACAATGAAACACGGCACAGTCCCTGAGCGTTAGAGCGCGACATTGAAACACGGCATGGTCCCTGAACGTTAGAGCGCGACATTGAAATACGGCACAGTCCCTGAACTTTAGAGCGCGACATTGAAATACGGCACAGTCCCTGAACGTTAGAGCGCGACATTGAAACACGGCACAGTCCCTGAACGTTAGAGCGCGACATTGAAACACGGCATGGTCCCTGAACGTTAGAGCGCGACATTGAAACACGGTACAGTCCCTGAACGTTAGAGCGCGACATTGAAACGCGGCATGGTCCCTGAACGTTAGAGCGCGACATTGAAATACGGCACAGTCCCTGAACGTTAGAGCGCGACAATGAAACACGGCACAGTCCCTGAACGTTAGAGCGCGACATTGAAACACGGCATGGTCCCTGAACGTTAGAGCGCGACAATGAAACACGACATGGTCCCTGAACGTTAGAGCGCGACATTGAAACACGGCATGGTCCCTGAACGTTAGAGCGCGACATTGAAACACGGCACAGTCCCTGAACGTTAGAGCGCGACAATGAAACACGGCATGGTCCCTGAACGTTAGAGCGCGACAATGAAACACGGCACAGTCCCTGAACGTTAGAGCGCGACATTGAAACACGGCACAGTCCCTGAACGTTAGAGCGCGATATTGAAACACGGCACAGCCCCTGAACGTTAGAGCGCGATATTGAAATACGGCACAGTCCCTGAACGTTAGAGCGCGACATTGAAACACGGCACAGCCCCTGAACGTTAGAGCGCGACATTAAAACACGGCACGGTCCCTGAACGTTAGAGCGCGACATTGAAAAACGGCACAGTCCCTGAACGTTAGAGCGCGACATTGAAACACGGCACAGTCCCTGAACGTTAGAGCGCGACATTGAAACACGGCACAGTCCCAGAACGTTAGAGCGCGACATTGAAACACGGCACAGTCCCTGAACTTTAGAGCGCGACATTGAAACACGGCACGGTCCCTGAACTTTAGAGCGCGACATTGAAACACGGTACAGTCCCTGAACGTTAGAGCGCGACATTGAAACGCGGCATGGTCCCTGAACGTTAGAGCGCGACATTGAAACACGGCATGGTCCCTGAACGTTAGAGCGCGACATTGAAACACGGCATGGTCCCTGAACGTTAGAGCGAGACATTGAAACACGGCACAGTCCCTGAACGTTAGAGCGCGACATTGAAACACGGCATGGTCCCTGAACGTTAGAGCGCGACAATGAAACACGGCACAGTCCCTGAACGTTAGAGCGCGACATTGAAACACGGCACAGTCCCTGAACGTTAGAGCGCGACATTGAAACACGGCACAGTCCCTGAACGTTAGAGCGCGACATGAAACACGGCACAGTCCCTGAACGTTAGAGCGCGACAATGAAACACGGCACGGTCCCTGAACGTTAGAGCGCGACATTGAAACACGGCACAGTCCCTGAACTTTAGAGCGCGACATTGAAACACGGCACAGTCCCTGAACGTTAGAGCGCGACAATGAAACACGGCACAGTCCCTGAACGTTAGAGCGCGACATTGAAACACGGCATGGTCCCTGAACGTTAGAGCGCGACAATGAAACACGGCATGGTCCCTGAACGTTAGAGCGCGACATTGAAACACGGCATGGTCCCTGAACGTTAGAGCGAGACATTGAAACACGGCACAGTCCCTGAACGTTAGAGCGCGACATTGAAACACGGCATGGTCCCTGAACGTTAGAGCGCGACAATGAAACACGGCACAGTCCCTGAACGTTAGAGCGCGACATTGAAACACGGCACAGTCCCTGAACGTTAGAGCGCGACATTGAAACACGGCACAGTCCCTGAACGTTAGAGCGCGACAATGAAACACGGCACAGTCCCTGAACGTTAGAGCGCGACAATGAAACACGGCACGGTCAATGAACGTTAGAGCGCGACAATGAAACACGGCACAGTCCCTGAGCGTTAGAGCGCGACATTGAAACACGGCATGGTCCCTGAACGTTAGAGCGCGACATTGAAATACGGCACAGTCCCTGAACTTTAGAGCGCGACATTGAAATACGGCACAGTCCCTGAACGTTAGAGCGCGACATTGAAATTACACACAGTCCCTGAACGTTAGAGCGCGACATTGAAACACGGCATGGTCCCTGAACGTTAGAGCGTGACATTGAAATACAGAACGGTCAATGAACGTTAGAGCGCGACATTGAAACACGACATGGTCCCTGAACGTTAGAGCGCGACAATGAAACACAACATGGTCCCTGAACGTTAGAGCGCGACATTGACACACGGCACGGTCTCTGAACGTTAGAGCGTGACATTGAAACACCGCATGGTCCCTGAACGTTAGAGCGCGACATTGAAACACGGCATGGTCCCTGAAAGTTAGAGCGCGACATTGAAACACGGCATGGTCCCTGAACGTTAGAGCGCGACATTGAAACACGGCATGGTCCCTGAACGTTAGAGCGCGACATTGAAACACGACATGGTCCCTGAACGTTAGAGCGCGACATTGAAACACGACATGGTCCCTGACTGTTAGAGCGCGACATTGAAACACAGTATGGTCCCTGAACGTTAGAGCGTGACATTGAAACACGGCATGGTCCCAGAACGTTAGAGCGTGACATTGAAATACAGAACGGTCAATGAACGTGATATCGCGACATTGAAATACAGCACGGTCAATGAACGTGATATCGCGACATTGAAATACAGCACGGTCAATGAACGTTAGAGCGCGACATTGAAACACGGCACAGTCCCTGAACGTTAGAGCGCGATATTGAAACACGGCACAGCCCCTGAACTTTAGAGCGCGACATTGAAATACGGCACAGTCCCTGAACGTTAGAGCGCGACATTGAAATACGGCACAGTCCCTGAACGTTAGAGCGCGATATTGAAACACGGCACAGCCCCTGAACGTTAGAGCGCGATATTGAAATACGGCACAGTCCCTGAACGTTAGCGCGCGACATTGAAACACGGCACAGCCCCTGAACGTTAGAGCGCGACATTAAAACACGGCACAGCCCCTGAACGTTAGAGCGCGACATTGAAACACGGCACAGTCCCTGAACGTTAGAGCGCGACATTGAAACACGGCACAGTCCCTGAACGTTAGAGCGCGACATTGAAACACGGCACAGTCCCAGAACGTTAGAGCGCGACATTGAAACACGGCACAGTCCCTGAACTTTAGAGAGCGACATTGAAACACGGCACGGTCCCTGAACGTTAGAGCGCGACATTGAAACACGGTACAGTCCCTGAACGTTAGAGCGCGACATTGAAACGCGGCATGGTCCCTGAACGTTAGAGCGCGACATTGAAACACGGCACAGTCCCTGAACGTTAGAGCGCGACAATGAAACACGGCACAGTCCCTGAACGTTAGAGCGCGACATTGAAACACGGCATGGTCCCTGAACGTTAGAGCGCGACATTGAAACACGGCATGGTCCCTGAACGTTAGAGCGAGACATTGAAACACGGCATGGTCCCTGAACGTTAGAGCGCGACAATGAAACACGGCATGGTCCCTGAACGTTAGAGCGCGACAATGAAACACGGCACAGTCCCTGAACGTTAGAGCTCGACATTGAAACTCGGCACAGTCCCTGAACGCTAGAGCGCGACATTGAAACACGGCATGGTCCCTGAACGTTAGAGCGCGACAATGAAACACGGCACAGTCCCTGAACGTTAGAGCGCGACAATGAAACACGGCACGGTCAATGAACGTTAGAACGCGACAATGAAACACGGCACAGTCCCTGAGCGTTAGAGCGCGACATTGAAACACGGCATGGTCCCTGAACGTTAGAGCGCGACATTGAAATACGGCACAGTCCCTGAACTTTAGAGCGCGACATTGAAATACGGCACAGTCCCTGAACGTTAGAGCGCGACATTGAAACACGGCACAGTCCCTGAACGTTAGAGCGCGACATTGAAACACGGCATGGTCCCTGAACGTTAGAGCGCGACATTGAAACACGGTACAGTCCCTGAACGTTAGAGCGCGACATTGAAACGCGGCATGGTCCCTGAACGTTAGAGCGCGACATTGAAATACGGCACAGTCCCTGAACGTTAGAGCGCGACAATGAAACACGGCACAGTCCCTGAACGTTAGAGCGCGACATTGAAACACGGCATGGTCCCTGAACGTTAGAGCGCGACAATGAAACACGACATGGTCCCTGAACGTTAGAGCGCGACATTGAAACACGGCATGGTCCCTGAACGTTAGAGCGCGACATTGAAACACGGCACAGTACCTGAACGTTAGAGCGCGACAATGAAACACGGCATGGTCCCTGAACGTTAGAGCGCGACAATGAAACACGGCACAGTCCCTGAACGTTAGAGCGCGACATTGAAACACGGCACAGTCCCTGAACGTTAGAGCGCGATATTGAAACACGGCACAGCCCCTGAACGTTAGAGCGCGATATTGAAATACGGCACAGTCCCTGAACGTTAGAGCGCGACATTGAAACACGGCACAGCCCCTGAACGTTAGAGCGCGACATTAAAACACGGCACGGTCCCTGAACGTTAGAGCGCGACATTGAAAAACGGCACAGTCCCTGAACGTTAGAGCGCGACATTGAAACACGGCACAGTCCCTGAACGTTAGAGCGCGACATTGAAACACGGCACAGTCCCAGAACGTTAGAGCGCGACATTGAAACACGGCACAGTCCCTGAACTTTAGAGCGCGACATTGAAACACGGCACGGTCCCTGAACTTTAGAGCGCGACATTGAAACACGGTACAGTCCCTGAACGTTAGAGCGCGACATTGAAACGCGGCATGGTCCCTGAACGTTAGAGCGCGACAATGAAACACGGCATGGTCCCTGAACGTTAGAGCGCGACATTGAAACACGGCATGGTCCCTGAACGTTAGAGCGAGACATTGAAACACGGCACAGTCCCTGAACGTTAGAGCGCGACATTGAAACACGGCATGGTCCCTGAACGTTAGAGCGCGACAATGAAACACGGCACAGTCCCTGAACGTTAGAGCGCGACATTGAAACACGGCACAGTCCCTGAACGTTAGAGCGCGACATTGAAACACGGCACAGTCCCTGAACGTTAGAGCGCGACAATGAAACACGGCACAGTCCCTGAACGTTAGAGCGCGACAATGAAACACGGCACGGTCAATGAACGTTAGAGCGCGACATTGAAACACGGCACAGTCCCTGAACTTTAGAGCGCGACATTGAAACACGGCACAGTCCCTGAACGTTAGAGCGCGACAATGAAACACGGCACAGTCCCTGAACGTTAGAGCGCGACATTGAAACGCGGCATGGTCCCTGAACGTTAGAGCGCGACAATGAAACACGGCATGGTCCCTGAACGTTAGAGCGCGACATTGAAACACGGCATGGTCCCTGAACGTTAGAGCGCGACATTGAAACACGGCACAGTCCCTGAACGTTAGAGCGCGACATTGAAACACGGCATGGTCCCTGAACGTTAGAGCGCGACAATGAAACACGGCACAGTCCCTGAACGTTAGAGCGCGACATTGAAACACGGCACAGTCCCTGAACGTTAGAGCGCGACATTGAAACACGGCACAGTCCCTGAACGTTAGAGCGCGACAATGAAACACGGCACAGTCCCTGAACGTTAGAGCGCGACAATGAAACACGGCACGGTCAATGAACGTTAGAGCGCGACAATGAAACACGGCACAGTCCCTGAGCGTTAGAGCGCGACATTGAAACACGGCATGGTCCCTGAACGTTAGAGCGCGACATTGAAATACGGCACAGTCCCTGAACTTTAGAGCGCGACATTGAAATACGGCACAGTCCCTGAACGTTAGAGCGCGACATTGAAATTACACACAGTCCCTGAACGTTAGAGCGCGACATTGAAACACGGCACAGTCCCTGAACGTTAGAGCGCGACATTGAAACACGGCATGGTCCCTGAACGTTAGAGCGCGACATTGAAACACGGTACAGTCCCTGAACGTTAGAGCGCGACATTGAAACACGGCATGGTCCCTGAACGTTAGAGCGCGACATTGAAATACGGCACAGTCCCTGAACGTTAGAGCGCGACAATGAAACACGGCACAGTCCCTGAACGTTAGAGCGCGACATTGAAACACGGCATGGTCCCTGAACGTTAGAGCGCGACATTGAAACACGGCATGGTCCCTGAACGTTAGAGCGCGACATTGAAACACGGCATGGTCCCTGAACGTTAGAGCGCGACATTGAAACACGGCACAGTCCCTGAACGTTAGAGCGCGACAATGAAACACGGCATGGTCCCTGAACGTTAGAGCGCGACAATGAAACACGGCACAGTCCCTGAACGTTAGAGCGCGACATTGAAACACGGCACAGTCCCTGAACGTTAGAGCGCGATATTGAAACACGGCACAGCCCCTGAACTTTAGAGCGCGACATTGAAATACGGCACAGTCCCTGAACGTTAGAGCGCGACATTGAAATACGGCACAGTCCCTGAACGTTAGAGCGCGACATTGAAACACGGCACAGCCCCTGAACGTTAGAGCGCGATATTGAAATACGGCACAGTCCCTGAACGTTAGAGCGCGACATTGAAACACGGCACAGCCCCTGAACGTTAGAGCGCGACATTAAAACACGGCACAGCCCCTGAACGTTAGAGCGCGACATTGAAACACGGCACAGTCCCGGAACGTTAGAGCGCGACATTGAAACACGGCACAGTCCCTGAACGTTAGAGCGCGACATTGAAACACGGCACAGTCCCAGAACGTTAGAGCGCGACATTGAAACACGGCACAGTCCCTGAACGTTAGAGCGCGACATTGAAACACGGCACGGTCCCTGAACGTTAGAGCGCGACATTGAAACGCGGCATGGTCCCTGAACGTTAGAGCGCGACATTGAAACACGGCACAGTCCCTGAACGTTAGAGCGCGACAATGAAACACGGCACAGTCCCTGAACGTTAGAGCGCGACATTGAAACACGGCATGGTCCCTGAACGTTAGAGCGCGACATTGAAACACGGCATGGTCCCTGAACGTTAGAGCGCGACATTGAAACACGGCATGGTCCCTGACTGTTAGAGCGCGACATTGAAACACGACATGGTCCTTGAACGTTAGAGCGCGACATTGAAACACGGCACAGTCCCTGAACGTTAGAGCGCGACAATGAAACACGGCATGGTCCCTGAACGTTAGAGCGCGACATGAAACACGGCATGGTCCTTGAACGTTAGAGCGCGACAATGAAACACGACATGGTCCTTGAACGTTAGAGCGCGACAATGAAACACGGCATGGTCCCTTGAACGTTAGAGCGCGACAATGAAACACGGCATGGTCCCTGAACGTTAGAGCGCGACAATGAAACACGGCATGGTCCTTGAACGTTAGAGCGCGACAATGAAACACGACATGGTCCTTGAACGTTAGAGCGCGACAATGAAACACGGCATGGTCCTTGAACGTTAGAGCGCGACAATGAAACACGGCATGGTCCCTGAACGTTAGAGCGCGACATTGAAACACGGCATGCTCCCTGACGTTAGAGCGCGACATTGAAACACGACATGGTCCTTGAACGTTAGAGCGCGACATTGAAACACGGCACAGTCCCTGAACGTTAGAGCGCGACAATGAAACACGGCATGGTCCCTGAACGTTAGAGCGCGACAATGAAACGCGGCATGGTCCCTGAACGTTAGAGCGCGACATTGAAACACGGCGCGGTCCCTGAACGTTAGAGCGCGACATTGAAACACGGCATGGTCCCTGAACGTTAGAGCGCGACATTGAAACACGGCATGGTCCCTGAACGTTAGAGCGCGACATTGAAACACGGCATGGTCCCTGAACGTTAGAGCGCGACATTGAAACACGACATGGTCCCTGACTGTTAGAGCGCGACATTGAAACACGGCATGGTCCCTGAACGTTAGAGCGCGACATTAAACACGGCATTGTCCCTGAACGTTAGAGCGCGACATTGAAACACAGTATGGTCCCTGAACGTTAGAGCGCGACATTGAAACACGGCATGGTCCCTGAACGTTAGAGCGCGACAATGAAACATGGTATGGTCCCTGAACGTTAGAGCGTGACATTGAAACACGACATGGTCCTTGACTGTTAGAGCGCGACATTGAAACACGGCATGGTCCCTGAACGTTAGAGCGCGACATTGAAACACGGCATGGTCCCTGAACGTTAGAGCGCGACATTGAAACACAGTATGGTCCCTGAACGTTAGAGCGCGACATTGAAACGCGGCATGGTCCCTGAACGTTAGAGCGCGACATTGAAACACAGTATGGTCCCTGACTGTTGAGCGCGACATTGAAACACAGTATGGTCCCTGAACGTTAGAGCGCGACATTGAAACACGACATGGTCCCTGAACGTTAGAGCGCGACATTGAAACACAGTATGGTCCCTGACTGTTAGAGCGCGACATTGAAACACAGTATGGTCCCTGGACGTTAGAGCGCGACATTGAAACACGACATGGTCCCTGACTGTTAGAGCGCGACATTGAAACACAGTATGGTCCCTGACTGTTAGAGCGCGACATTGAAACACGACATGGTCCTTGAACGTTAGAGCGCGACATTGAAACACGACACGGTCCCTGAACGTTAGAGCGCGACATTGAAACACCGCATGGTCCCTGAACGTTAGAGCGCGACATTGAAACACGGCATGGTCCCTGAAAGTTAGAGCGCGACATTGAAACACGGCATGGTCCCTGAACGTTAGAGCGCGACATTGAAACACGACATGGTCCCTGAACGTTAGAGCGCGACATTGAAACACGGCATGGTCCCTGAACGTTAGAGCGCGACATTGAAACACGACATGGTCCCTGAACGTTAGAGCGCGACATTGAAACACGACATGGTCCCTGACTGTTAGAGCGCGACATTGAAACACAGTATGGTCCCTGAACGTTAGAGCGTGACATTGAAACACGGCATGGTCCCAGAACGTTAGAGCGTGACATTGAAATACAGAACGGTCAATGAACGTGAGATCGCGACATTGAAATACATCACGGTCAATGAACGTGATATCGCGACATTGAAATACAGCACGGTCAATGAACGTTAGAGCGCGACATTGAAACACGGCACAGTCCCTGAACGTTAGAGCGCGATATTGAAACACGGCACAGCCCCTGAACTTTAGAGCGCGACATTGAAATACGGCACAGTCCCTGAACGTTAGAGCGCGACATTGAAATACGGCACAGTCCCTGAACGTTAGAGCGCGATATTGAAACACGGCACAGCCCCTGAACGTTAGAGCCCGATATTGAAATACGGCACAGTCCCTGAACGTTAGAGCGCGACATTGAAACACGGCACAGCCCCTGAACGTTAGAGCGCGACATTAAAACACGGCACAGCCCCTGAACGTTAGAGCGCGACATTGAAACACGGCACAGTCCCTGAACGTTAGAGCGCGACATTGAAACACGGCACAGTCCCTGAACGTTAGAGCGCGACATTGAAACACGGCACAGTCCCAGAACGTTAGAGCGCGACATTGAAACACGGCACAGTCCCTGAACTTTAGAGCGCGACATTGAAACACGGCACGGTCCCTGAACGTTAGAGCGCGACATTGAAACACGGTACAGTCCCTGAACGTTAGAGCGCGACATTGAAACGCGGCATGGTCCCTGAACGTTAGAGCGCGACATTGAAACACGGCACAGTCCCTGAACGTTAGAGCGCGACAATGAAACACGGCACAGTCACTGAACGTTAGAGCGCGACATTGAAACACGGCATGGTCCCTGAACGTTAGAGCGCGACAATGAAACACGGCATGGTCCCTGAACGTTAGAGCGCGACATTGAAACACGGCATGGTCCCTGAACGTTAGAGCGAGACATTGAAACACGGCACAGTCCCTGAACGTTAGAGCGCGACAATGAAACACGGCATGGTCCCTGAACGTTAGAGCGCGACAATGAAACACGGCAGAGTCCCTGAACGTTAGAGCGCGACATTGAAACACGGCACAGTCCCTGAACGTTAGAGCGCGACATTGAAACACGGCACAGTCCCTGAACGTTAGAGCGCGACAATGAAACACGGCATAGTCCCTGAACGTTAGAGCGCGACAATGAAACACGGCACGGTCAATGAACGTTAGAGCGCGACAATGAAACACGGCACAGTCCCTGAGCGTTAGAGCGCGACATTGAAACACGGCATGGTCCCTGAACGTTAGAGCGCGACATTGAAATACGGCACAGTCCCTGAACTTTAGAGCGCGACATTGAAATACGGCACAGTCCCTGAACGTTAGAGC
This sequence comes from Megaustenia siamemsis, assembly GCA_032433765.1. Classification (NCBI taxonomy): domain Eukaryota; kingdom Metazoa; phylum Mollusca; class Gastropoda; order Stylommatophora; family Ariophantidae; genus Megaustenia; species Megaustenia siamemsis. Next base: position 44,604,808 of record JAVIAB010000117.1, on the reverse strand, counting down.
GCGACATTGAAACACGGCACAGTCCCTGAACGTTAGAGCGCGACATTGAAACACGGCATGGTCCCTGAACGTTAGAGCGCGACATTGAAACACGGTACAGTCCCTGAACGTTAGAGCGCGACATTGAAACGCGGCATGGTCCCTGAACGTTAGAGCGCGACATTGAAATACGGCACAGTCCCTGAACGTTAGAGCGCGACAATGAAACACGGCACAGTCCCTGAACGTTAGAGCGCGACATTGAAACACGGCATGGTCCCTGAACGTTAGAGCGCGACAATGAAACACGACATGGTCCCTGAACGTTAGAGCGCGACATTGAAACACGGCATGGTCCCTGAACGTTAGAGCGCGACATTGAAACACGGCACAGTCCCTGAACGTTAGAGCGCGACAATGAAACACGGCATGGTCCCTGAACGTTAGAGCGCGACAATGAAACACGGCACAGTCCCTGAACGTTAGAGCGCGACATTGAAACACGGCACAGTCCCTGAACGTTAGAGCGCGATATTGAAACACGGCACAGCCCCTGAACTTTAGAGCGCGACGTTGAAATACGGCACAGTCCCTGAACGTTAGAGCGCGACATTGAAATACGGCACAGCCCCTGAACGTTAGAGCGCGACATTGAAATACGGCACAGTCCCTGAACGTTAGAGCGCGACATTGAAACACGGCACAGCCCCTGAACGTTAGAGCGCGACATTAAAACACGGCACAGCCCCTGAACGTTAGAGCGCGACATTGAAACACGGCACAGTCCCTGAACGTTAGAGCGCGACATTGAAACACGGCACAGTCCCTGAACGTTAGAGCGCGACATTGAAACACGGCACAGCCCCTGAACGTTAGAGCGCGATATTGAAATACGGCACAGTCCCTGAACGTTAGAGCGCGACATTGAAACACGGCACAGCCCCTGAACGTTAGAGCGCGACATTAAACACGGCACAGCCCCTGAACGTTAGAGCGCGACATTGAAACACGGCACAGTCCCTGAACGTTAGAGCGCGACATTGAAACACGGCACAGTCCCTGAACGTTAGAGCGCGACATTGAAACACGGCACAGTCCCAGAACGTTAGAGCGCGACATTGAAACACGGCACAGTCCCTGAACTTTAGAGCGCGACATTGAAACACGGCACGGTCCCTGAACGTTAGAGCGCGACATTGAAACACGGTACAGTCCCTGAACGTTAGAGCGCGACATTGAAACACGGCATGGTCCCTGAACGTTAGAGCGCGACATTGAAACACGGCACAGTCCCTGAACGTTAGAGCGCGACATGAAACACGGCACAGTCCCTGAACGTTAGAGCGCGACATTGAAACACGGCATTGTCCCTGAACGTTAGAGCGCGACAATGAAACACGGCATGGTCCCTGAACGTTAGAGCGCGACATTGAAACACGGCATGGTCCCTGAACGTTAGAGCGAGACATTGAAACACGGCACAGTCCCTGAACGTTAGAGCGCGACAATGAAACACGGCATGGTCCCTGAACGTTAGAGCGCGACAATGAAACACGGCACAGTCCCTGAACGTTAGAGCGCGACATTGAAACACGGCACAGTCCCTGAACGTTAGAGCGCGACATTGAAACACGGCACAGTCCCTGAACGTTAGAGCGCGACAATGAAACACGGCACAGTCCCTGAACGTTAGAGCGCGACAATGAAACACGGCACGGTCAATGAACGTTAGAGCGCGACAATGAAACACGGCACAGTCCCTGAGCGTTAGAGCGCGACATTGAAACACGGCATGGTCCCTGAACGTTAGAGCGCGACATTGAAATACGGCACAGTCCCTGAACTTTAGAGCGCGACATTGAAATACGGCACAGTCCCTGAACGTTAGAGCGCGACATTGAAATTACACACAGTCCCTGAACGTTAGAGCGCGACATTGAAACACGGCACAGTCCCTGAACGTTAGAGCGCGACATTGAAACACGCACAGTCCCAGAACGTTAGAGCGCGACATTGAAACACGGCATGGTCCCTGAACGTTAGAGCGCGACATTGAAACACGGCATGGTCCCTGAACGTTAGAGCGCGACATTGAAACACGGCATGGTCCCTGAACGTTAGAGCGCGACATTGAAACACGACATGGTCCCTGAACGTTAGAGCGCGACAATGAAACACGGCATGGTCCCTGAACGTTAGAGCGTGACATTGAAACACGACATGGTCTCTGACTGTTAGAGCGCGACATTGAAACACAGTATGGTCCCTGAACGTTAGAGCGCGACATTGAAACACGGTACAGTCCCTGAACGTTAGAGCGCGACATTGAAACGCGGCATGGTCCCTGAACGTTAGAGCGCGACATTAAAACACGGCATTGTCCCTGAACGTTAGAGCGCGACATTGAAACACAGTATGGTCCCTGAACGTTAGAGCGCGACATTGAAACACGGCATGGTCCCTGAACGTTAGAGCGCGACAATGAAACATGGTATGGTCCCTGAACGTTAGAGCGCGACATTGAAACACGACATGGTCCTTGACTGTTAGAGCGCGACATTGAAACACGGCATGGTCCCTGAACGTTAGAGCGCGACATTGAAATACGGCACAGTCCCTGAACTTTAGAGCGCGACATTGAAATACGGCACAGTCCCTGAACGTTAGAGCGCGACATTGAAACACGGCACAGTCCCTGAACGTTAGAGCGCGACATTGAAACACGGCATGGTCCCTGAACGTTAGAGCGCGACATTGAAATACGGTACAGTCCCTGAACGTTAGAGCGCGACATTGAAACGCGGCATGGTCCCTGAACGTTAGAGCGCGACATTGAAATACGGCACAGTCCCTGAACGTTAGAGCGCGACAATGAAACACGGCACAGTCCCTGAACGTTAGAGCGCGACATTGAAACACGGCATGGTCCCTGAACGTTAGAGCGCGACAATGAAACACGACATGGTCCCTGAACGTTAGAGCGCGACATTGAAACACGGCATGGTCCCTGAACGTTAGAGCGCGACATTGAAACACGGCACAGTCCCTGAACGTTAGAGCGCGACAATGAAACACGGCATGGTCCCTGAACGTTAGAGCGCGACAATGAAACACGGCACAGTCCCTGAACGTTAGAGCGCGACATTGAAACACGGCACAGTCCCTGAACGTTAGAGCGCGATATTGAAACACGGCACAGCCCCTGAACTTTAGAGCGCGACATTGAAATACGGCACAGTCCCTGAACGTTAGAGCGCGACATTGAAATACGGCACAGCCCCTGAACGTTAGAGCGCGACATTGAAATACGGCACAGTCCCTGAACGTTAGAGCGCGACATTGAAACACGGCACAGCCCCTGAACGTTAGAGCGCGACATTAAAACACGGCACAGCCCCTGAACGTTAGAGCGCGACATTGAAACACGGCACAGTCCCTGAACGTTAGAGCGCGACATTGAAACACGGCACAGTCCCTGAACGTTAGAGCGCGACATTGAAACACGGCACAGCCCCTGAACGTTAGAGCGCGATATTGAAATACGGCACAGTCCCTGAACGTTAGAGCGCGACATTGAAACACGGCACAGCCCCTGAACGTTAGAGCGCGACATTAAAACACGGTACAGCCCCTGAACGTTAGAGCGCGACATTGAAACACGGCACAGTCCCTGAACGTTAGAGCGCGACATTGAAACACGGCACAGTCCCTGAACGTTAGAGCGCGACATTGAAACACGGCACAGTCCCAGAACGTTAGAGCGCGACATTGAAACACGGCACAGTCCCTGAACTTTAGAGCGCGACATTGAAACACGGCACGGTCCCTGAACGTTAGAGCGCGACATTGAAACACGGTACAGTCCCTGAACGTTAGAGCGCGACATTGAAACGCGGCATGGTCCCTGAACGTTAGAGCGCGACATTGAAACACGGCACAGTCCCTGAACGTTAGAGCGCGACAATGAAACACGGCACAGTCCCTGAACGTTAGAGCGCGACATTGAAACACGGCATTGTCCCTGAACGTTAGAGCGCGACAATGAAACACGGCATGGTCCCTGAACGTTAGAGCGCGACATTGAAACACGGCATGGTCCCTGAACGTTAGAGCGCGACATTGAAACACGGCACAGTCCCTGAACGTTAGAGCGCGACAATGAAACACGGCATGGTCCCTGAACGTTAGAGCGCGACAATGAAACACGGCACAGTCCCTGAACGTTAGAGCGCGACATTGAAACACGGCACAGTCCCTGAACGTTAGAGCGCGACATTGAAACACGGCACAGTCCCTGAACGTTAGAGCGCGACAATGAAACACGGCACAGTCCCTGAACGTTAGAGCGCGACAATGAAACACGGCACGGTCAATGAACGTTAGAGCGCGACAATGAAACACGGCACAGTCCCTGAGCGTTAGAGCGCGACATTGAAACACGGCATGGTCCCTGAACGTTAGAGCGCGACATTGAAATACGGCACAGTCCCTGAACTTTAGAGCGCGACATTGAAATACGGCACAGTCCCTGAACGTTAGAGCGCGACATTGAAATTACACACAGTCCCTGAACGTTAGAGCGCGATATTGAAACACGGCACAGTCCCTGAACGTTAGAGCGCGACATTGAAACACGCCACAGTCCCAGAACGTTAGAGCGCGACATTGAAACACGGCATGGTCCCTGAACGTTAGAGCGCGACATTGAAACACGGCATGGTCCCTGAACGTTAGAGCGCGACATTGAAACACGGTATGGTCCCTGAACGTTAGAGCGCGACATTGAAACACGACATGGTCCCTGAACGTTAGAGCGCGACAATGAAACGCGGCATGGTCCCTGAACGTTAGAGCGTGACATTGAAACACGACATGGTCTCTGACTGTTAGAGCGCGACATTGAAACACAGTATGGTCCCTGTACGTTAGAGCGCGACATTGAAACACGGTACAGTCCCTGAACGTTAGAGCGCGACATTGAAACGCGGCATGGTCCCTGAACGTTAGAGCGCGACATTAAAACACGGCATTGTCCCTGAACGTTAGAGCGCGACATTGAAACACAGTATGGTCCCTGTACGTTAGAGCGCGACATTGAAACACGGCATGGTCCCTGAACGTTAGAGCGCGACAATGAAACATGGTATGGTCCCTGAACGTTAGAGCGTGACATTGAAACACGACATGGTCCTTGACTGTTAGAGCGCGACATTAAAACACGGCATGGTCCCTGAACGTTAGAGCGCGACATTGAAACACGGCATGGTCCCTGAACGTTAGAGCGTGACATTGAAACACGACATGGTCTCTGATTGTTAGAGCGCGACATTGAAACACGGCATGGTCCCTGAACGTTAGAGCGCGACATTAAAACACGGCATTGTCCCTGAACGTTAGAGCGCGACATTGAAACACAGTATGGTCCCTGAACGTTAGAGCGCGACATTGAAACACGGCATGGTCCCTGAACGTTAGAGCGCGACAATGAAACATGGTATGGTCCCTGAACGTTAGAGCGTGAAATTGAAACACGACATGGTCCTTGACTGTTAGAGCGCGACATTGAAACACGGCATGGTCCCTGAACGTTAGAGCGCGACATTGAAACACGGCATGGTCCCTGAACGTTAGAGCGCGACATTGAAACACAGTATGGTCCCTGAACGTTAGAGCGCGACATTGAAACGCGGCATGGTCCCTGAACGTTAGAGCGCGACATTGAAACACAGTATGGTCCCTGACTGTTGAGCGCGACATTGAAACACAGTATGGTCCCTGAACGTTAGAGCGCGACATTGAAACACGACATGGTCCCTGAACGTTAGAGCGCGACATTGAATCACAGTATGGTCCCTGACTGTTAGAGCGCGACATTGAAACACAGTATGGTCCCTGGACGTTAGAGCGCGACATTGAAACACGACATGGTCCCTGACTGTTAGAGCGCGACATTGAAACACGACATGGTCCCTGACTGTTAGAGCGCGACATTGAAACACGACATGGTCCCTGACTGTTAGAGCGCGACATTGAAACACGACATGGTCCCTGACTGTTAGAGCGCGACATTGAAACACGACATGGTCCCTGACTGTTAGAGCGCGACATTGAAACACGACATGGTCCCTGACTGTTAGAGCGCGACATTGAAACACGACATGGTCCCTGAACGTTAGAGCGCGACATTGAAACACGACATGGTCCCTGACTGTTAGAGCGCGACATTGAAACACGACATGGTCCCTGAACGTTAGAGCGCGACATTGAAACATGGCACAGTTCCTGAACGTTAGAGCGCGACATTGAAACACGACATGGTCCCTGAACGTTAGAGCGCGACATTGAAACACAGTATGGTCCCTGAACGTTAGAGCGCGACATTGAAACACGACATGGTCCCTGACTGTTAGAGCGCGACATTGAAACACAGTATGGTCCCTGAACGTTAGAGCGCGACATTGAAACGCGGCATGGTCCCTCAACGTTAGAGCGCGACATTGAAACACAGTATGGTCCCTGACTGTTGAGCGCGACATTGAAACACAGTATGGTCCCTGAACGTTAGAGCGCGACATTGAAACACGACATGGTCCCTGAACGTTAGAGCGCGACATTGAAACACAGTATGGTCCCTGACTGTTAGAGCGCGACATTGAAACACAGTATGGTCCCTGAACGTTAGAGCGCGACATTGAAACACGACATGGTCCCTGACTGTTAGAGCGCGACATTGAAACATAGTATGGTCCCTGACTGTTAGAGCGCGACATTGAAACACGACATGGTCCTTGAACGTTAGAGCGCGACATTGAAACACGACATGGTCCCTGAACGTTAGATCGCGACAATGAAACACGACATGGTCCCTGAACGTTAGAGCACGACATTGACACACGGCACGGTCTCTGAACGTTAAAGCGTGACATTGAAACACCGCATGGTCCCTGAACGTTAGAGCGCGACATTGAAACACGGCATGGTCCCTGAAAGTTAGAGCGCGACATTGAAACACGGCATGGTCCCTGAACGTTAGAGCGCGACATTGAAACACGACATGGTCCCTGAACGTTAGAGCGCGACAATGAAACACGGCATGGTCCCTGAACGTTAGAGCGCGACATTGAAACACGGCATGGTCCCTGAACGTTAGAGCGCGACATTGAAACACGGCACGGTCCCTGAACGTTAGAGCGCGACATTGAAACACGGCATGGTCCCTGAACGTTAGAGCGCGACATTGAAACACGGCACGGTCCCTGAACGTTAGAGCGCGACATTGAAACACGGCATAGTCCCTGAACGTTAGAGCGCGACATTGAAACACGGCACGGTCCCTGAACGTTAGAGCGCGACATTGAAACGCGGCACGGTCCCTGAACGTCAGAGCGCGACATTGAAACGCGGCATGGTCCCTGAACGTTAGAACGCGACATTGAAACGCGGCACAGTCCCTGAACGTTAGAGCGCGACATTGAAACACGGCATGGTCCCTGAACGTTAGAGCGCGACAATGAAACACGGCACAGTCCCTGAACGTTAGAGCGCGACATTGAAACGCGGCATGGTCCCTGAACGTTAGAGCGCGACAATGAAACGCGGCATGGTCGCTGAACGTTAGAGCGCGACAATGAAACGCGGCATGGTCCCTGAACGTTAGAGCGCGACATTGAAACACGGCACAGTCCCTGAACGTTAGAGCGCGACAATGAAACGCGGCATGGTCCCTGAACGTTAGAGCGCGACAATGAAACACGCCACAGTCCCTGAACGTTAGAGCGCGACAATGAAACACGGCATGGTCGCTGAACGTTAGAGCGCGACAATGAAACGCGGCATGGTCCCTGAACGTTAGAGCGCGACAATGAAACACGGCACAGTCCCTGAACGTTAGAGCGCGACATTGAAACACGGCACAGTCCCTGAACGTTAGAGCGCGACATTGAAACACGGCACAGTCCCTGAACGTTAGAGCGCGACAATGAAACACGGCATGGTCCCTGAACGTTAGAGCGCGACATTGAAACACGGCATGGTCCCTGAACGTTAGAGCGCGACAATGAAACGCGGCATGGTCCCTGAACGTTAGAGCGCGACAATGAAACACGGCACAGTCCCTGAACGTTAGAGCGCGACATTGAAACACGGCATGGTCCCTGAACGTTAGAGCGCGACAATGAAACACGGCATGGTCCCTGAACGTTAGCGCGCGACATTGAAACACGGCACGGTCCCTGAACGTTATAGCGCGACATGGAAATACAGCACGGTCAATGAACGTGATAGCACGACATTGAAACACGGCATGGTCCCTAAACGTTAGAGCGCGACATTGACACACGGCACGGTCTCTGAACGTTAGAGCGTGACATTGAAACACGGCATGGTCCCAGAACGTTAGAGCGTGACATTGAAATACAGAACGGTCAATGAACGTGAGATCGCGACATTGAAATACAGCACGGTCAATGAACGTGATATCGCGACATTGAAATACAGCACGGTCAATGAACGTTAGAGCGCGATATTGAAACACGGCACAGCCCCTGAACTTTAGAGCGCGACATTGAAATACGGCACAGTCCCTGAACGTTAGAGCGCGACATTGAAATACGGCACAGTCCCTGAACGTTAGAGCGCAATATTGAAACACGGCACAGTCCCTGAACGTTAGAGCGCGATATTGAAATACGGCACAGTCCCTGAACGTTAGAGCGCAACATTGAAACACGGCACAGCCCCTGAACGTTAGAGCGCGACATTAAAACACGGCACAGCCCCTGAACGTTAGAGCGCGACATTGAAACACGGCACAGTCCCTGAACGTTAGAGCGCGACATTGAAACACGGCACAGTCCCAGAACGTTAGAGCGCGACATTGAAACACGGCACAGTCCCTGAACTTTAGAGCGCGACATTGAAACAAGGCACGGTCCCTGAACGATAGAGCGCGACATTGAAACACGGTACAGTACCTGAACGTTAGAGCGCGACATTGAAACGCGGCATGGTCCCTGAACGTTAGAGCGCGACATTGAAACACGGCACAGTCCCTGAACGTTAGAGCGCGACAATGAAACACGGCACAGTCCCTGAACGTTAGAGCGCGACATTGAAACACGGCATGGTCCCTGAACGTTAGAGCGCGACAATGAAACACGGCATGGTCCCTGAACGTTAGAGCGCGACATTGAAACACGGCATGGTCCCTGAACGTTAGAGCGCGACATTGAAACACGGCACAGTCCCTGAACGTTAGAGCGCGACAATGAAACACGGCATGGTCCCTGAACGTTAGAGCGCGACAATGAAACACGGCACAGTCCCTGAACGTTAGAGCGCGACATTGAAACACGGCACAGTCCCTGAACGTTAGAGCGCGACATTGAAACACGGCACAGTCCCTGAACGTTAGAGCGCGACAATGAAACACGGCACAGTCCCTGAGCGTTAGAGCGCGACATTGAAACACGGCACGGTCCCTCAACGTTAGAGCGCGACATTGAAATACGCACAGTCCCTGAACTTTAGAGCGCGACATTGAAATACGGCACAGTCCCTGAACGTTAGAGCGCGACATTGAAATTACACACAGTCCCTGAACGTTAGAGCGCGATATTGAAACACGGCACAGCCCCTGAACGTTAGAGCGCGATATTGAAATACGGCACAGTCCCAGAACGTTAGAGCGCGACATTGAAACACGGCACAGCCCCTGAACGTTAGAGCGCGACATTGAAACACGGCACAGTCCCTGAACGTTAGAGCGCGACATTGAAACACGGCACAGTCCCTGAACGTTAGAGCGCGACATTGAAACACGCCACAGTCCCAGAACGTTAGAGCGCGACATTGAAACACGGCACAGTCCCTGAACGTTAGAGCGCGACATTGAAACACGGCATGGTCCCTGAACGTTAGAGCGCGACATTGAAACACGGTACAGTCCCTGAACGTTAGAGCGCGACATTGAAACGCGGCATGGTCCCTGAACGTTAGAGCGCGACATTGAAATACGGCACAGTCCCTGAACGTTAGAGCGCGACAATGAAACACGGCACAGTCCCTGAACGTTAGAGCGCGACATTGAAACACGGCATGGTCCCTGAACGTTAGAGCGCGACATTGAAACACGGCATGGTCCCTGAACGTTAGAGCGCGACATTGAAACACGGCACAGTCCCTGAACGTTAGAGCGCGACAATGAAACACGGCATGGTCCCTGAACGTTAGAGCGCGACAATGAAAAACGGCACAGTCCCTGAACGTTAGAGCGCGACATTGAAACACGGCACAGTCCCTGAACGTTAGAGCGCGACATTGAAACACGGCACAGTCCCTGAACGTTAGAGCGCGACAATGAAACACGGCACAGTCCCTGAACGTTAGAGCGCGACAATGAAACACGGCACGGTCAATGAACGTTAGAGCAAGACAATGAAACACGGCACAGTCCCTGAGCGTTAGAGCGCGACATTGAAACACGGCATGGTCCCTGAACGTTAGAGCGCGACATTGAAATACGGCACAGTCCCTGAACTTTAGAGCGCGACATTGAAATACGGCATGGTCCCTGAACGTTAGAGCGCGACATTGAAATTACACACAGTCCCTGAACGTTAGAGCGCGATATTGAAACACGGCACAGCCCCTGAACGTTAGAGCGCGATATTGAAATACGGCACAGTCCCTGAACGTTAGAGCGCGACATTGAAACACGGCACAGCCCCTGAACGTTAGAGCGCGACATTAAAACACGGCACAGCCCCTGAACGTTAGAGCGCGACATTGAAACACGGCACAGTCCCTGAACGTTAGAGCGCGACATTGAAACACGGCACAGTCCATGAACGTTAGAGCGCGACATTGAAACACGGCACAGTCCCAGAACGTTAGAGCGCGACATTGAAACACGGCACAGTCCCTGAACGTTAGAGCGCGACATTGAAACACGGTACAGTCCCTGAACGTTAGAGCGCGACATTGAAACGCGGCATGGTCCCTGAACGTTAGAGCGCGACATTGAAACACGGCACAGTCCCTGAACGTTAGAGCGCGACATTGAAACACGGCAAAGTCCCTGAACGTTAGAGCGCGACAATGAAACACGGCATGGTCCCTGAACGTTAGAGCGCGACAATGAAACACGGCACAGTCCCTGAACGTTAGAGCGCGACATTGAAACACGGCACAGTCCCTGAACGTTAGAGCGCGACATTGAAACACGGCACAGTCCCTGAACGTTAGAGCGCGACAATGAAACACGGCACAGTCCCTGAACGTTAGAGCGCGACAATGAAACACGGCACAGTCCCTGAACGTTAGAGCGCGACAATGAAACACGGCACAGTCCCTGAGCGTTAGAGCGCGACATTGAAACACGGCATGGTCCCTGAACGTTAGAGCGCGACATTGAAACACGGCATGGTCCCTGAACGTTAGAGCGCGACATTGAAACACGGCATGGTCCCTGAACGTTAGAGCGCGACATTGAAACACGGCATGGTCCCTGAACGTTAGAGCGCGACATTGAAACACGGCACAGTCCCTGAACGTAAGAGCGCGACATTGAAACACGGCATGGTCCCTGAACGTTAGAGCGCGACATTGAAACACGGCACGGTCCCTGAACGTTAGAGCGCGACATTGAAACACGGCATGGTCCCTGAACGTTAGAGCGCGACAATGAAACACAGCACAGTCCCTAAACGTTAGAGCGCGACAATGAAACATGGCATGGTCCCTGAACGTTAGAGCGCGACATTGAAACACGGCACAGTCCCTGAACGTAAGAGCGCGACATTGAAACACGGCATGGTCCCTGAACGTTAGAGCGCGACATTGAAACACGGCATGGTCCCTGAGCGTTAGAGCGCGACATTGAAACACGGCACGGTCCCTGAACGTTAGAGCGCGACATTGAAACACGACATGGTCCCTGAACGTTAGAGCGCGACAATGAAACACGACATGGTCCCTGAACGTTAGAGCGCGACAATGAAACACGGCACAGTCCCTGAGCGTTAGAGCGCGACATTGAAACACGGCACAGTCCCTGAACGTTAGAGCGCGACATTGAAACACGGCAGAGTCCCTGAACGTTAGAGCGCGACATTGAAACGCGGCATGGTCCCTGAACGTTAGAGCGCGACATTGAAACACGGCACAGTCCCTGAACGTTAGAGCGCGACAATGAAACACGGCATGGTCCCTGAACGTTAGAGCGCGACATTGAAACACGACATGGTCCCTGAACGTTAGAGCGCGACATTGAAACACGGCACAGTCCCTGAGCGTTAGAGCGCGACATTGAAACACGGCACAGTCCCTGAGCGTTAGAGCGCGACAATGAAACACGGCACAGTCCCTGAGCGTTAGAGCGCGACATTGAAACACGGCACAGTCCCTGAACGTTAGAGCGCGACAATGAAACACGGCATGGTCCCTGAACGTTAGAGCGCGACATTGAAACACGGCACAGTCCCTGAGCGTTAGAGCGCGACATTGAAACACGGCACAGTCCCTGAGCGTTAGAGCGCGACAATGAAACACGGTATGGTCCCTGAACGTTAGAGCGCGACAATGAAACACGGCACAGTCCCTGAACGTTAGAGCGCGACATTGAAACACGGCATGGTCCCTGAACGTTAGAGCGCGACAATGAAACACGGCATGGTCCCTGAGCGTTAGAGCGCGACATTGAAACACGGCATGGTCCCTGAACGTTAGAGCGCGACATTGAAACACGGCACAGTCCCTGAACGTTAGAGCGCGACAATGAAACACGGCACAGTCCCTGAACGTTAGAGCGCGACATTGAAACACGGCATGCTCCCTGAGCGTTAGAGCGCGACATGGAAACAGTCCCCCCCCCCCCCCAACCGCCATCCAATTGAAACGCTTCTTCCCACTAACCCCAAACAGGCACATACACGTACACACACACACACAAAATACAACATTTTATTTCTTATTGTGAGTGTGAAATTTGAAATATTCACTTCCACAACATTTTTGTAAGGCGAATATTGAAACACCCCAAAAAACAACTTTCTAATGTGATCTACAAACACTTGACACACACCCCAAACCACAACTTTGTAACGTGATCTACAAACACTTGACACACACCCCAAACCACAACTTTGTAACGTGATCTATAAACACTTGACACACACCCCAAACCATAACTTTGTAATGTGATCTACAAACACTTGACACACCCCAAGCCACAACTTTGTAATGTGATCTACAAACACTTGACACACACCCCAAACCACAACTTTGTAATGTGATCTACAAACACTTGACACACACCCCAACTATAACTTTCTAATGTGATCTACAAACACTTGACACACATCCCAAACCCCAAATTTGTAACGTGATCCACAAACACTTCACACACACCACAAACCAAATCTTTCTAATGTGATCTACAAACACTTGACAAACACCCCAAACCGCAAATTTGTAACGTGATCCACAAACACTTGACACACACCTCAAACCATAAATTTCTATTGTGATCTACAAACACTTGACACACACCCCAAACCACACATTTGTAACGTGATCTACAAACACTTGACACACCGCCCACAACTCTATAACGTGATCTACTAACACTTGACACACCGCCCACAACTCTATAACGTGATCTACAAACATTTGGCACACTACCCACAACTCCATAACATGATCTACAAACACTTGACACACCACCCACAACTCTATAACGTGATCTACTAACACTTGGCACACACCCCAAACCACAACTCTATAACGTGATTTACAAACACTTGACACACCGCCCACAACTCTATAACGTGATCTACTAACACTTGGCACACACCCCAAACCACAACTCTAAAGCGTAATCTACAGACACTTGGCACACACCCCAAACCACAACTCTTTAACGTGATCTACAAACATGTGGCACACTACCCAAAACTCTATAAAGTGATCTACAAACACTTGGCACACTACTACTACTCTATAACGTTATCTACAAACACATGGCACACTACCCACAACTCTATAACGTGATCTACAAACACTTGGCACACACCCCAAACCACAACTCTATAAAGTGATCTACAAACATTTGGCACACTACCCACAACTCTATAAAGTGATCTACAAACATTTGGCACACTACCCACAACTCTATAACGTGATCTACAAACATTTGGCACACTACCCACAACTCTATAACGTGATCTACAAACATTTGACACACCGCCCACAACTAGAAAAACCAGGCGACTCTACTTCTCAAAACAAAACTTTCAGTTTCTAGAACTTTCCAAGAGAATTGAAATGTTTGACCTCGCAGATTTCTCCGCAGAGAATTGACAACTGGTTGACGTCATCCCCATCCCTGGGGCATTTCCGCCCGTCTTGAATCTAATTATCTCTCACCGTGATCGTTGGACAAGCCAACAAAGCATGGGCACAGTGGTAAACAATTTATATCTGCTTTCTTTCTAATTGTGAGTCGATAGATGGCTGAGACTTTGTAATAGGAAAAGTGTTTTCTAGAGTCTAGGAGAAAAGCACAGACAGATCTGGCAATTAATTCTTGAGATTGAAATCAGGAAGTTGCGAAAACGATTTAGGAAAGAGCACTTTTCTTCTGTAATGATTTCCAAAATGAATTGTTTTACGCAAATGAGGGAAATAACAATTATTGAATGTCTTCTTCTACTTCTTTCCTTCCTCATTTGCGTTTCAGCGTCGAGGGGAGATGTAATTTGTGGTCTTTTGCTTTTCTGTTCGCTTCTGCTGCTGTTATGTTTCCCTCTCTCTCTCTCTGCGTTCAGGACTCAATCAGAGTAAGGATTCCAGACTCTCATATGAAGTCAGCTGTCATGCTAAGTGTGTTGATCGCCCCCACAGACTGAACATCACAATCAGAGTCTTGTCAGATCCACTCTAACTGAACACCCGTTATACGTTGCACTGTGTTCTGCGCCAGTGGCCCAGTGCATCCGATTTCAGCCAGCATTTTATTCGGGTTTGCTTTCCCTAGCCTTTGATTGTCCCCAATCTTCCTGCAAGGCAGCAGATTGTCTTTACTAAAGAGGGATTCTGCCCTTAGATGGTAGACCCTCCCAGGTTTACGAGCACCATCTGCCCGAGTCACTAGAGGTGACTAACACAGACATGCACACACAAAGATGTGAGATGCGTCCTAACCTAAGATAGTTCCCAACCTTCGAGAGTGTCCCAACCTAAAATAGTTCCCAACCTTCGAGAGCCCCCCCCCCTCCCAACCTAAGATAGTTCCCACCTTCGAGAGCCCCCCCCCCCAACCTAAGATAGTTCACAACCTTCGAGAGCCCCCCCCCCCCCAACCTAAGATAGTTCACAACCTTCGAGAGCCCCCAACCTGCGATAGTTCCCAACCTTCGAGAGCCCCCCCCAACCTAAGATAGTTCACAACCTTCGAGAGCCCCCCCCCAACCTAAGATAGTTCCCAACCTTCGAGAGCCCCCCCCCCCAACCTAAGATAGTTCACAACCTTCGAGAGCCCCCCAACCTGCGATAGTTCCCAACCTTCGAGAGCCCCCCCCCCCCTTCCAACCTAAGATAGTTCCCAACCTTCGAGAGCCCCCCCCAACCTAAGATAGTTCCCAACCTTCGAGAGCCCCCCCCCAACCTAAGACAGTTCCCAACCTTCGAGAGCCCCCCCCCCCAACCTAAGACAGTTCCCAACCTTCGAGAGCCCCCCCCCCACCTAAGATAGTTCCCAACCTTCGAGAGCCCCCCCCCCAACCTAAAATAGTACCCAACCTTCGAGAGCCCCCCCCCC
>JAVIAB010000117.1:42804798-43287298 GCA_032433765.1 Megaustenia siamemsis | reverse complement strand
CTCGTTCTCTCGGTTTCTGAAACCATTAACACACACACACAAGGTAACATTTCACAAGCCGTGTCTTTACTGCAATATGTAGCTCGTTCTCTCTGTTTCTGAAACCATTCACACACACACACACACACACGGTAACATTTCACAAGCCGTGTCTTTAATGCAATATGTAGCTCGTTCTCTCTGTTTCTGAAACCACTCTCTCTCACACACACACACGGTAACATTTCACAAGCCGTGTCTTTACTGCAATATGTAGCTCGTTCTCTCTGTTTCTGAAACCATTCACACACACACACGGTAACATTTCACAAGCCGTTTCTTTAATGCAATATGTAGCTCGTTCTCTCTGTTTCTGAAACCACTCTCTCTCACACACACACACGGTAACATTTCACAAGCCGTGTCTTTACTGCAATATGTAGCTCGTTCTCTCTGTTTCTGAAACCATTAACACACACACACACGGTAACATTTCACAAGCCGTGTCTTTACTGCAATATGTAGCTCGTTCTCTCTGTTTCTGAAACCATTCACACACACACACACACGTTAACATTTCACAAGCCGTGTCTTTACTGCAATATGTAGCTCGTTCTCTCTGTTTCTGAAACCATTCACAAACACGGTAACATTTCACAAGCTGTGTCTTTACTGCAATATGTAGCTCGTTCTCTCTGTTTCTGAAACCACTCACACACACACACACACACACGGTAACATTTCACAAGCCGTGTCTTTACTGCAATAAGTAGCTCGTTCTCTCTTTTTCTGAAACCATTCACACACACACACAAACACGGTAACATTTCACTAGCCGTGTCTTTACTGCAATAAGTAGCTCGTTTTCTCTGTTTCTGAAACCAGTCTCACACACACACACAAACACACGGTAACATTTCACAAGCCGTGTCTTTACTGCAATAAGTAGCTCGTTCTCTCTGTTTCTGAAACCACTCACACACACACACACACACACTGTAACATTTCACAAGCTGTGTCTTTACTGCAATAAGTAGCTGGTTCTCTCTGTTTCTGAAACCAGTCACACACACACACACACACGGTAACATTTCACAAGCCGTGTCTTCAATGCAATATGTAGCTCGTTCTCTCTGTTTCTGAAACCATTAACACACACACACACAAGGTAACATTTCACAAGCCGTGTCTGTACTGCAATATGTAGCTCGTTCTCTCTGTTTCTGAAACCATTAACACACACACACAAGGTAACATTTCACAAGCCGTGTCTTTACTGCAATATGTAGTTCGTTCTCTCTGTTTCTGAAACCACTCACACACACACACACACACACACACACACACACACACACACGGTAACATTTCACAAGCCGTGTCTTTACTGCAATAAGTAGCTCGTTCTCTCTTTTTCTGAAACCATTCACACACACACACACACACGGTAACATTTCACAAGCCGTGTCTTTACTGCAATAAGTAGCTCGTTCTCTCTGTTTCTGAAACCAGTCACACACACACCCACACACTGTAGCATTTCACAAGCCGTGTCTTTACTGCAAAAAGTAGCTGGTTCTCTCTGTTTCTGAAAGCAGTCACACACACACACACACACGGTAACATTTCACAAGCCATGTCTTCAATGCAATATGTAGCTCGTTCTCTCTGTTTCTGAAACCATTAACACACACACACAAGGTAACATTTCACAAGCCGTGTCTGTACTGCAATATGTAGCTCGTTCTCTCTGTTTCTGAAACCATTAACACACACACACAAGGTAACATTTCACAAGCCGTGTCTTTACTGCAATATGTAGCTCGTTCTCTCTGTTTCTGAAACCATTCACACACACACACGGTAACATTTCACAAGCCGTGTCTTTACTGCAATATGTAGCTCGTTCTCTCTGTTTCTGAAACCACTCTCTCTCACACACACACACGGTAACATTTCACAAGCCGTGTCTTTACTGCAATATGTAGCTCGTTCTCTCTGTTTCTGAAACCATTCACACACACACACACACACGGTAACATTTCACAAGCCGTGTCTTTACTGCAATAAGTAGCTCGTTCTCTCTGTTTCTGAAACCATTCACACACACACACACACACAAGGTAACATTTCACAAGCCGTGTCTTTACTGCAATATGTAGTTCGTTCTCTCTTTTTCTGAAACCATTCACACACACACGGTAACATTTCACAAGCCGTGTCTTTACTGCAATATGTAGTTCGTTCTCTCTGTTTCTAAAACCAGTCATATACGCACACATACACACGATACCATTTCACAAGCCGTGTCTTTACTGCAATATGTAGCTCATTCTCTCTGTTTCTGAAACCACTCACACTCACACACACGGTAACATTTCACAAGCCGTGTCATTACTGCAATATGTAGCTCGTTCTCTCTGTTTCTGAAACCATTCACACACACACACACACACACGGTAACATTTCACAAGCCGTGTCTTTACTGCAATATGTAGCTCGTTCTCTCTGTTTCTGAAACCATTCACACACACACACACGTTAACATTTCACAAGCCGTGTCTTTACTGCAATATGTAGCTCGTTCTCTCTGTTTCTGAAACCATTCACAAACACGGTAACATTTCACAAGCTGTGTCTTTACTGCAATATGTAGCTCGTTCTCTCTGTTTCTGAAACCATTCACACACACGGTAACATTTCACAAGCCGTGTCTTTACTGCAATATGTAGCTCGTTCTCTCTGTTTCTGAAACCATTCACACGCACATGGTAACATTTCACAAGCCGTGTCTTTACTGCAATATGTAGTTCGTTCTCTCTATTTCTGAAACCAGTCACACACACACACACATACGGTAACATTTCACAAGCCGTGTCTTTACTGCAATAAGTAGCTCGTTCTCTCTGTTTCTGAAACCATTTACACACACACACGGTAACATTTCACAAGCCGTGTCTTTGCTGCAATATGTAGCTCGTTCTCTCTGTTTCTGAAACCATTCACACACACACGGTAACATTTCACAAGCCGTGTCTTTACTGCAATATGTAGCTCATTCTCTCTGTTTCTGAAACCAGTCACACACACACACACACACATGGTAACATTTCACAAGCCGTGTCTTTACTGCAATATGTAGCTCGTTCTCTCTGTTTCTGAAACCATTCACACACTGAAACCATTCACACACACACACACACACACACACACACACGGTAACATTTCACAAGCCGTGTCTTTACTGCAATATGTAGCTCGTTCTCTCTGTTTCTGAAAACAGTCATACACACACGGTAACATTTCACAAGCCGTGTCTTTACTGCAATATGTAGCTCGTTCTCTCTGTTTCTGAAATCACTCACACACACACACACACACATACACACACGGTAAGATTTCACAAGCCGTGTCTTTACTGCAATATGTAGCTCGTTCTCTCTGTTTCTGAAACCACTCACACACACACGGTAACATTTCACAAGCGGTGTCTTTACTGCAATATGTAGCTCGTTCTCTCTGTTTCTGAAACCACTCACACACACGGTAACATTTCACAAGCCGTGTCTTTACTGCAATATGTAGTTCGTTCTCTCTGTTTCTGAAACCACTCACACACACACACACACACGGTAACATTTCACAAGCCGTGTCTTTACTGCAATAAGTAGCTCGTTCTCTCTTTTTCTGAAACCATTCACACACACACACAAACACGGTAACATTTCACTAGCCGTGTCTTTACTGCAATAAGTAGCTCGTTCTCTCTGTTTCTGAAACCAGTCTCACACACACACACACACACACACACACACACACACACGGTAACATTTCACAAGCCGTGTCTTTACTGCAATAAGTAGCTCGTTCTCTCTGTTTCTGAAACCAGTCACACACACACACACTGTAACATTTCACAAGCCGTGTCTTTACTGCAATAAGTAGCTGGTTCTCTCTGTTTCTGAAACCAGTCACACACACACACACACACACGGTAACATTTCACAAGCCGTGTCTTTAATGCAATATGTAGCTCGTTCTCTCTGTTTCTGAAACCATTAACACACACACACAAGGTAACATTTCACAAGCCGTGTCTGTACTGCAATATGTAGCTCGTTCTCTCTGTTTCTGAAACCATTAACACACACACACAAGGTAACATTTCACAAGCCGTGTCTTTACTGCAATATGTAGCTCGTTCTCTCTGTTTCTGAAACCATTCACACACACACACACACACACACACACACACACACACACACGGTAACATTTCACAAGCCGTGTCTCTACTGCAATATGTAGCTCGTTCTCTCTGTTTCTGAAACCACGCAAACACACACACAAGGTAACATTTCACAAGCCGTGTCTTTACTGCAATATGTAGCTCGTTCTCTCTGTTTCTGAAACCACTCTCTCTCACACACACACACGGTAACATTTCACAAGCCGTGTCTTTACTGCAATATGTAGCTCGTTCTCTCTGTTTCTGAAACCATTCACACACACACACACAAACGGTAACATTTCACAAGCCGTGTCTTTAATGCAATATGTAGCTCGTTCTCTCTGTTTCTGAAACCACGCAAACACACACACAAGGTAACATTTCACAAGCCGTGTCTTTACTGCAATATGTAGCTCGTTCTCTCTGTTTCTGAAACCACGCAAACACACACACAAGGTAACATTTCACAAGCCGTGTCTTTACTGCAATATGTAGCTCGTTCTCTCTGTTTCTGAAACCATTCACACAGACACACACACACACGGTAACATTTCACAAGCCGTGTCTTTACTGCAATATGTAGCTCGTTCTCTCTGTTTCTGAAACCACGCAAACACACACACAAGGTAACATGTCACAAGCCGTGTCTTTACTGCAATATGTAGCTCGTTCTCTCTGTTTCTGAAACCACGCAAACAAACACACAAGGTAACATTTCACAAGCCGTGTCTTTACTGCAATATGTAGCTCGTTCTCTCTGTTTCTGAAACCACGCAAACACACACACAAGGTAACATTTCACAAGCCGTGTCTTTACTGCAATATGTAGCTCGTTCTCTCTGTTTCTGAAACCACTCTCTCTCACACACACACACACACGGTAACATTTCACAAGCCGTGTCTTTACTGCAATAAGTAGCTCGTTCTCTCTGTTTCTGAAACCATTCACACACACACACACACACACACACACACACACACACACACACACAAACACACACGGTAACATTTCACAAGCCGTGTCTTTACTGCACTATGTAGCTCGTTCTCTCTATTTCTGAAACCAGTCACATACACACCCACACGGCAACATTTCACAAGCCGTGTCTTTACTGCAATAAGTATCTCGTTCTCTCTGTTTCTGAAACCAGTCACACACACACACACACATACACTGTAACATATCACAAGCCGTGTCTTTACTGCAATACGTAGCTCGTTCTCTCTGTTTCTGAAACCAGTCACACACACACCCACACACACAAGGTAACATTTCACAAGCCGTGTCTTTACTGCAATATGTAGCTCGTTCTCTCTGTTTCTGAAACCATTCACACACACACACGGTAACATTTCACAAGCCGTGTTTTTACTGCAATATGTAGCTCGTTCTCTCTGTTTCTGAAACCATTCACACACACACACACACACGGTAACATTTCACAAGCCGTGTCTTTACTGCAATATGTAGCTCGTTCTCTCTGTTTTTGAAACCAGTCACACACACACACACACACGGTAACATTTCACAAGCCGTGTCTTTACTGCAATATGTAGCTCGTTCTCTCTGTTTCTGAAAACAGTCATACACACACGGTAACATTTCACAAGCCGTGTCTTTACTGCAATATGTAGCTCGTTCTCTCTGTTTCTGAAATCACTCACACACACACACACACATACACACACGGTAAGATTTCACAAGCCGTGTCTTTACTGCAATATGTAGCTCGTTCTCTCTGTTTCTGAAACCACTCACACACACGGTAACATTTCACAAGCCGTGTCTTTACTGCAATATGTAGTTCGTTCTCTCTGTTTCTGAAACCATTCACACACACACACACACACACACACACACACACACACACACACACACACACACGGTAACATTTCACAAGCCGTGTCTTTACTGCAATATGTAGTTCGTTCTCTCTGTTTCTGAAACCACTCACACACACACACACACACGGTAACATTTCACAAGCCGTGTCTTTACTGCAATAAGTAGCTCGTTCTCTCTTTTTCTGAAACCATTCACACACACACACAAACACGGTAACATTTCACTAGCCGTGTCTTTACTGCAATAAGTAGCTCGTTCTCTCTGTTTCTGAAACCAGTCTCACACACACACACACACGCACACACACACACACACACACACGGTAACATTTCACAAGCCGTGTCTTTACTGCTATAAGTAGCTCGTTCTCTCTGTTTCTGAAACCAGTCACACACACACACACACACACACTGTAACATTTCACAAGCCGTGTCTTTACTGCAATAAGTAGCTGGTTCTCTCTGTTTCTGAAACCAGTCACACACACACACACACACACGGTAACATTTCACAAGCCGTGTCTTTACTGCAATATGTAGCTCGTTCTCTCTGTTTTTGAAACCAGTCACACACACACACACACACGGTAACATTTCACAAGCCGTGTCTTTACTGCAATATGTAGCTCGTTCTCTCTGTTTCTGAAAACAGTCATACACACACGGTAACATTTCACAAGCCGTGTCTTTACTGCAATATGTAGCTCGTTCTCTCTGTTTCTGAAACCACTCTCTCTCACACACACACACACACGGTAACATTTCACAAGCCGTGTCTTTACTGCAATAAGTAGCTCGTTCTCTCTGTTTCTGAAACCATTCACACACACACACACACACACACACACACACACACACACACACACACACAAACACACACGGTAACATTTCACAAGCCGTGTCTTTACTGCACTATGTAGCTCGTTCTCTCTATTTCTGAAACCAGTCACATACACACCCACACGGTAACATTTCACAAGCCGTGTCTTTACTGCAATAAGTATCTCGTTCTCTCTGTTTCTGAAACCAGTCACACACACACACACACACGGTAACATTTCACAAGCCGTGTCTTTACTGCAATATGTAGCTCGTTCTCTCTGTTTCTGAAAACAGTCATACACACACGGTAACATTTCACAAGCCGTGTCTTTACTGCAATATGTAGCTCGTTCTCTCTGTTTCTGAAATCACTCACACACACACACACACATACACACACGGTAAGATTTCACAAGCCGTGTCTTTACTGCAATATGTAGCTCGTTCTCTCTGTTTCTGAAACCACTCACACACACGGTAACATTTCACAAGCCGTGTCTTTACTGCAATATGTAGTTCGTTCTCTCTGTTTCTGAAACCATTCACACACACACACACACACACACACACACGGTAACATTTCACAAGCCGTGTCTTTACTGCAATATGTAGTTCGTTCTCTCTGTTTCTGAAACCACTCACACACACACACACACACACGGTAACATTTCACAAGCCGTGTCTTTACTGCAATAAGTAGCTCGTTCTCTCTTTTTCTGAAACCATTCACACACACACACAAACACGGTAACATTTCACTAGCCGTGTCTTTACTGCAATAAGTAGCTCGTTCTCTCTGTTTCTGAAACCAGTCTCACACACACACACACACACACACACACACACACACACACACGGTAACATTTCACAAGCCGTGTCTTTACTGCTATAAGTAGCTCGTTCTCTCTGTTTCTGAAACCAGTCACACACACACACACACACACACACTGTAACATTTCACAAGCCGTGTCTTTACTGCAATAAGTAGCTGGTTCTCTCTGTTTCTGAAACCAGTCACACACACACACACACACACGGTAACATTTCACAAGCCGTGTCTTTACTGCAATATGTAGCTCGTTCTCTCTGTTTTTGAAACCAGTCACACACACACACACACACGGTAACATTTCACAAGCCGTGTCTTTACTGCAATATGTAGCTCGTTCTCTCTGTTTCTGAAAACAGTCATACACACACGGTAACATTTCACAAGCCGTGTCTTTACTGCAATATGTAGCTCGTTCTCTCTGTTTCTGAAACCACTCTCTCTCACACACACACACACACACGGTAACATTTCACAAGCCGTGTCTTTACTGCAATAAGTAGCTCGTTCTCTCTGTTTCTGAAACCATTCACACACACACACACACACACACACACACACACAAACACACACGGTAACATTTCACAAGCCGTGTCTTTACTGCACTATGTAGCTCGTTCTCTCTATTTCTGAAACCAGTCACATACACACCCACACGGTAACATTTCACAAGCCGTGTCTTTACTGCAATAAGTATCTCGTTCTCTCTGTTTCTGAAACCAGTCACACACACACACACACATACACTGTAACATTTCACAAGCCGTGTCTTTACTGCAATACGTAGCTCGTTCTCTCTGTTTCTGAAACCAGTCACACACACACCCACACACACAAGGTAACATTTCACAAGCCGTGTCTTTACTGCAATATGTAGCTCGTTCTCTCTGTTTCTGAAACCATTCACACACACACACGGTAACATTTCACAAGCCGTGTTTTTACTGCAATATGTAGCTCGTTCTCTCTGTTTCTGAAACCATTCACACACACACACACACGGTAACATTTCACAAGCCGTGTCTTTACTGCAATATGTAGCTCGTTCTCTCTGTTTTTGAAACCAGTCACACACACACACACACACACGGTAACATTTCACAAGCCGTGTCTTTACTGCAATATGTAGCTCGTTCTCTCTGTTTCTGAAAACAGTCATACACACACGGTAACATTTCACAAGCCGTGTCTTTACTGCAATATGTAGCTCGTTCTCTCTGTTTCTGAAATCACTCACACACACACACACACATACACACACGGTAAGATTTCACAAGCCGTGTCTTTACTGCAATATGTAGCTCGTTCTCTCTGTTTCTGAAACCACTCACACACACGGTAACATTTCACAAGCCGTGTCTTTACTGCAATATGTAGTTCGTTCTCTCTGTTTCTGAAACCATTCACACACACACACACACACACACACACACACACACACACGGTAACATTTCACAAGCCGTGTCTTTACTGCAATATGTAGTTCGTTCTCTCTGTTTCTGAAACCACTCACACACACACACACACACGGTAACATTTCACAAGCCGTGTCTTTACTGCAATAAGTAGCTCGTTCTCTCTTTTTCTGAAACCATTCACACACACACACAAACACGGTAACATTTCACTAGCCGTGTCTTTACTGCAATAAGTAGCTCGTTCTCTCTGTTTCTGAAACCAGTCTCACACACACACACACACACACACACACACACACACACGGTAACATTTCACAAGCCGTGTCTTTACTGCTATAAGTAGCTCGTTCTCTCTGTTTCTGAAACCAGTCACACACACACACACACACACACTGTAACATTTCACAAGCCGTGTCTTTACTGCAATAAGTAGCTGGTTCTCTCTGTTTCTGAAACCAGTCACACACACACACACACACACGGTAACATTTCACAAGCCGTGTCTTTACTGCAATATGTAGCTCGTTCTCTCTGTTTTTGAAACCAGTCACACACACACACACACACGGTAACATTTCACAAGCCGTGTCTTTACTGCAATATGTAGCTCGTTCTCTCTGTTTCTGAAAACAGTCATACACACACGGTAACATTTCACAAGCCGTGTCTTTACTGCAATATGTAGCTCGTTCTCTCTGTTTCTGAAATCACTCACACACACACACACACATACACACACGGTAAGATTTCACAAGCCGTGTCTTTACTGCAATATGTAGCTCGTTCTCTGTTTCTAAAACCACTCACACACACGGTAACATTTCACAAGCCGTGTCTTTACTGCAATATGTAGTTCGTTCTCTCTGTTTCTGAAACCATTCACACACACACACACACACACACACACACACACACACACACACACACACACACACACACACGGTAACATTTCACAAGCCGTGTCTTTACTGCAATATGTAGTTCGTTCTCTCTGTTTCTGAAACCACTCACACACACACACACACACACGGTAACATTTCACAAGCCGTGTCTTTACTGCAATAAGTAGCTCGTTCTCTCTTTTTCTGAAACCATTCACACACACACACAAACACGGTAACATTTCACTAGCCGTGTCTTTACTGCAATAAGTAGCTCGTTCTCTCTGTTTCTGAAACCAGTCTCACACACACACACACACACACACACACACACACACACGGTAACATTTCACAAGCCGTGTCTTTACTGCTATAAGTAGCTCGTTCTCTCTGTTTCTGAAACCAGTCACACACACACACACACACACACACACTGTAACATTTCACAAGCCGTGTCTTTACTGCAATAAGTAGCTGGTTCTCTCTGTTTCTGAAACCAGTCACACACACACACACACGGTAACATTTCATAAGCCGTGTCTTCAATGCAATATGTAGCTCGTTCTCTCTGTTTCTGAAACCATTAACACACACACACACAAGGTAACATTTCACAAGCCGTGTCTGTACTGCAATATGTAGCTCGTTCTCTCTGTTTCTGAAACCATTAACACACACACACAAGGTAACATTTCACAAGCCGTGTCTTTACTGCAATATGTAGCTCGTTCTCTCTGTTTCTGAAACCATTCACACACACACACACACACACACACACGGTAACATTTCACAAGCCGTGTCTCTACTGCAATATGTAGCTCGTTCTCTCTGTTTCTGAAACCACGCAAACACACACACACAAGGTAACATTTCACAAGCCGTGTCTTTACTGCAATATGTAGCTCGTTCTCTCTGTTTCTGAAACCACTCTCTCTCACACACACACACGGTAACATTTCACAAGCCGTGTCTTTACTGCAATATGTAGCTCGTTCTCTCTGTTTCTGAAACCATTCACACACACACACACACGGTAACATTTCACAAGCCGTGTCTTTACTGCAATATGTAGCTCGTTCTCTCTGTTTCTGAAACCACGCAAACACACACACAAGGTAACATTTCACAAGCCGTGTCTTTACTGCAATATGTAGCTCGTTCTCTCTGTTTCTGAAACCACGCAAACACACACACAAGGTAACATTTCACAAGCCGTGTCTTTACTGCAATATGTAGCTCGTTCTCTCTGTTTCTGAAACCATTCACACACACACACACACACACACGGTAACATTTCACAAGCCGTGTCTTTACTGCAATATGTAGCTCGTTCTCTCTGTTTCTGAAACCACGCAAACACACACACAAGGTAACATTTCACAAGCCGTGTCTTTACTGCAATATGTAGCTCGTTCTCTCTGTTTCTGAAACCACGCAAACACACACACAAGGTAACATTTCACGAGCCGTGTCTTTACTGCAATATGTAGCTCGTTCTCTCTGTTTCTGAAACCACTCTCTCTCACACACACACACACACGGTAACATTTCACAAGCCGTGTCTTTACTGCAATAAGTAGCTCGTTCTCTCTGTTTCTGAAACCATTCACACACACACACACACACACACACACACACACACACACACGGTAACATTTCACAAGCCGTGTCTTTACTGCACTATGTAGCTTGTTCTCTCTATTTCTGAAACCAGTCACATACACACCCACACGGTAACATTTCACAAGCCGTGCCTTTACTGCAATAAGTATCTCGTTCTCTCTGTTTCTGAAACCAGTCACACACACACACACATACACTGTAACATTTCACAAGCCGTGTCTTTACTGCAATACGTAGCTCGTTCTCTCTGTTTCTGAAATCAGTCACACACACACCCACACACACAAGGTAACATTTCAAAAGCCGTGTCTTTACTGCAATATGTAGCTCGTTCTCTCTGTTTCTGAAACCATTCACACACACACACGGTAACATTTCACAAGCCGTGTTTTTACTGCAATGTGTAGCTCGTTCTCTCTGTTTCTGAAACCATTCACACACACACACGGTAACATTTCACAAGCCGTGTCTTTACTGCAATATGTAGCTCGTTCTCTCTGTTTCTGAAACCAGTCTCACACACACACACACACACACACACACACACTGTAACATTTCACAAGCCGTGTCTTTACTGCAATAAGTAGCTCGTTCTCTCTGTTTCTGAAACCAGTCACACACACACACACACACGGTAACATTTCACAAGCCGTGTCATTACTGAAATAAGTAGCTCGTTCTCTCTGTTTCTGAAACCAGTCACACACACACACGGTAACATTTCACAAGCCGTCTCTTTACTGCAATATGTAGCTCGTTCTCTCTGTTTCTGAAACCACTCACACACACGGTAACATTTCACAAGCCGTGTCTTTACTGCAATAAGTAGCTCGTTCTCTCTGTTTCTGAAACCAGTCACACACACACACACACACACGGTAACATTTCACAAGCCGTGTCTTTACTGCAATATGTAGCTCGTTCTCTCTGTTTCTGAAACCATTCACACACACACACAGACACGGTAACATTTCACAAGCCGTGTCTTTACTGGAATATGTAGCTCGTTCTCTCTATTTCTTAAACCAGTCACACACACACACACGGTAACATTTCACAAGCCGTGTCTTTACTGCAATATGTAGCTCGTTCTCTCTGTTTCTGAAACCAGTCACACACACACACACACACACACACACACTGTAACATTTCAGAATCCGTGTCTTTACTGCAATAAGTAGCTCGTTCTCTCTGTTTCTGAAACCAGTCACACACACACAAGGTAACATTTCACAAGCCGTGTCTTCACTGCAATATGTAGCTCGTTCTCTCTTTTCTGAAACCATTAACACACACAGACAAGGTAACATTTCACAAGCCGTGTCTTTACTGCAATATGTAGCTCGTTCTCTCTATTTCTGAAACCAGTCACACACACACACACGGTAACATATCACAAGCCGTGTCTTTACTGCAATAAGTAGCTCGTTCTCTCTGTTTCTGAAACCACTCACACACACACACGGTAATATTTCACAAGCCGTGTCTTTACTGCAATATGTAGCTCGTTCTCTCTGTTTCTGAAACCACTCACACACAAGGTAACATTTCACAAGCCGTGTCTTTACTGCAATAAGTAGCTCGTTCTCTCTGTTTCTGAAACCATTCACACACACACACACACACACACACACACACACACGGTAACATTTCACAAGCCGTGTCTTTACTGCAATATGTAGCTCGTTCTCTCTGTTTCTGAAACCACGCAAACACACACACAAGGTAACATTTCACAAGCCGTGTCTTTACTGCAATATGTAGCTCGTTCTCTCTGTTTCTGAAACCACGCAAACACACACACAAGGTAACATTTCACAAGCCGTGTCTTTACTGCAATATGTAGCTCGTTCTCTCTGTTTCTGAAACCAGTCACACACACACACACACATACACACACACACACACTGTAACATTTCACAAGCCGTGTCTTTACTGCAATAAGTAGCTCGTTCTGTCTGTTTCTGAAACCAGTCACACACACACACGGTAACATTTCACAAGCCCTGTCTTCACTGCAATATGTAGCTCGTTCTCTCTTTTCTGAAACCAGTCACACACACACACACGGTAACATTTCACAAGCCGTGTCTTTACTGCAATATGTAGCTCGTTCTCTCTGTTTCTGAAACCACTCACACACACGGTAACATTTCACAAGCCGTTTCTTTACTGCAATATGTATCTCGTTCTCTCTTTTCTGAAACCATTAACACACACACACACGGTAACATTTCACAAGCCGTGTCTTTACTGCAATAAGTAGCTCGTTCTCTCTGTTTCTGAAACCAGTCACACACACACACGGTAACATTATCACTATATCACCTCTCCACCTGGACTGTACGTACGATCTCTCTGCCCACCTCTATTGTCCCTCGTCCTTCCTACCACCCCTCTGCTGATCTACTCCTAGCTCACCCCTCTCCTCTCTATTAACTTGTAGTCACTACTCATCTATACCTACTATTCCAGTATCCCCCTTATCCTGATGCCCACTTTCATTCCCCCCTTTGTTCTATCATTTCCCTACTTCTTTACCTCCTATGGTTCATACCTCTTGCACACCATCCCCTATTGCTCCACTTCTTCCAGACTTTCTCTTTTTCCATTCACTTCTGACCTACCGCCTCTCCCCCTATCCAGTTTTCACATACCTGCTTCTTATCCCTCCTCTCCATACCTCCTCCTCCAATACTTCCCTACCTCCAGATAGACTAACTTCCTCCGGACCACCCCTCTATCGCCCTTCTCATTATACCGGCTTTATTATTCTTCCTCACCGTATCTCTTCCTCCAGTATCCAATCCTTCCTTTCGTTGACCTACCTCTCAACTCTTTCAGTTCGAGGCCATCCATTCTGTAGAGTCCATCTCTCTCACCCACTGCCTAGTTTACTACTTTGTCGTGTCATTCTATTTCTTTCTCTTAACCTCTCGCGTGATCTCTCACTTCCATTGTTGAGTGATTTATATGTATTGCTTGTTGTGTCCCAGGAGTGTCCTCGTCTATCCCCCCTTCCCCCCCCCCTTTTTGGTTTTCCCGATATTAGATCCTTTTTGCCCTCTTTACTGACCTGTCTTTGTCACGTGTTGCTTTCTATACACGTTCTCTGCGCTTTTAGTCATTCCGACTGGTTTCAGCACGGATTACAGTTTTCCTGCTCTGAGCTCAGCTAAGTACAATTTATTATACATTTTTCTCTCTCTTTTTCTATTTTATATATTTTGACGCCCATCATACCTCTCATCATGTAAAATTCATTTCTCTCTTTTCTTATTTCTGCATCCTACTTTCCTCGCCCTCCACTTGATCACCTAACATGTAGTAATTGTGCTTCACCGCTTGTTGTCGTTGTCCCTGTATTCTGAAGAAGGCCACAGGCCGAAACGTCAGTATTGTGTTGTGTTCTTTATTTGTAAAGCTGTCACCATACCTTGGAGTGTTTAGCACACCCCACCATTGGCTCCTTGCTACCAGCTTTACCGCAGCATTGCAATTATTTGCCTGTTCCCTAAACATTTCACAAGCCGTGTCTTCACTGCAATATGTAGCTCGTTCTCTCTTTTCTGAAACCAGTCACACACACACACGGTAACATTTCACAAGCCGTGTCTTTACTGCAATATGTAGCTCGTTCTATCTGTTTCTGAAACCACTCACACACACGGTAACATTTCACAAGCCGTGTCTTTACTGCAATATGTAGCTCGTTCTCTCTTTTCTGAAACCATTAACACACACACACGGTAACATTTCACAAGCCGTGTCTTTACTGCAATATGTAGCTCGTTCTCTCTATTTCTGAAACCACTCACACACACGTTAACATTTCACAAGCCGTGTCTTTACTGCAATATGTAGCTCGTTCTATCTGTTTCTGAAACCACTCACACACACGTTAACATTTCACAAGCCGTGTCTTTACTGCAATATGTAGCTCGTTCTCTCTGTTTCTGAAACCATTAACACACACACACACGGTAACATTTCACAAGCCGTGTCTTTACTGCAATATGTAGCTCGTTCTCTCTTTTTCTGAAACCACTCACACACACGGTAACATTTCACAAGCCGTGTCTTTACTGCAATATGTAGCTCGTTCTCTCTTTTCTGAAACCATTAACACACACACACACGGTAACATTTCACAAGCCGTGTCTTTACTGCAATATGTAGCTCGTTCTCTCTGTTTCTGAAATCACTCACACACACGTTAACATTTCACAAGCCGTGTCTTTACTGCAATATGTAGCTCGTTCTCTCTGTTTCTGAAACCACTCACACACACGTTAACATTTCACAAGCCGTGTCTTTACTGCAATATGTAGCTCGTTCTCTCTGTTTCTGAAACCATTAACACACACACACACGGTAACATTTCACAAGCCGTGTCTTTACTGCAATATGTAGCTCGTTCTCTCTTTTCTGAAACCATTAACACACACACACAAGGTAACATTTCACAAGCCGTGTCTTTACTGCAATATGTAGCTCGTTCTCTCTGTTTCTGAAACCACTCACACACACGTTAACATTTCACAAGCCGTGTCTTTACTGCAATATGTAGCTCGTTCTCTCTTTTCTGAAACCACTCACACACACGTTAACATTTCACAAGCCGTGTCTTTACTGCAATATGTAGCTCGTTCTCTCTTTTCTGAAACCACTCACACACACGTTAACATTTCACAAGCCGTGTCTTTACTGCAATATGTAGTTCGTTCTCTCTGTTTCTGAAACCACTCACACACACGTTAACATTTCACAAGCCGTGTCTTTACTGCAATATGTAGCTCGTTCTCTCTGTTTCTGAAACCACTCACACATACGTTAACATTTCACAAGCCGTGTCTTTACTGCAATATTTAGCTCGTTCTCTCTGTTTCTGAAACCACTCACACACACGTTAACATTTCACAAGCCGTGTCTTTACTGCAATATGTAACTCGTTTTCTCTGTTTCTGAAACCACTCACACACACACACACACACACACACACACACACAGTGTCATCAAATTTATCACGATGTGTTTATATTTGGTTGTGTGAGCTGCCTCCTCTTTTATAAACTCATCATCTAAAAACTTAGGCCCTACCTATTTTCTTCAATATAACTCTGTATTGCTGCCGTAGGATAGAGTGAATAAGTCGCTTTCATGTAAAAAGCTGAGATTCCCTTTATTCCATTGAATTTTATGATGTTCAGAGGAATCAGGGATTTAAAAAAAAATCGTTCTTTTTACTTTCTTATATTTAAGTGAAAAGTACATGAATAAAGATAGCGTCGGTTTTCTGAAGTATGTTTGCCTCATTCAGATAGTATCTGAACAAACGTGACCTTACTTGTATTTATTGTTTTTTTTTTAAAATCAATAAAATTAATCATAGGTCTATAGTTCTATCGAAGTATGTCCAGATAAATTAGCAGCAGTTGGTATAGGCAATGGATCGTGAGAAAATGTTGCTATGGTAGTTGTCTGATTTTCAAGGACACGGTCTACCGTGCAGGAAACTTTTGCCTAGAAGTTGTAAAATATGAAAATGAGTGCGCTGACCATGTCATATGTTCTTCATTCATTTAATTTTTGTAATGCTATTACATTCTTCTTTTGATCTCATAGCAGTCTCATTGTTAGTACAGATCCCAGATATTCATAGTTTGTTACAATTTCGAGTTAAGTGTTGTCGATGATTTTGATTTGGCTGTTTGCTTTGTCGACGGACATTATCTTAGTCTTATACAGGGTGTTTTTAAAGTTGCAGTGCAGTGAATTTCTACTCTCGGAAGAAAAACGTCACCAGAAATGCGGTTAACTAATGCGTCACGCAAATTGTAAAATAAATGGTATTATTCAAATATACTTGACTGCTATCGGCGAGCTTATAATGGGTAATGTTGGTATTAACACAATAAAGTTGTGCCTAAAGCATATGTTGAAAATGTCCACCACGGGCCTCAAGACATGTCGTGATTCGTCTTTCCATATTTGCGAAAACCTTCAGAATAATGTCTGGTGATATTTGTTTAATCTTGTCTACTATTTCAGTCTTTAGGTCATTATTTGTCTGCGGATTATTTTCATAAACTTTCCCCTTCAATGCCCCCCACAGATAATAATCTGGGGGTGTTAGATCTGGTGAACGAGCAGGCCAGATTCCACGTGAAATAATACGATTTGCAAATATGCTTTCTAAATAATTGAGTGTTGTTGTGGCTGTGTGTGCTGTTGCCCCATCCTGCTGAAACCAGGATTCCATAATTTCCCGTTCTGTAAGGTGTGCTATGAACGGTTCCAGAATTAAAGTACGGTAACGTTCTGCATTTATTGTTTCATTAAAAAATATAGGTCCTATTATCCGCATACGACTTATAGCGCACCACTCTCCGACTTTTTGATCGTAAAGCGGCACTTGATGAAATTCATGGGGGTTTTCACTGCTCCACAGCCGATTGTTCTGACTGTTCACATAACCGGATAAATGAAACCAGGCCTCATCAGTGAAAAAAGTGACGTCAAGGATGGCAGCGCCATGTTCATAAATAAAATTCTGAAACCACATGCAGTAGTTTAAACGGGATTCATAATCTCTTTCTTGGAGTTGAGACACTTCAGTTAATTTGTATGGACGATAGTGTAGTTCACTTCTTAAAACCTTGTGAACAGAACTCTTAGATATTTGCACCTGTTGAGACAAGTGGTTTAAAGATGCATTTGGACTCATTGTAATTCTGTCTTGGAGTTCCATAATTTGGTCTTGTGAAATTGAAGGTCTTCCAGATCGGTATGCATCTACCACACTACCGGTTTCACGAAATTTTTTGATCAATTTTGTAACAGAATTTCGGTGAGGGACTTGTGAGTCTGGAAATTTCCTCACGAATTGTCTAATGACCTCATCCGTATATTTACCGCCATTACGAAAGACATGCTCAACCAGAAATACCCTGTTTTCAATCGCCAACACCATTTCCTTCAAGCAATGAGACAGTGAAAGTAGCGTAGTGCCCGTCCTTTACGTAAATAAAACCTTAAAGGAAGCTGCGGTTTGTTCATAAATGTGGTTTACAAAATTGTGGTACGTAGATGATGATTACGTCATTTACTGAATATTAGAAATATTCAATGCACTGCGACTTTAAAAACACCCTATATAAGCAATATGGCTTACCATTAAAAAATCAACATATTCAATCATATAAATATGATCAAAAACGTGTATAATGGCTACACATGTGCAGTTCGTACAGAAGTACTGAGCGAATCTTTCCCAATAGAAACTGGGGTTAAGCAAGGATGTATTTGATCGCCTTTATTATTTTGGAGTAGTTTTGGACTTCATAATGAAGAAATGTGTGGAATGGTAGAGAATGGCAGAGTGGAATTGCTCTCCATGGTAGCCGACCTTCGATGCGCGGACGACATTTAATGATGATGATGAATGAAGACATGCAGCGCTGGTAACAAAAGAATCGAATGGATACAAGGAGACCATTTGGAGGACCTCGACTTTGCTGATGACATAAACCTCATCAGCAGTCAGATAAAAACGATGCTGGAAAACACATGAACTATCATCACTAACCAGCAAAATTGGGCTTGAGATCAATCATGAAAAGACTAAAGTCATGAAAAGCTTAATTCCAACAGACGACACAATATACATGGAAAACAAACCAGTGGAAGAGGTCGATCACTTTATCTATCTTGGAAGTCACATTGATCGAGAAGGGGATACAAGCAAAGAAATTAGAATCAGAATAGCTAAAGCAGCAATGTCTTTCAGAAACCTTGAAAAGTTGTGGAAATAAAAATTCATCAGCACAAACACAAAACTTCGACTATTCAAATCAAATGTACTATCAACCCTTACGTATGCGTGTGAAAGCTGGAAAACAACAAGAGATATAGAAACAAAGTTGAACTCATTCGAAAATAAATGTCTAAGGAAAATACTTGGTATAGCGTGAAACAAATTCAAAACAAATTAGGAAATTAGAGAAATCGCCAATAAACCACTAATATATTCAGTAATCAGGAAAAGACGATGGTCATATGTTGGACATGAAGATCCTTGTGTTTGGGGGCTGGTTGGTCTCGAGGCAAGACTCTCGAGGCCAGACGCCGTCTCGAGGCAAGACTCTCGAGGCAAGACGCCGTCTCGAGGCAAGACTCTCGAGGCAAGACGCCGTCTCGAGGCAAGACTCTCGAGGCAAGACGCCGTCTCGAGGCAAGACTCTCGAGGCAAGACGCCGTCTCGAGGCAAGACGCCGTCTCGAGGCAAGACTCTCGAGGCAAGACGCCGTCTCGAGGCAAGACTCTCGAGGCAAGACGCCGTCTCGAGGCAAGACGCCGTCTCGAGGCAAGACTCTCGAGGCAAGACGCCGTCTCGAGGCAAGACTCTCGAGGCAAGACGCCGTCTCGAGGCAAGACTCTCGAGGCAAGACGCCGTCTCGAGGCAAGACGCCGTCTCGAGGCCAACCAGTCCCCCAAACCAATTTGATTCTTCACTCACTTTCCTGATGTACCTGCTTGTTGCTCGTTATATAGTGATTTGATGATGGGTGTGTATCAGAGAGAGAGCTTTTTTCCTTTGCATAACGATCTGTGAGAGTGTTTTACTGGCATGGCTTATTAGGCCAATATTTCTGTAGTTGCTACACAGCTTCTGAATTCCTTACTTCGGAATGATACGGATGTAGACTGATCTTGTTTGGGTTTTTGGCCAGGCAGCCAGACTGCATTAGTCCATATCATCACACACACAGTGCATGATAAAAGTGAACTGGATAAATTCAGCTAGAAGTCATCATATCATGGCGATTTTCATTGTTTTGTTTGTTTGTTTAAATTGTGGAGCGCGCTTCTAGTAAATGCTGTCATTATTTGTCTTCATTTGCTATCATGTGTGAATGCTTTGTTTCTGGGAATGAAGCCGCTATATAGTACTTTTTTGTTGTTTTTATCTTAAGTCAAACCGCTAAAATAGATTTTGTTTATCTCATTTCTTGCTTACCAGCTTTACATTATGGTAATGTTTTGTCATTTCTCATCCCACACCATAGAAATGTGGCCTTATCTTGGTTTATCATAGTACTATTTTAATAACATCAGATCAGTATGCGGACTACGTTTGTTGTTGATTGGCAATTCGTCCGGATCCCCACCATCTGTCCAATGTGGGCCGTGTATACACATAAAAAAAAAAAAACACACAAGCGAGAACATCTTACACATACAATTGTTTATCAAGCGATGTCATTGGTTGGTCACTTATCTTTGCACTTTATTATGTAGGAGCCAAACATGAACTTGAAAATTGGTGGGACATTTAGCCCACTACACAATGACATGTATCTGTACAACCGTGTTGTGTGTGGGTGTGAACGTAGAACTGTATGGCACTGAATTCATGTCTCGTTGCTCTAACATTTTGCACTGTCTTGAGCCTCGGAGATGTTTGGTCTGGCCAGCACATAATTAGCGGTAAGGAATGCAGGTAATGGAAAAAAAAAAAGACGCGTTGGAGAATAAATGCCTTCGAAAACTGCTAAACATCCGTTGTTCCAACCAATGATAGAAATAAGACCTGAAACTAAACAGGGCTATGTATCCAATCATGTTAGAAAACGACAAAGGAAATTCATAGGCCACGTTCTCAGAATGTACGTTAGAATGGCTACATCACCAGGCTATGGGTATGAAGGTAAAAAAAAATGAGGAAGACGGAAAAAAACTCTGTACACTACCATCATGAAAGAGAGCGCAGCTATGGGTCTCAGAAACAAGCCAGAATTAAAACAGGTTGCGGCTGACGGTCAGACATGTGAAAAGGGGAGGTCGAGGAAAACGGAGAAATGAAGATATCATGAATCAGGGGAAAAGTGTGTAGGGCGGACAAAAATGAGGCAAGGGGTTTTTGTTAGACAAAGAATAGGTGACAATGAATAGTATTCATTCGAATTAGAGCGATGGTTCAGTGTGGGCGACGGTACGAATAGTACAGTCGATTGCTGTAAACATGGTAGGATGTGGATTCAGACAGTGCAAGAATAAGTCAGTTAAGCGATGACAGTCTAGCCAGCAAGATGGATTTTCTTAAAGTGTTAGAGTACAGTAGTATAGGCTGAGTTATAGCCATGAAGAGACTATTTAAAAGCTGGTAGCTTTCAACAGTGGCAGAGAGACTGTATTTATCGGTGAGTGTTCTCACTAGTATAGGCTGAGTTATAGCCATGAAGAGACATTATTTAAAAGCTGGTAGCTTTCAACAGTGGCAGAGAGACTGTATTTATTTGTGAGTGTTCTCACTAGTATAGGCTGAGTTATAGCCATGAAGAGACATTACTTAAAAGCTGGTAGCTTTCAACAGTGGCAGAGAGACTGTATTTATTTGTGAGTGTTCTCACTAGTATAGGCTGAGTTATAGCCATGAAGAGACTATTTAAAAAGCTGGTAGCTTTCAACAGTGGCAAACTTTGTATTATTCCAGGAGTATTCTTAGTAGTATAGACTTATGTAGCCATGAAGAGGCTGTCTTACGAATCTGATAGCTGAACAATTACAGAGCATGGTAATATGATGACTGTCTCACGAATTTAGGTTGAGAAGACTAGTGCTGGCGTGCTGCTATTGTAGTGTCAGCGAGAGAGTAGAAAGGCGTGAGCGGCCATTATGTATGTGGCTAATTTTATTTGTGAATTGCAAGGGAGCTGTAACTTGTGTCAATAAACGTTTTGTGAGTTCAATGGTGTTGCTACCTGCTTTGTTCAATGCTAGCTGTGTTTGTTGTCTCGGCCTGGCGAAGAACGGATCCGGGATTATCATGAACCCCAGACATAACAGCGCGGAGTACATTCTAACGATCAACCGGCAGAAGTTCCATCCACGGCAGTTTGAGTAATCTATGTCAGTGCCAGTGGCTGGCATTAAGTAAGGGGCTCAAGTCCTTAATGAGCCTTGCAGCGGGCGAACGGAGTCAAATTCCATACAACGCGTGGAGGAGGGGAAAGACTGTTACCATCAACGTACAAGGGGTGCCTTTTGTTGTGCGCTCATTACAACGTGGTTATGATTTAGTGGAACACAACACACCGTTACACATGGACAACTATGCCTTCTGCGCCATGTTCAACCAATTGGATAATCAATCAAAATGAGGGTAATACTTGATGATAGTATAGTAAAGCAGCACTAATTTATATTCTATATTCAAATTCTTTTTCTGGTTCCCGATATGACCGCATGGTGTCAGATCAACCAAATATCATTTGATGCCTCATAGACATCTTTATCTGTATGGCCTTTGGCGTCTTGACAGACGGTTGGTAGCAAGCAATCATGATAAGTCAGTAGTTTGGTACAGCATTAGTGTCTCATAGTGGGTGCTGCTTTACTGAACATCTTTTTCTCGTGGCTGAATTTGCCAAGGGGACAAATAATAATAAATGAATATTATTATAGAGGGAAACTTCCGAGGCGATATGCAGCGAATCAATTCAGAGGAAGAGGTATGTTTACAGCACTCGGAAAAATTGACAAATAATCAACAACAGAAACAAATATGGACCAAAGCAAGATTGAACCCGTACTCAGTGGCACAGCGCCTTGCCACGAAAAGCCAAACGCTAGGGAACACTGCCACTCAGCTAACTAAAAAGTTAGCTTCGTAGGCAATGTCCTTCGCGCAGGTGTTCTCGTAACTATAGCATAAGGCCGCGATCACAGCTCGGAAATACATAGTGTATCTATTTTTTTCCTGTTAAGACAAGTATCTCCTGGATAGGGTAAGGCTGAATACTTGCGTTGCAGACAAACATTTAGGACGAAACAGCGCGAATAGTAGTTTCCCTCTATAATATAATATTCATTTATTATTATTTGTCTCCAGCCTAAACTACTGGAAACTACTATTCGTGCTGTTTCGTCCTAAATGTTTGTCTGCAACGCAAGTATTCAGCCTTACCCTATCCAGGAGATACTTGTCTTAACAGGAAAAAATACAGATGTACTGTATTTCCGAGCTGTGATCGCGGCCTTATTCTATAGTCATGAGAACATCTGCGCGAAAGACATTGCTTACGAAGCTAATTTTTTAGTTAGCTGAGTGGCAGTGTTCCCTAGCGTTTGGCATTTCGTGGCAAGGCGCTGTGCCACTGAGTACGGGTTCGATCCTGCTTTGGTCCATATTTGTTTCTGTTGATTATTTGTCAATTTTTCCGAGTGCTGTAAACATACCTCTTCCTCTGAATGGATTCGCTGAATTTGCCAGTCCTGGACAGACAGATCCATCCACAGAACGAGCAAGATGTACCCGCGGTACCCGGCCTTGTCTCCTTTCTCTTGCGCCTTTTGTCTTCTGAATTTGACTTCAGCACTGTCTCGAAAGTTGCTGTGCCATTTTTTAATGTTTGCTCTCCATGTGCTACGATCCGCAGCCACATTTTCCCAGTTCCTTTCACTTATAGATAATTCCCCCAAGGAAGCCCTGCAAACATCCTTATATCTCAGCACTGTCTGCTCTTTGGTCTCTTTCCGTCCTTAAGTTCGCCATACAATATTTGTTTGGGAATACGATTGTTTGCCATTCTTACATGGCCCATCCACCTTAGTCTACGAATCCTAAGTGTTGCCATGATCCATGGGAGTTTGGCTCGTTGTAAGACAGAGTTAGTTACTTTGTCCTGCCATTTATATTCATAATCTAGCGAAGGCAACGTACATGAAAGCTGTTTAACCTTTGCTCCTGCCCTGCATTGGTAGTCCAAGTTTCTGATCCGTATTCTATATGGAACGTGTACTAAGCACACATCATCATCAAGTACCCGGCCTACTGGCGTAGGTGATCATGTCTCTCCACAACTTTCGATCTCGACAGTTCTTTATCATCTCTGTTGTTGACCTTCTGCCAAGCCATTCTCTTAAGCTGTCTGGTATTTTCTCTCTTTGCTTCCCTCTATCTCTAAGCACACAACGTTGGTAAATTTGAATCTTAGTCCTGAGTGTTAAATTGGTGTTGGCCCATGCTCTATCTTTAAATTTACCAAATGTGGAAGCTGCCTTTCCGATTCGGGAATTGATGTCTTCTTCAAGGGAGTCATTGGTTGTGACCATAGAACCGAGATAGGTGAACTTTCTTACAGGTTCAAGGGGTATGTTATTTAATGATATAGCTGCGGGGCTGGCTTCACCTTGTTGAAGCACCACAGTCTTCTGTATACTTATTGATAGGGAGAATAATTCACACGATCTAGCTAGAATGTCAATCATTGACCGCAGGGCGGATTCAGCATGAGCAAACAGTGCTGCATCATCAGCTAATAGAAGCTCCTTTATTAGGACCTCAGTTGTTTTAAATTTTGACCTCAGACGTGCCAGATAAGGAACCGTCAGATCTTGTACGGATGTAGATGTCTCCAGAGACGGTTTCAAATGCATTGTGCAGAAGGGCAGCGAAAAATATGCCGAATAGAGTATGGGCAAGGACACATCCTTGTTTGACTCCACAGTTCATCTCAAAGGGCTGGGAAGATCTACCGTCGAACTGGATGATGGCAGACATATTGTTGTGGAATGACTTGATTAGCTAAGTAGTGTAGGAGGGCAGCCAACATTTTCCAACACCTTGTATAGACCTGCTCTGCTCACTGTGTCAAACGCCTTTGTGAGATCAACAAAGGCTATAAATAGAGGTCTTCTCTGTTCCTTGCACTTTTCTTGCAACTGGCGGAGAGTAAAAATCATATCCGTGGTTGACCGTCCAGCTCTAAAGTATGAGAGATTGTGTATTCCTTCTGCTGTGTCCAAACGAGGATGGGACTGACATTTCAGCATGCTTGCTATGCCTGAGCCAATAATACGGAGATAATGCTTTCCCCAAAACGCACTACCCACCTCTCGTCTCCTCTTTGAAGCGTTCCGAAGGAGGGACTAGGTCCCTACGTTCGGAAACAAAGTTGAGTTGCAGGGGATGCCAGAAGATGGATAATACACCACCGACTGCCTTAGGGTCCCTCCCTCCGGATTTTCTGTTTGGGTTTACTCCCGTAGCCTACTAACTCTCCCGAGTCTTCTCACGAGGCAGTGAGCGAGTTGTACGAGAAAGCTGCTGTCGGATATAGAAAACAATGACCTATCAACGATAAGTTTATCCCGATCGAAAAGAAGATATCCACTTAATGAGAAATTCCACCACCCACAAGCCTGTCAAAGAACAACACAATAGGCAATATATATGGCCCTTTTCGTCTTGTCAGACGGTCTAGTGGAGGCTATTGTGTATTTTTTTGAGGTATTGTTTTTGCCGAACAGCTTCTCTCGTGGCTAATTCTACCAATGTTTGACAAACACACGCGGTCACATAATGAACAGGTCAGGCTCGCTGGTCCACAGGGTTTACCATCCTTTTTCATGAGTCTCTTCTCTTCTAAGTCCTGTCTTAGCACAGTCTCAAATGTTGTTATACCGTTCCTTATACATGCTCTCCATGATGTGCGATCACTTGCCAGATGTTGCCAGTCGTTTTCACAGATGGAGAAGTCTTTCAGAGATGATTTGCAGATATCTCTATATCGTAGTTTAGGTCTGCCGATTTGTCTTTTTCCGTGTTTTAGCTCACCATATAGTATTTGCCTAGGAATGCGTTTTTCTTCCATCCGTTGGACATGCCCCAGCCATCTTAGCCTTCGACTTCTGAGCATCGACATGATTGTTAGGGTCTTAGCACGTTGCAGGACAGTTAAGTTGGTTATTTTGTCCTGCCATTTGATGTGCATTATTTTGCGGAGACATCGCATGTGGAAGATATTTAGTCTTTTTTCCTGGTTTGAGTATGTTGTCCAGGTTTCGGATCCATATAGTAGTGTGCTAAGCACACAAGTTTGATATATTAAGAGTTTAGTCTTTTGAGTTAGTTTCGTGTTGTTCCATGCCCTTTTTGTGAGTTTGCCGAAGGTCGTAGCTGCCTTACCAATTCGACAGTTTATTTCTTCATCAAGAGAGATGGTTTGCGTAACTGTGGATCCAAGATATGTAAATTTCTGTACTGATTCTAGTGGGCAGTCTTTTAGAGTAATAGATAGAGGTTTGAAGTCACCTTGATCTAGTATTAATAGGCATTAGCAGAACACTAAATCCTAGTAGCACACCGCGTGTAACTGGTGTACTTGGAAACAACACACGCTGTAACAGAAAACATTGCCCACATACGGACGACATTTTGACCAGCCTGAAAAGTTAAGTGACAGCTTGAAAAAATATCTGACTTTATCTGTAATGATTTAAAAAACAAAAAACAATACAATGTTGACAGTCATTTTCAGATGGCAGTAGTAAAGTGTTGGCAGCAATTTTCAGACAGTAGTAGTAATCCTTTTATTTTTTCTATAAAAACCACTTGTATTATATAGATTTTATATTGTAACAAAAGTAATTTAGTAAAGAAGAAATGTTATATCACAGGCGAAGTAAAGTATACTCCCACCTAGAGGAGTTATGTTATATTGTAGCAAAACAGTTATTTTCATTAAAAGAAGATTTAATTAAATGTTGAATCAAAGTAAAAAATATAAATGTCAGAATTACACATTACTTAATTAATGTTATGCTAAACACTTTGTTCAACACAGTCAAACTATTCTCAAATCACAATAGAAGTTACAATTTCACACTCAATATTTTATAGAATAACAAATACAAGAGTTTAAAACACAAACAAAATTAATTCAAAAGCAAGCAAA
This sequence comes from Megaustenia siamemsis, assembly GCA_032433765.1. NCBI lineage: Eukaryota > Metazoa > Mollusca > Gastropoda > Stylommatophora > Ariophantidae > Megaustenia > Megaustenia siamemsis. Next base: position 43,259,936 of record JAVIAB010000117.1, on the reverse strand, counting down.
AAAAAAAAAAAAAAAAATACAACTGACATGCTAAACCATAAAATCACGATCATACATCCCTTGGTAGATATCAAACCCGCCCCTTTATAGCAATACAATATGTGACAACTCTTTTAGTGTCCTTTAGAAAATTGGCTAAGCTATGCCTTCAGTTGCTGACACCCCACTCATGCAATCTCTCATTAAATCTCTGCACATTATGTGAATGGAAGCAATGCCACGAGGAGTATGTATTCTCACCATACAGGAATTAATATTTTATTCTTCATAAATTTAGTTGTGATTTTATTTGCTTTGATGTGAGCATATTTTTCATGTTTAATTATTTGTTGCCATTCCTATTCTTCTGTTTATTTCTATCATCATTTTCCACTACTTGTTACAACAAGCCCAAGATAGCTTTACTCTTGAACTCTTTCTAGCTTCTTGCCATTTACTTTAATATTTATACCTCCACTGCAAAGAAATTAAAATGTCCTACAGCTGTTTCCAGATATCATCATCAAGTACCGGGCCTGCTGGCGTAGGTGATCATGTCTTTCCACAACTTTCAATCATGACAGCCATTTATCATTTCTGTTGTTGACCTTCTGCTATGCCATTCTCTTAAGCTGTCTGGTATCTCTTCGTTCCTCAATTTTCACATGGCCAAAAAATTATGACTGTTTCTTCCTAATATTGGAAATTAGCTCTCTTTTTGCTTTGGCCTCTTTCAGAACATTTTCATTACTCTTCTTAGCTGTCCATGGTATTCTCACCATTCTTCTATAAAACCACATTTCTACAGACTCCAGTGATTTTCTTGTCTGTTGTCCTATTGTCCATGATTCATATCCATATGTTAAGACTGGGTCTACATAACATTTAAGAACTCTTTTCTTGATTCTATTGTCAAAAATGGATTCTATCTATCTATTGACCTTTCGAGCCATAGCTGACCAATAGGGCAGTGATCAAGATACTCCCTCTCTTATCTGAATTTTTGTCAAATCTCGTCATTTGTCTCAGTTCTGTGCAAACAGCTCTATCTCATTGAGGGAGCCGATTCCTGCTGCTCCGGATTGCAGATATATAAATAACATATCTCATTTTATTCTCTGATTACTTTGTTAAAAAAAATATATATTAAAATAATTGTGAATATAAAATCAGTACAAACAAACCAGCAGCTTTTCTACTAGACAAAGTAACAAAATGAATAGATCAATTTTAGATCAATTTTACTTCCAGTTCTGGGTTATGTTTTAAATTATCAATTAATGGCACAATAATTTGCTTTGTAAAAATGAAGCGGAACAAACTAATAACTAAATTGTGACACACAGAACATTGTCATTTTCATTACATTCTACATATAGGTTTTTGTCTTCACTTACTCTTACACCCTTTGAATTTTAAGTGGGATATAAATACCTAAACTCTCTCCTCTTTGGTGTGTATATATTTTTGTGTTGTTGTTTCAGTTGAAGGCCTACTTGGCCGAAATGGCGACTTTTGTTTTGTTAATTACCAGATAAAGCTGTTACCATACCACTTTTTTCTCCTTCCTCTTTTTTTTTTTTAAATTATCTTTCCTCTCTGCCAGCCTCAAACTAATGTCATATGATACCATTACAGTTTCCATATTTGAATGAATCTGCTATGAACTCTGGGCCATCACTTTTCTTATATATATGCCTTGTATGGGATGTTACCACGAAGTTAACCTCTGTGATAGTCTTTTGACAACAATATGAAAGTTCTTATTTTATGATTAGCCATTAAACTAAAATATATGTAAGCAGTTTCATGAATGTGCAGCACAAAATCTAAATACACTATTTGTGTGTATTAAAAAATACAATAATTTAAATAACTGATATAAATTTGTAGCAGAATAAAACTTAAGGAAAGGTAATTATTTTGATATATTGACAAGATTACATTTCAATATTCAGAAATATAGAAGTATGTGAGCTAACAAAAGAATTAATAGACGTAAAAATTAAAACAACCACAGATTTCATTCTATTTCTTCAACATAAACTGGCAGCTTATGTGCTTTAAACCAGAAAACACTGATTAATTAACTTGAGACTTGGGTAAGTTGTTATTAGAACTGTACTTGTGGCCTTCTAAATGCAACTTGCTGTTTTATATGTATTTATAGTGGTTGATTAATTAAAGCCAAAGTCCCACTATTTTACAAGAGCTCTACAGGTGATATTTAAATTAGCCCGTTATTCCCAGCTTCATGTTGACTGAATGGACTGCCAATCTCCACATACAAAGGATGCAGATTTGATTCATGACAAGGTTAATCAATATTGTCTGACCTGAACACTAAACTGAAATATTATTCCTCTGCTCCATATAAACCTAGCAAACCCTAGAAATGGGATCAATATTGCAAAAAGAAAGTTGCTTTTTGTTCAATCCCTACAATGCATAATGTCTACCTTCAATGACTACATACCACAACCTTTACTATTTGTGAAAATAAAAAGTTACAGTTTTTAAAAAATGACCAAAGCCCATGAAAAACTGTAATAACAAGCTTATGCCCAAGTAAAATTAACACAAAGGAACAAGGAGAATTGTTTATCTAAAGTCATTGTTCACGATGAAGGAAAGGTAAGTGATAGCTTGAAAAAATATCTGAATGAATAAAGAATTTAATCCTGCATTGTTGCATAAATCCCACACTGACACTCAATTCAGCAATTCAACGTGGTGGGTATTCTGGAAGTGAAAACAAAATATGTGCATGGTTACAAAACAAGTCTAGATATAAAATCTCTTCAATTGAAACAAAAAACTGTATCATCTAGAGGATATTATGAATGATCTGTCTGGTATGGCAAACCTTCAAGTGATTCAAATCTCTTGTTTATAACTCTAACACTGAGGTGCCCAACCTTCTTTGAGTTGTTATCCCTACTGTACACCATATCCCACATTTGACCACAACATTCTAAATGGGACAAAAATACCTACTAAAATATAATTTTATTGAAAAAAAATGGTAGTAGCCTAATATTTTATTAATCTAATATGTAATGAAATAGGCTATACTTCCATCTGGGTGTGCTTAAGTGTTTATTAACACCAATCTAATGTCATTCTCTACATTCAGCCTTGTTTTTTTGCCTTTGTTTTTAATACGAAGAAGTGTTAAAAATCCAGACTGACAATGAAATGTAAAAGCAAATGAAAGTAAAATTCTAAAAGCAAACAGGATCAAATTTTAATTACTGATAAACAGCAAACCAAAACGTCAGCAATTTATATTACACAATTAAATATGCCTGTCTACACAATACGCAAACCCTTTGTTGTACACATTTATTTTTTTTGGGGGGGTGGGGGGAGGGGAGAGAGAGGAATATTATAATGAATTTATCTTCTTCTTTCCTCCCTAATTTGCCTTTCAGTGTTGAGGGGAGACATAACTTGTGGTCTTTTGCTTTTCTGTTTGCACCTCTGTTATGTCTCCTAGTGTTTCCAATATTCTATGAATCCATCTTTTTCATGATCAGCCCTTGAGTCTAATCTCACATTTATTGAAGGCATGTTGTGTTATGATTTTTCTGTCTTATAATGTAGCCGAACCATTTTAAATGTTGTTTCTTCAAGTATTCTATGGCAGGGATTATTCCTAGCTTTCTCCCCATTTCTTCATTTCTGATCTTATCTCTCAGGCTGTTTCTTGTCATTCATCTAACACTTTCCATCTTGGTAATGGTTATTTTTCTTACTGTTCTTGCATCTAGAGTCCAGGACTGGCATTGGCAGCACAACATTGGAATGAAGATTGTGTTGTAGAGTGCCTGTTTTGCCTCTAGGGATATTTCCTTGTTGGACAATAGTGGTGATAGCTGTCCAATAATTTTACAAGCTTTGTTGCACCTTGAGTCTATTTCTGCTGTCTGTGAATTGTCGTCTGTTGCTAGACTTCCTAGATATTTAGAATTCCTCTGCTTGTTTTAGTTGTCTGCCGCCTATTGTTATGTTGATGTTCTGTTTCTCTTTTGCAATATTCATTACTTGTTTAGTTGATGTTTTCAACACACAAACCAACTTTCTTCATAATTATCATAAATATATGCTAAAAAAACCTATACTCTATGTTTATATTTTGACTCATGACATGGTTCTATGCTGATGAAATCATAGAATTTGGATCACCTTTGTGACATTTTCAAAATGATTTTGTAAAGCTTACAATACTTTACCATAACGAATATTATAAAAACGTACTATTATTAATTACAAACATTAGAATCAATTAAAAAAATTATTTGAAATAAATGGTTTGATGTAAATAATCTTGTGAAATAATGTGAAGAAGGTGGGCGCAGCTAATATATATTTTAAAAAAAAAGAAAAAAAAAAAAAAGAATATCTTGCATGATCATCGATTTTTAAGTAATCAAACCTGATTGCCTAACAACAAATTCTTTAAAATTAAGCTTTGATCGCTAGAAATTTCCACTTGTAGACATTAAACCCTAGATTACAAGACCTATCTGTGACTCATGTGTTCATACTACCCTAGTAAAAATTACTACCCCTTAACCATACCATTAGGAGCTCTAAAAATAGTATTTTCTTTGAACTTTTGACACACAGCTGTATGTTTACACTAGGAGAGACATGGGGACTTAGATCTCCTGGCTCAGGTTGATTTATGGCATGAAATTTTACTGCATGGACTGGACGTGTTACATTGTTTACTCATACAACCACTCTAAGTCCGTCAATATGTTTGGCTACCTCATAGTGTTATTCACTGCGCTTCCCAAGTTACAAAGGGATGTTCAATGTCAGCTAATAACTAAGTAAATTTCCCAGGTCACTGAAAAAAATAAATGAAAAACTACCAATTTGTTTAAAATTGGCGATTTTTTTTGCATTATTAGAAAATTAAATATATCAAAATAAAATTAATCCATCACCTTCTTCTTTCCTTCCTCACTTTGCCTTGCAGCATCGAGGTATAATATACTCTGCTGTTTATCTCTGTTGCTCTTATGTTTCCTAGTGCTTCTAATGCTCCGTCAATTAATCTTTTACATAGTCGATCCTTTAATCTGTTCTCGCAACATTTATTAAAGGCTTGTTGTTTTGTGTTTTGGTCTTTCTGTCTTATCACATGGCCAAACCATTATATATGTTGTTTCTTTATGTATTCTATGGCGGGAATTATTCCTAACTTTTATTTTCCCAGTTCTTCATTTCTGATCTTATCTCTCAGGCAGTTTCCTGTCATTTGTCTACCACATTTCATCTCGGTGGTGGTAATTTTTAAAATTCTTCCTGCATCTAGTGTGCAGGACTCGCATTGGTAGCACAAAGTTGGGATGAAGATTGTAGAGTACTCGTTTTGCCTCTAGAGTTATTTCCTTGTTGGACAAAACTGATAACAGCTGTCCAATGATTTGACTAGGTTTGTTGCATCTTGAATCTATTTCTGTTGTTTGCGAATTGTCGCTATCACTAGACTTCCTAGGTATTTAAACTCGTATTTAAATAAAGTGTTTTTGTAGTAGTTCTATTTTTCCATGCATTTGTGCCTGATCATTTGCAAATAGAAGGTCGTTGTTCTCCTCTGACTCCGATGAGTTGTCTAACATGAATATATAATCCATGTATGTAATGAACAATAGGGGGGTGGAAGGTGGGGAATAGTGCACATCAATGTTTTACTCCTAACTTCAAAGTGGTTTGTGTAGCCTGCTAGTGCTGATATAGAGACATTGCTGGCTTATTCCGTATGTTGTTGATATCTCCCATAGTTTTTTCTATCATCTTTTCTGTTTGCTGTTTTAGGGTGAATGAGTACATCCTTTGTTTTTTTCGGAACCCTATATGAGAATTGCTTACCTGTAGTTCTATTATTGGTCTCAGCCTTTTTTTTCGTAATTTTGGCATTTAATTTTTCCACATGGCAGAGAAGCGATATACCTCTATATTGATTGCAGTCTCTCTTGCAGTCTTTCTTTTTGCATATCGGTATGGTGGTTGCTTGTCTTCTGGGGCTTTTTGTTGGTGCCAAGCTGCATTGAATATTCTGTGCTGCCAGGTAACTCCTGTTTCTCCTGCTGCTGCTATTATGTCTACTGATATCTATCAGTGGTGCTTTATTTCATGGTGCATATTTGATTACTTCATTGATTTCCTCTTTCATAGGCTCAGTGTTTGTGAATTCTTGCATAGTTTTTGTTTGTGTTAATGGTAGTTGGTACCATGTTCAACAGGTCTTCGAAATATTCTTTCCATCTCTGATGCATATGTTGGTTATTTGGTTTTGGCTGTCCTTGTCATTTATGAGTTCATTGGAATCATGGTTTAACTTTTCTTGCTTTTACTGCTTTGTAGAAGTCTCTTCTCATATTTTGTCAGAATTCTGTTCAGGTGTTTTGCTTAGCTTCCTTGATCGAAATTTTAACTTTTTCTGAACTAAGGCATATTTTTCATAATTTTCTTGGATCTTCCCCTCAAATTTTTAAATAGTTTCTTCTTTTATTTTATTGCTTCTCTGATTGCTTCAAACCATCATGGGATGCCCTTTTTTCCCTTCTTTTGTTCCACAAACTGTTGTTGCGATGTTGGTTATTGTTTTCTTAAACTGTTTCCACTCTTCTTCTATCATACTTGCTTCATTAGGGAGTTTCTAGAATTCGTCAGTTACTCTTCTTGTGTTTTCCTTGATTCTTGATCTTTAAATTGTTTTATTTTTATTGTTTGTTCTTTTTGCTTCTTTTGTTTGTTGGCACATCATCTTATTTTTGGCTGTCTGAGTGTAATCATAATCGTTCTATGGTCCATGTCGTCTGTGATACTAAGTTGTAGCTCTGCTGTCGGTAACACTTTGTTCTGTTTTCTTGTTAGTATAAAATATATCTGGCTTCTCCATATTGTGTCATTCCACTTGTACCAGGTGTATATTTGTGACTCTGTGTTTGAAGAATGTGTTGGTGATAAATAAGTCATTTTGATTACATAATTCCAGCAGTCTGCTTTAATTTTCATTTATTTACACTGTCTTATCACCAAAGGGTCCCAGGATATCTCTGTTCTCACTGTTGTTGTTTCCCAAGCCATCCATTAAAATTTCCCATCACTAACATGTCAATCACTTTTATCAGTCAATCCACCATGGACAATTAAATTAGGGTCTCATAGAATTCTTCGCTCTGTCTTTTTCATTGCAGTTAAACGGTGCATAAATGTGTATGTGAGTTGTTTTTCAGTCGTCTTCTAGTAGTCTGATTGTGGTTAATCTTTCTGAGTAGTATTTATTTTTAGAATATTCTTTGTGTGTATATCAATATTCTGTGATCTATATAATATTCTGTGTGTGGGTCAATGATAAAGCCCACTCTGTGTTTTGCTCTTTTTGTGTTGTCGACTCCTGAGAATATTATCATGCAGTTCATGTGCGTTTTCTTTATCTGCTGTCCTTTTACTCTGGTATCCACTAATCGTAGCATTTTGATTTTCTTCGTCATTTCTTCTATTTTTTTTTACAGCACATTTTGATGGTTGCTACTTTATATTCATTCAAACTATTTCAGGAAGAAAGAGAGGTTAGCTAATTTTATGACATTCTAATACTTACGTGAGTAACCTCCAGAAGGTGGTGCTGTGTAAATAAACAAAACAATAATTTATAATAGCAGTTTTCTTTTACTTCTTGCAATTTTAAATCAATTTCACCATCAAATACTCAAGATAACACTACTAACTTCCATCACTCAACAGAAACATACACTACAAACATACTTTAACATGAACAAGAACAATTTTAAATCAATTTCACCATCAAATACTCAAGATAACACTACTAACTTCCATCACTCAACAGAAACATACACTACAAACATACTTTGACATGAACAAGAACAATTTTAAAAACAAACAATAAGCTTGTATTAAATTTGAAATATTTACATATTTAGACTGGGAGCAACATAATCAACAAATACTAAATGGAATTTAGTAACAATTGCAAAATAAACAGTTTTTTTTTTTTTTAAATAAGGTAAGGTCAACTGTTTATGAGCAAATTGCTGCCAGTTCCAAGGTTACAGAAGAGATACAATCCTGAGAACAGATGTAGGTCAAATCTGTATGTAACTAGGATCCTTGATGAACATAGCACGTCAGGTTTTAATAGCAATAATACAATAATGTCCATAAATGATGATAATAGTAAAACAGTGTAGTCCTGTAACAGTAATGTTACCCGTGCATTGTAACAAGCTATTTTTTATTATATTTTAATTTGTAATATCTACAAACCTTGGAATGGTCCGGTGGGGGCACCTCCGGCACCATAAGGGACACCTCCGGCACCATAAGGTCCAGGAGGCACACCACCAGCAGCATAACCTGGAGCTCCATAACCTGGCTGTCCAGGGTAACCTGCTCCAGGAGGATAACATCCTGGGGGTTGGGCTGGATATCCTCCTGGTGCATGACCACCAGGGTATGCTCCGGGCATGTGCCCTGGGGGGTAGGCCCCTGGTATCTGACCACCAGGGTATGCTCCAGGCATTTGTCCTGGTGGGTATGCCCCTGGTACATGTCCAGCATGGTGGGCCCCTGGTACGTGTCCAGCATGGTAAGCCCCTGGTACATGTCCACCAGCATAGCCATGTCTTGATGGAGGACACCAGGCTGGTCCTCCTTGCCAGGGCTTAGAATAACAAAATAATTCTTTTAGAATACAAACTTTCAATAAAACACATACCTACAAATAATGTGAAGTGTTATGAGAGTTAGTTTTTTTTATACAGAACCAACTGTATCACATTGCAAGTTGTTAGTCTCTACAGGTGTAAAATGTGTGTAGGCTCCTGGGATTTCCTTATTGTCTGAAGCCAGATCCTAAGCAGCAAAGGTGGCTCTGGAGTCTGCTGTGACCTGTTCTGCTGGTCAGGACCTGCCGTGGCAGTAGGCATACGGCATATGACAAGTTATTTACTTGCAACTTTTGCTTCCAGTTTGTTTTGCATTTGTTTCATAGTATGAACTTGGTCTCTATTTGGTTCACTGGATGGGTGTTTTGGACTTCTCTGATGCCGAATCTGGAGAGGATAACAGAAAACTCACTTGCAGGAATTCTGCAATTGAAGGGTATACATTGTAAGGTCACTTTTGTAGACTTGGTAAACCAATTAGCTCAGAGATGATGTCTTGTTCAGTCATCATCAGGTCACATGTCCCTTGCAGAACTTTGCACTCACCACAGCCCCTCTGTAGCAGTTCACCCATTCTTCTGTTGTCATGTTCAAGGTCTCCTTGATGTCTTGAAACTAATTTCTTCTTGGTCTGCCTCTCATGCATTATCCAGGAACCATGTCTTTGATTATTTTCTTTCCAGCCCACTGTGTCTTTTGACATAGGTAGAGTATTTGAAAGAAGTAAGTTCTTTTTAATGTTTGAATCTTTTATTATGTCTTCATTGCTCTTTTTCGTTATCCAAGGTATCTAAAGGGTTTTACTGTAGCATTTTTTTTCAAATGAATCCATTTTCTTTCTTGCTGCTTGCGAGATTGTCCATGATTCACAACCTTATGTTGCTATTGAGAATTTACATGTCCTCAGGAATTTTAATTTTATTGCCGTGCTGGTATTGTCGACATGTTCTTTGTGACATTTAATTTTTGTTGTGCTATTCTGATCTCTTTCTGGCAGTCTCCATGTTAGTTACTACATATCCCAGACATTCATAGTTTTTTTTTACAATTTCATGTTCTTCAATTTTGATGATTTTGGGCTGGCATTTTGCTTTGTCAATTGACATCTTAGTTTTCAGTATGTTTAGATAGAGATTTTGCTCTTGACTGCGTTTTTAACACACTCAGTTATCTCTTTTAATCATTTTGCACTGTTTGAGAGGAGGAATGAGTTTTGTTAAATAGATGTCTCCTCCTCCATTTTTGACAACTTATGAGGACGCTTCTGTGGGTCCAATGAAATGAGCTACATTTGTCTATCAATTTTAGGGTCGGGGTTTCAAGTCAAGTGGATTCAGCAGTATTTTACTTGTATGCTCTGTACCTCTACCTGCATGGATGGAATTATTTTCTCTATGAAGAATGTGTGTCTCGTAGGTTAGGAGGGGTTCATTTTCTCTTGGGTCATTGAGAAGGAGGACGTTAAGATGATTTTGAAGTTTTCTGGACAAATGGTTGAAGCTGAATCAATTTTTGTCCATAGGATGGATCTTTATGTGCATGATTAAAATAAATGATATATCATCACTGTTTTCATGTACTTCTCACTTAGGGATTGTAACATGATGAGTCTTTTCCAGTTCTTGAATTGGTGTACCTTTCATCTCTCCCTTATGTTGGCTTTCCAGGTAGTTCCAACCAGCTTTTTCATTGTAGCAAGTTTCCTGATTGGTTTATTTTCTGAAGTAAGTGTGACTTCCATATAAATCTTGAGTGTAATGTCACTCCAAGGTATGCGGGATGCTCTACAAATGTGAGTACTCTGTCTTGTTTGTGTAGTCTGAAAGTATCTGGTTTGTTGGACAGAGAGAAAACCATGGCACTAGTTTTGGGGGTATCTATTTGGACTTCCCAGTTTGTGGCCCATTTTGATATTACGTTTACTGCTTCCTGGGTTCTGAAGTTTGTTGTTGATGTGTTCTCTGAAGACAGAACAGCACTGGAGGCATGATTTGGTAGTTTTTCTATGATGTAATTGATGCAGAGTACGGATGATGAAGTCAGCTTGGGATATGGCTGGCTGATATGGACTCTGTGGTTTAAGTTTCTGTTTACTTAGACTCTTGTTATTCTGAAGCTGAATAAGCATCGAATTCACTAGATTATCTTTCCCTCTACATTCGTCAGTAGCTTCAGAAGGAGACCTTATTCTCACACTTTGTGAAAGACTTTTGGCAGATCTAGAAATGCCACTAATATTTTCCTGGAAAGCGTTTTCTATAATTTGGGCCAGGTAGACAATTTGGTTTTCTGTGTTGTAGTTTTTCCTGAAGGCTGACTGCAGATTTGCTGTGAGATTGCTTTTATCAGTAATGTTGACATTTTTTCTTATATCCTTACCCAGAGTACTAAGTAGGTCAATTGTTCTATAGCTTCAGTTTTGGCTTTTCCTTTCTTTATAAAGGATAGGTTGATTGCTTCTCTTCATCTGTCTGGGAACGAACTCCACAACTGGTTTTAAATTAGCTTTCTTTTGGTCGTAGATTTTTTAAAATAATTTCATTTGTGATGAAGTCCTTCCCTGGTCCCTTCCTAATTTGGAGCTTTTTATCAGCTCTGTTGATTTATTGAGTTATTTGCTTGTCATCATAATTGCAGTCCGAACATGTCCCTAGGTGCTCAGATTCCCCCCTCTCTCAGTGACTGACAACTCCAGTTCTGTGTTGGCTGATAAATCTTTTTATATGCCCACTAAGTTTCTCATTTCTGGCTGTGCCCATCTTAACTCCCATCTCTTTCATCCAAACGATTGATGTGGACTCATGGTTGTCAAAGTCCTGTCCCCTTTCCATGTCTCGGAGGGCATTGATGATGTCCGCCTGATCCACTGGTTGACAGTCTTCAATGACAGTGCAGCTAGCCAACCTGTCCGCACTTTTATTTCCCCGTATTCCCACATGTCCAAAGACGTAGACAAAGATGACCATAGGTATTGTTGACTTCTGCAGTGACTCTACCCACTGCCTGCGTACAGAACCAGCCTCCACTTTTTTTTATCATGCTCATCGAATCACTTAGTACGCAGGCGTGGGTGTAGTCTTGTGACTCTAACCAGATGAATGCCCTGGCTACTGAGATCCCCTTCATTGTCACGCTACTTGTGGTCATAATGTATGCACCACCATCTTCTTTGACTATTCTGCCTGCCGAGCATGATGTAAATGCCCATGCACTCCTTTGGTATTGTATTACAGATCCGTTTGTATAGATGACTGCATCTTTCTCATCTGAGTTATCTCAGATAGACAATTGACCTCCACATTGACAATGACTGAGTTCTATTCCCTACATTCCCCGTCTTGTGTGACAATACACGAGAATGTGCCCCTGAAAGACATAGGCACCAGTATCCACTCCTCGCTAGCGTTGATTGGTAAGCCCAAAAACCTGAGTGATGACATCATCTGTTCGGTTCACCCATGATTTGCCTCTTTTTAGCCTGACACCTTTCCCTGTGTTGAGCTCATGGTGCAATGGATGTCCTTTAGCTGCACTTATCTTCAGTTATATTCATGCCCTCCAGATCTTGATCCTGTCATTCATGGTTGGAAATTCAAAAAGATACCTTATTGCTACACAGGATGTGTCCCTTGTAAACCCCAAGATAATGAGCATAGCTTCATGCTATATTTTCTCCAGCCTATCTATTTTTGCGTCGTATTGATAGTAAGAATTGATAGGATAATATGTTGGATTATTGTTGCACCTGTATTTCAAAGAGAGCATCATTTGCTTTTTTGTGGTTGAAGAATGAGAGTGCTTGGTTGTATTGGGGAAGGCCTCATGCCCTGTGGACATGAGTGTTGTCATGGAACCACGATAGCTCACTGGTTACTGGACTACAAAGGAGAAGAGGTCGAATTCATTCTTGAGCAATGGCTTCCAGGTTCGCCCATCCTTTAATGGGTACCAGATTTTTTCCGAGGGAGCTGTGATAGCTCAGTGGTTAGTGAAATTGGACGGACTACAAATGACAAGAGGTAGGGTTCAATCCCAACCGACGGCTTCCGGGTTCACCCAGCCTTAAATGGGTACAGGATTTTTTTCTGGGAAATTAAAGCGGCACGGGCGTAATACCGATCACATTACCCCAAAAATAATGTGCTGAAGGTCTGTAAAATGTATGGTCACTAACACCATTTTCCCTATATGCCACTTGGTGTGACAGACTTTTTTAACTTACTGAGTGTCGTTATACATCATTGTTTTGGAGTAAGGGTATTCCATTGTGAAGAGGCTAACAAATGAATTATACAGCTGTTTTGGTATTTTGACAACATATTTATGTGGACTTAGACAAAGGTGTCCATGTATAAATATAGCTTATTTAGATTAAGATGTCTATCTTAAAATCTAACTTTGACTTAAATACAATTATCCAGATATCTAAAAAAAATTATTATAAATGAATTTAATCTATAAACATGATGTCTGCTTTAAAAAGAATAATGGTGTTTGCTTCAAAACAAAATAATATAAGCATTGGGATAAGCAACAAAAATTCTGAAAAATGTTGCCACCTTAAGAGAATGTTAAGAAAATAGTCCAAATTTCCAATTTTCTGACATATCTTGTTTATGAACATAAAACAATTTCAGAAAATTATGACAAAATGTATGGTTTTCTACAATTTACAAACTGGCAAACTATGTATCAGTAGAGCAATTCTAAGTTAAGAAAAAAAATAGAAAAGCTGAGACTCAACATTAGCAAATTAAAGTAAGTGCAATAAAACACCAGATCCAAGAATAAAAGGCACTGCCGCTTCAAACATGACATACACAATACACTGATTATAGTGTTTAGTGCTCAAATTTTTCTTGGTTATAAAGAAAAAAGCCAGCTGGCGATAAATCATCTTTTAAAATCTTACTTTCAAATGTGAAATCTTACTTTCAAATGTATCTATCTATTGACCTTTCGAGCCGTAGCCGTCCCATGGGGCGTAGACCAATATATTCCTTCTCTTATCTGAATTTTTGTTCGAGCAGTTTTCAATTCTTTTAAAGATATTTTATCAAATTTACCAAATTTGTCTCTGTTCTGTGCAAGCAGCTCTATCTCATTGAGGGAGCCGAATTCTGCTGCTCTTGCCTCTCTCATCAATGTTCTTCTCAGTGTCTCTCTGGGTCTTCCTCTTTTTCTCTTACCTGTTGTTTCCCATATGAGGGCTTGCTTTGCTATTCGGTTCTTATCTCTTCTCATCACATGTCCAACATATGACCATCGTCTTTTCTTTATTACTGAAGATATTAGTGGTTGATTGGCGAATTTCCTCATTTGTTTTGAATTCATTCCACGCTATACCAAGTAATTTCCTTAGACATTTATTTTCGAATGTGTTCAACTTTGTTTTTATATCTCTTGTTGTTTTCCAGCTTTCACACGCATACGTAATGCATTCAAATGTATACACAAGTAAAAAATAATAGGTCAGGCAAATGCTTCTGACAGGGTTGACAGAAACAAACTTTGGGCCATATAAAAAGATTATGAAACAAGGACAAGTACTGGATCATCATCATCATCATCGAGTGCCGTCTCCGCAATGAAGGTTGGCTACCATGGAGCACCATTCTGCTCTGTCTCTTGCTTTGATGGTGCAGGTTGTTATAGGCTGATTTGTCCATCTTTTGATGTTACTCGTCCATGTTAGTCTTGGTCTGCCTCTTTTACCTTGTATTTTCCCCTCCAGGATTACTTTTAGTAGGCTGTTGTGTCTTTTAACATGACCCAAAAATCGCATTTGTCTTGTTTGAATTGTGCTTAGTAGGTCTCTTTTCATTTTTAGTTGTTTTAAGACTTCACCATGTTTTCTTTTCCTTCCATCCAATTCTACCTATTCTTCTATATATCCATATTTCAAAGGCTTCAATTATCTGTTCTGTTTTCTTGTCTAATGTCCATGTTTCTGTACCATATAGGAATATTGAGAAGATGTAACATTTTGCTGTTCTTAGTTTTAGCCCTGATGTTATTCGTTTTGATGTTAGTATTTTCTTTATAACATTAAAATTACTATTTGCCATTCCTATTCTTTTGCTTATTTCAGTTGTACATTTTCCATCACTGGTTATAGTATCAATTATATCTATCTAGCTATTGACCTTTCGAGCCATAGCCAGCCCATAGGGCTTAGACCAAGATACTCCTCTTATCTGAATTTTTGTTCTAGCAGTTTTCAATTCTTTTAAAGATATTTTATCAAATCTCACCATTTGTCTCTGTTCTGTGCAAGCAGCTCTCATTGAGGGAGCCGATTCCTGCTGCTCTTGCCTCTCTCATCACTGTTCTTCTCAGTGTCTCTCTGGGTCTTCCTCTTACCTGTTGTTTCCCACATGAGGGCTTGCTTTACTATTCAGTTATTATCTCTTCTCATCACATGTCCAACATATGACCATTGACTTTTCTTTTTTTACTGAAGATAGTGGTTGATTGGCGATTTCTCTAATTTCCTCATTTGTTTTGAATTCGTTCCACGCTATACCAAGTATTTTCCTTAGCCATTTATTTTCGAATGCATTCAACTTTGTTTCTATGTCGCTTGTTGTTTTCCAGCTTTCACACGTAAGGGTTGATAGTACATTTGATTTGAATAGTCTAAGTTTTGTGTTTGTGCTGATGAGTTTTGATTTCCACAACTTTTCAAGGCTTCTGAAAGACATTGCTGCTTTAGCTATTCTGATTCTAATTTCTTTGCTTGTATCCCCTTCTCGATCAATGTGACTTCCAAGATAGATAAAGTGATCGATCTCTTCCACTGGTTTGTTTTCATGTATATTTTGTCATCTGTTGGAATTAAGCTTTTCATGACTTTAGTCTTTTTATGATTGATCTCAAGCCCAATTTTGCTGGCTATTGATGACAGTTCATTTGTGTTTTCCTGCATCGTTTTTATCTGACTGCTGATGAGAACTATTCCATCAGCAAAGTCGAGGTCCTCCAAAAGGTCTCCTTGTATCCATTTGATGCCTTTATTACCAGTGCAGCATTTCTTCATTATGAAGTCCATAACTACTCCAAATAACAAGGGCGATAAAATACATCCTTGTTTAACCCCAGTTACTATTGGGAAACATTCGCTCAGTGCAGTTCGAACTGCACATGTGTACCATTTGTGTCTCTAATCATATTCTAATCTTCAGTTAGAATAGCCTGAACTGATCCAACAATAGTGTTAAATGTTCCAGCAATGTCTGAAATCGTTAGTTACACATATTTCACAAATTAATGTGAAAACTTTCTCATGTGCGGCTTGCTGAAAGCAAGTAATTCTTGGCCACATTTAAAATGTCTATGCTACAAATGTATGTTTTACCTAAAACACATTCATCAAATGCTTGCCAAGGCAAATTCTTGGTTTCAGAAGTGTTTTTACACATTTTAGCACAGAATTTAATGCTTGCACATTGCTCAAGTTCATTGTTCAATTTCAGCAGCAAGATAGTGTTGCAAGTTGTCACAAACAAAGCAATGCTGTGTCATACCATGTAAAGCCACAAGCAGTGTTGCTTAGCATACTGGCTCTTAGAACAGCAATGTAGAACCATTTGGTGGGAGAGTGCTATAATGTTCTCCATTTCCGCACAATAGCCCAAGATCGACAACTTTCTGATATACAATAACAACATAAACTGATTTTAAAAAATAAGATCTTGACTTTGCAGACGACTTGGCACTTTTGAGCTCTACACACACTGATGCTCAAGAAAAAGCAAATTGACTCCAGAATATTTCTGGTCAATCATGATAAACATCCCAATAGCATCAAATACTTTCAACAAAATGACAAACATATGGGGATAAACAAACAATACTTAAAACTGTTCAACTCCTATGTGATACTATTGTGAAATTTGGAAATTCACCGAGACTTTATATAGCAAATTAAATGCCTTTGAAAGCAAATGTCTCCATAGGATCTCAAGCATAAACTGGAAAGAACACATTTTAGATAACTAATAAGAGACGAATCAAAACAAGAATATGTGTCGAGCTTTATAAGGAGCAGGAGGAAATACAACAGTCATTTAACGTGTACACAATAATGATCACGGAACAACAGCTGGATGGGAGGGGAAGAACTATGACTTTTGCTGATGATTTTCTGGTATATCGACAGGGAAGAGACAGATGGGGAATCGCTTCCACAATGCAAGACGAACTCGATCGCATTTCTTCCTGGTGTGGGGTATCAGGTGCCGTGGTTAATCCTAATAAAGCATCAGTTTCATGGTTCTCCCTTAACAATCATATCGTTCATACGACCACACCGGTAGTACGAATGGGAGCTGATGAGATGACCAGGGACAAGTTGATGACATACCTTGGAGTTAAGTTTGATCGCAGCCTATGTTTTCGGGACCACGTCGACCATGCGATAACAAAATCCCACAAAGGATTAGCCGCCTTGAAGGTCATGGCAGCTGCCAACATTGAGCAGAGGCTACTTACTCTTCTGTTCCAGGGATTAGTACTCGCACCTATCGAATATGCCCTGGCAATTCTTACTGTCAGTACGACTCAAATTGATAGACTGGAGAAAATACAAAATGAAGCCATGCGCATTATCCTGGGATGTACGAGGGACACTTCCTGTGTAGCAATGAGGTATCTTCTTGACTTTCCAACCATGGATGACAGAATCAAGATCTGGAGAGCCCGAGCACACCTGAAGATTAGTACAGATACAGAGCATCCATTGCACCACGTGCTCAACACAGAGAAAGGTGACAGGCTAAAAAGAGGCAAATCATGGGTGGGCAGAGCAGAAGATGTCATCAAACAGGTCTGTGGGCTTACCAATATCAGCGTTGGTGAGGAGTGGATACCAATGCCTACGTCATTCAAGGGGACTTTCTCGTGTACTGTCACACTCGACAGGAAAAGTAGGGAACAGAACCCGGTCATGGTTAATGCTGAGGTCAACGGTCTCATCTGCGATAACACCGATGAGAAATATGCAGTCATCTATACAGACAGATCTGTAAGATGACACCAAAGAAGTGCATGGGCATTTACAGCATGCTCGGCAGGCAGAATAGTCTACGAAGACAGTGGTGCATACGTCGTGACCACGAGTAGCATGACAATGGAGGCGATGGCAGTGACCAAGGCATTCAAATGGTTAGAGTCACAAGACTACACCCACGCATGTATACTGAGTGATTCGATGAGCATGATAAAAAAAGTGGAGGCGGGCTCTGTACGCATGCAATGGGTAGAGTCGTTGCAGAAATCCAAAATACGTAAGGTCACCTTTGTCTATGTCCCTGGACATGCGGGAGTACGGGGAAATGAAAGGGCGGACAGGTTGGCTAGCTGCGCTGTCGTTGAGGACAGGCAACCAATGGATCGGGCGGACATCATCAATGCCTTCCGAGATGTGGGAAGAGCACAGGACTTCGACAAACACAGATCCACGTCACTTCTTCGGATGATGGAAATGGGAGTTAAGTTGGGCACAGCCAGAAATGAGACACTTAGTGGCCGTTTAAGAAGACTTATCAACCAACATAGAACTGGTGTTGTCAGTCGCTGGACACTGAGGGAATTGCTGAGGAGGGGATCTGAGCACCTATGGACATGTTCGGAGTGCAATGATGATGACCCGCAAATAACTCAATAACAACAGTCATGTGTTGAGAATGAATAAAGTAAGACTTCCCCGTCAGGCATTCATGTGGAAACCATCTGGTAAAAGAAAATAAGGTAGACAAAGAGAATCACTACACAGAACAATTAATAGGGAAGGCTCAACCATGGGACTAAGAAACAACCAAGAACTACAAAAAGTAGCAGCAGATTGTTAATTGTGAAGATCTATGACTTCCGTCCCATGTGTCGTCTTCGGCACGAGTGGAAAATGAATATATTGTATATTTTATAAAAAAACATAATGTATACACGCTTCAATAGTCACAATAGTGATCCATCGATGTTGTCCAATCAACAACCAATTTTAATTCAGGGATTTAAGCACTATTGAAATGTGTGTACATTTTATTAGGTCCCTTTGTATATAAAAACACTTGGTCAACAGAAAAATTTCAAATAATTTCACAACAGAAAGTTGCAGCTAAGCTAGTTATCATGATGTCTGAAAAAACTTATGAGCATACTTACCGGTAACTGTCCATGGGCTATATATCCCTGGAAAATAAAAAAAAAGTATGTTCACACCTAGTTATAATGCTTTAATTTACAATTCTAAAACGTAGGTATTCAAAACTTTATTTTACATATTATATACAGTAACATATATTATTGATATAAGAAAATTAAGATAAAAAAAAAACAAATAAATCACATTTTTTTAATTTACTGAAAGGCAAAATTCAGAAACTTTATGAATGTATTTTGTGTTAGCTGTTATTATTATAAAACTATAATACACCTAACAGTTATTTATTAAAGAGCAAATTTTAATACATCCACCCTCACTTATGTGCATGACAGCTGGAAAACAACAAAGTAGACTGAGAAAAAACTCAACGCATTTGAAGATGAATGCCTAAGAAATTATATGGCCCTTTTCGTCTTGTCAGACAGTTTAGTGGAGGCTATTGTGTATTTTTTTGAAGTGTTGTTTATGTTGAACAGCTTCTCTCGTGGCTAATTCTACCAATGTTTGACAAACACACATGGCCACAGAATGAACAAGTCAGGCCCACTGATCCACAGGGTTTTCCATCCTCTTTCATGAGTCTTTTAGTTTTGCCTTAGCACAGTCTCAAATGATGTTATACCATTCCTTATACATGCTCTCCATGATGTGCGACCACTTGCCAGATGTTCCCAGTCATTTTCACATATGGAGAAGTCATTCAGAGATGATTTACAGATATCTCTAAATCATAGCTTAGGTCTGCCGATTTATCTTTTTCCGTGTTTTAGTTCACCATATAGTATTTGCCTGGGGATGCGTTTTTCTTCCATTCGCTGGACGTGCCCCAGCCATCGTAGTCTTCAACATCTGAGGATCGACATGATTTTTGGAGGTCTTAGCACGTTGCAAGACAATTAAGTTGATAATTTTGTCCTTGCATTTGATGTGCATTATTCTGCGGAGACATCACATGTGGGAGACATTTAGTCTTTTTTCCTAGTTTGAGTATGTTGTCCAGGTTTCAAATCCATATAATAGTGTGCTAAGCATACAAGTTTGATATATTAAGAATTTGGTCTTCAGTGTTATTTTCATGCTGTTCCATGCCCTTTCTGTGAGTTTGCTGAAAGTCGTAGCTGCCTTACCAATTCGGCTGTTTATTTCATCATCAAGAGAAGTGGTTTGCGTAAATTGTGGATCCAAGATATGTGAATTTCTGAACTGATTCTAGTGGACAACCTTTTAAAAGAGGTTTGATGTTGCCTTGACTTAGTATTACTGTTTTCTGAACACTAATTGACAGCGAAAAAAGGTCGCAGGTTGTTGATCAGTGATTGTAGGGTGGCTACACTATGAGCGACTAGGGCTGCATCGTCAGCAAATAAAAGTTCTTTAAGTAGGGCAATATTTGTTTTTGCTCTTTGTTGTGCTAAGTTGAACAGTGAGCCATCTGATCTTGTGCGAATGTAAATATCTCCTGAGCTGTTTTCAAAGGCATAATTTAGAAGGGCAGCAAAAAATATACTAAAAAGGGTGGGGACTAGGACACATCCCTGATTCACTCTGTTGTTGACTTTAAAACTCTCCGATGAACTCCCATCAAAGTGGATTTTAGCATTCCTGTTTTCAGCCTATGCTTTCTAACACCATGTAGAGCCCATCTCTATTTACTGAGTCGAAGACATTTATGAGATCTACAAAGGCAATATAGAGCGGCATATTTTGTTCCTAACATTTTTCTTGTAAATGTCTAAGTATGAAAATCATGTCTAAAGTTGATCTCCTGGCTCTGAAGCCTCATTGAGACTCGGGAAGAATATGTTCTGCAAGTCTGCGCAGGCGTTTTAGTATTACTCTCACAAAAGCCTTGCCGGCTGTGCTAAGGAGAGAGGTACCTCTGTAGTTATTTCAGTCACCCCAGTCTCCTTTGTTTTTGTATAGTGTTATGATCTTAGCATTTCTCATATCATGAGGTATTTCTCATTGTTTCCAGCATTTGATTAAGAGTTTGTATAGATGTAGTACGTTTAAGTTTTCCTTTAGTACATCTGTGGGAATGTTGTCATTTCCTGCAGCTTTTCCTCTTGAGAGGGCATTTATAGCATCAGCAAGTTCGTTCATAGTAGGCTCAGCGTCCAGCTCAGACACTGTAGGATATTTGGGTATTGATTGTGCTAGAACTGTGCTTGCTGGTCTGTCATCATGGTATAGGTTGGAGTAGTGTTCTACCCATCTTTCCATTTGTTGTACCTTGTCAGTAATAGGTTCTCCAAACTTGGATTTTAAGGGGGCTAATTTGGTTATTTTTGGTCCAAGGGCCTTTTTTATATTGTCATGCATGGTTTTTGAGTCGCCCCTGTCTGAGTCTTTCTGTATTTCAGAGCATAGATTGTTCCAGTATTCATTTGCGCATCTTCTTGCTTCGCATTGTAGAATGGCTTGTGCATGTTTAAGCCGGTCCTTGGGTGATTGATTTGATTGGGGTTATTTTTGAAGTTCAGTAGTGCCTTTTTCTTATTAGCTATTAGTGGGTCTAGTCTTGCTACATTTTCTTCGACCCAGTCGTTCTTTGGGAACCTTTTTTGGCCGAAGGTAGATAGAGCGCAATTATAGATGTGTGTTTTCAGAGAGTACCAGTTGTCACTCACACTTGATGAATCTTCTGCTTCTTCTACAAGCTCTTCAAACTTAGATCTAAAAATGTCTTTATTTGATGAGATTTTAGTTGCTGTGATGTTCATCTTGGCTGCTAAGGGCGCTCTTGATTTGTAAATATGATTACTTCTGACTTTGATCTTACTGATGACAAGAGCGTGGTCTTTATTGCAGTCTGTGCTGTGATATGCTCGTGTTATTCTGATGTTATTTAAAGACTGTCCGCGTGTTAGAACTAAAGAACCTAAGAAATATACTCTGCATTAAATGGAATGAAATCATGACTGATGCTGCAATTAGAGAAATGGCCATGCAACCATCATTCTTGTCTACTTTTAAGAAAAGAAGATGGACATGTATTTAGAAGAAACAACCAGAGAATTACTCTCAAATTGGAAACATATACCTCATATCAGAGGAAAAGAGGACAACCTCGAGAAACACTGAAAAGAGCTCTAACAAAAGAGGCAAGGTTGGTAGGCGTAGACTCACTCTCAATAATTATCCAGAATAGGCATAATTGGCAGAAGTCTTTATAAGCATTATGTGATGTCTAACGGCACTGGATGAATCATGAAATCTGAATAACAAATAATATTCATAAATCAATATAGCATGAATTTTAAGTCTAGTATTTTGAAGCATTTAAAAACAGCATAAATGCAGTTTCATTACAATATATAATTTCCTACTCTACCTTTCTATGGCACTTTTTCCACTTCTTGCGCAGCTTTTTGTCATGCTTTGGCAAGTGACGCCATTCAGCGTCTGATGAATCACTGGAACTACTTGAAGATTTCCCCATTGAAAATCAAATGTCTGTTAATTAATAAATAATAGTTTGATTCTGATAGCAAAAGTACAAGGATGTCACATTGCAATTGTCCACACATACACATTTGCATGTGAGCAAAACATCATCCTCAGACTTATAGATCATTCTCATATAGCAAAAATTAAAACAACTCAACTATTTCACAATTTTACCAAATTTATTATTTTTTTTTACATTTTTTTCCTTAGCTCACGCTAATGAACTGGCGGGTAACCTGACTCTGAGTGCAGTCAAACACTAACAGTATAAAGAAGCAAGATATTTAAATGCACTCTGAAAAACTAACATGAACAAGGTCTCTGTAAAAGCTTCAGCTGTTATATCTTGCACTAAATCTGAAATTGGTCAGTATCCTACATTATTTATTTTTAATTATCAAACATGACAAGCAAAAAATATGGACTAGATATGAATATCAAAAAGACTAAAACTATGATCATAAACAAAGAAGATACTCAAAACCCACAAGTGGATATCAAAATTGAAGGAACAGACCTGGAGACAGTTCAGAACTACAACTACCTTGGACATACTATAACCAGTGATGGAAAACATACAACTGAAATAAACAAAAGAATAGGAATGGCAAAAAGTAATTTTCATGTCATAAAAAATATACTAACATCAAAACAAATAACACCAGGACTAAAACTAAGAATAGCAAAATGTTACATCTTCTCAATATTCCTATATGGTGCAGAAACATGGACATTAGACAAGAAAACAGAACAGAGAATTGAAGCCTTTGAAATGTGGATATATAGAAGAATAGGTAGAATTGGATGGAAAGAAAAGAAAACAAACGATGAAGTCTTAAAACAACTAAAATTAACAAGAAAACTACTAAGCACAATTCAAACAAGACAAATGCGATTTTTGGGCCATGTTAAAAGACACAACAGCCTACTAAAAGTAATCCTGGAGGGGACAATACAAGGTAAAAGAGGCAGAGGCAGACCAAGACTAACATGGACGAGTAACATCAAAAGATGGACAAATCAGCCTATGACAACCTGCACCGTCAAAGCAAGAGATAGAGCAGAATGGCGCTCCATGGTAGCCAACCTTCGTTGCGGAGAAGGCACTCGATGATGATGATGAATTATCAATATTTTGCATTGCGTTTACCGTAATTGTTCTTATTCATCAATATTTGCAAATATATACCTATGTGTTTGCCCAGAGTGATGTGATGTTAGCTCTAAAAACAATAAATAATCAATTATCAATATTTGTATTGCTGAAGTTTGTTTTTGAAAATAAATTAGTACAAACAGAAATTGTGCTATATAATCTACAAACAAAAATGTGTGAATCTACAGTCAAACTGGGTACTTGATTTACATTGCCAGCTCAAACAACTTTAAATTTTTAATGTTATTTTATTCTGCATCTTAAATCAGTGAAGCTATGTATTTATTATTTAATACAAAGTTAAATGAGACTTCCCCTAGGAGCTTTGACTCATTAAGTAATGTGCAGAACAGCCTGCATAACTTCATTGTTTAATTACGGTAATATGGATATAACTTATTTTTAAATTCAAGAAATAGTGGACTAAGTATTATTTAATTTTTAATATGAATAAATAGTATATTATGATCACAAAGTATACACATTATTTTGATAAATAAAACTACCTATAAATTTAATTCAAACCAACATCCATTTAGTTATTATCCTTTCAAGTTGAAGATTGTACATGTTTGATGACCCTGCACAGGACCTGCATTGTGTCCTACCCCATGCACCTGTTCTAGGTGAGCCCAACTTTGTGTCCTACCCCATGTGCCTGTTCTAGGTGAGCCCAACTTTGTGTCCTACCCCATGTACCTGTTCTAGGTGAGCCCAACTTTGGCAAGGGAGCTGATTCCTGCTGTTGTTGCTTCTTGCCTAAGCATTTTTTTCCCTAGATCCGCTTCTTTTTTTCATTTGTCCTCTAGTTCCATTTGAGGGGGTTGATGCTAATAAATTTTATTCAAAACCTCAGCTATAAGAAGCATAAGATCTCTTTATTGTTCAGGCTGCACAACATGGAAAACCTAAATAGCTTCATCTTGCAAGAAAGTTTTCAAATCTAATTCAAGATGAACAATTTAAACAACTGAATGAACATTGGAGTTTTACATTATCAGATGTTTCATCTAACGAACCCTGACTAACTTTCGTTTCAGATATCTCTGGAAAAGTAAGATAATAAGTCATATCCACATACTGCCCTACTTGATGAACCTCCAATCAATACCTCATTCATCAGCAGCAGCCAAGAGGATATTCTCATCATCATCATCGAGTGCCAGCTCCACAATGAAGGGTGGCTACCATGGAGCGCCATTCAGCTCTGTCTCTTGCTTTGATGGTGCAGGTTGTCATAGGCTGATTTGTCCATCTTTTGATGTTACTCGTCCATGTTAGTCTTGGTCTGCCTCTTTTACCCTGTATTTCCCCCTCCAAGATTACTTTTAGTAGGCTGTTGTGTCTTTTAACATGGCCCATAAATCGCATTTGTCTTGTTTGAATTGTGTTTAGTAGTTCATTTTCATTTTTAGTTGTTTTAAGACTTCATCATTTGTTTTCTTTTCTTTCCATCCAATTCTACCTATTCTTCTATATATCCCCATTTCAACAGCTTCAATTCTCTGTTCTGTTTTCTTGTCTAGGTGGACATTCTTATGACATAATAATACAGAAATTGGTCATCTCTCAAAACCAAAACAATCAATATGCTCTTATAACATTCTAAGAAGGAAAAAAAATAGACAAAAAATATACTTGAGATGCTCCCTGACTGTAGAACATATCCCAGTGTATCAGATGGTTGCTATTGTGACCAGATAGTGTTGCACTCTCCTACAGCTAAAATTATCCAGATTGGTCACATTTGAGACAAATGTAGATGAACTGAATACACCAAAACAGGCCAAACATTCACACCTGAACAATGCATCAGGTAAAGATGCCCATGAAGAACTTCCACTGTTGAGGAGTGGAATATAAAATCACTTCCTTGGGAATATCTTTTTTTCTTGACCAAAGACCAAGTACTCAATCTTTATTTCAGCTTCGTAGACTAGAGGACATGTTTAAAGCCATGGTGATTCACATGAAAAGAGACTTAATAATTTCACTAATCCAACCTATTTGATATCTAGCATGTCATTATAGTGGAGGTGGGTACAAGGGGTTTTGGAGCTACATCTGTGTACATCTAAAACTCCTGGGTTTGAATGGTATCACAGATCAATGTAACACAGCTGAGTATCAATAATAGATGACATGCATTAACTAGACATACAGAAAGTTTCTCTTGTAACTAACAGTGTTCTAAGTATGTGTGAGAAAATTATGTTGGCTGGGTGTGTCTAATAGGTGTCTGCAAGTGAATACATATGATTAGCTGTAATTATATATATATATATATATATATATATATATACTTCTAACCAGATGCAGTTAAAGTAGAAATTAATAGTCTGGCAGCAAAGTCAATGAATGTGAGCTTTATTGCCAAGAATACAACAGGAGAATTATATCTGGGAATCATAGCCGCTTAGTGATAGTATGAATAAGATACAGGACACAGCAGATTCACTATCACCATTGAGTGGCAGAATAGGACCTAAAATTAACAGAGAAAAGACCAAAATAATGACAACCAGGGCTATACCAATTGACAATATTTACTAAGATGGGGGAAAAGGTGCAGGAAGTAAATGACTTTTATATACCTTGGTAGCAGTTTAGATCAAGAGGAAGAAACTAGAAAAGAGATCAGAATCACAATAGCAAACGCAGCTTTGAGTTCTAAAAATCTTGAAAAAAATATGATGATAAAAGATACTCAGCACAAAAACAAAACTTAGAATTTTCAACTCAAATGTTTTATCCACCCTTACTAAAGCATGTGAAAGTTGGAAAACAACAAAGTAGATTGTGAAAAAACTCAATGTATTTGAAGACAAATGCCTAAGAAAGATACTTGAGACCCGGGTAGTTCAGATTGTATGGCTGTAAGTCTTTCTGGCAAAGCTATGAATATGATCTTAATATGTTGTCTGGTATGTGTCCACTTTTATGTCATTAAGTCATTTTGCTGTAACTTCTATACCAAACTCTCCTAATGTTTCTATTGATACATTATCATGTCAGCTCCTGAAGCTATAATTTCTTTATATGTCATAATGCATCCTCAACTTCTGCCTTCAGCATAGATGGTCCCCTCACATGATTCTTGTGCATTATTTCTGGTTCATAACCATCATATAGTTTTTTTTTTTTATGTATTGTCCATCTTTCTACAATGTCACTTTGTTCCATTAATGTTTTTTCTTCTTTTGATTTTACAGCTTGTATATATTTGAATTCAGATAAAAATAATGCAGAAAATAAAAAAAATATCATCGATAGCCAGAAAAATTGGGCTTGAGATCAATTAAAAACTAAAGTCATGAAAAGCTTAATTTCAACAGATGACAGATAATATCGAAAATAAATGTCTAAGGAAATTACTTGGTATAGCGTGAAATGAATCCAAAACAAATGAGGAAATTAGAAAAATCGCCAATCAACCACTAGTATCATCACCAATCAAGAAAAGACGGACATGAGATGAGAAGAGGCAATAACCAAATAGCAAAGCAAGCCCTCATGTGGGAAACAACAGGTAGGAGGAATAGATGCAGACCCAGAAAAGAACATTGATCAGAGAGGCAAAAGCCACAGGAATTAGTACCCTTAGTAAGATTGAGTTGCTTGCACAGAACAGAGACAAATTGCGAGATTTGATAATAGGCAGACAGACAGACATAATTGAAACCTCACGTTCTTATTTATTTGTCTGTACACTGATTTTTTAAGTGTCTTGTTTATGATGTCTTACCAACTCTGATTTTACCAGATATAACTTAACTTAAGGCTAAATCAGAGATACAAAGGTACTGTTTCACAAGCAAATGTTTTTTTCATTAAAGAGCAATTATACAATCAAATAGAAACAAATGTCTAAAAGCAATAAGCACAAAAATAATGTGTATCTTGTATATTAATATTAGTTCCATTTATTAAGTTTGATACAGTGATGCTTCTGGCATGACAGGAAAAGCATAAACAGTAGCAAAACCTTAAAAAAGAAAATAAAACTTGTCACTACAAAATCCTTACCATATTTAGTCTTCCTATGTTGTGTTTTTTTTAAATACTGAATTATGTTTTGTATACATCATTATAATTACTAAGCTGCTCTTAAGTGGGAAACATCAGGTCAGAGGAAAAGAGGATGATCTTGAGAAACACTGAAAAGAACTCTAACAAAAGAGGCAAGGTTGGCAGGCACATATTCCCTTTCTATAATCGAACAGCTGGCCCAAATTAGAGACAATTGGAAGGAGACTCTATGAGCCCTATGTGCCTTCTAACACACTGGAAGGATCAAGAATCGTGAAAACACAATTATTATAATTTTGTTTCAGATATAAAATGATAAACAACTGTTAAAATCTAATTTATTAATGGCAGTTTTTGGTACAAATGTTGCTAATAAAGGAAACCACTGTTGTGAAGTGCAATCTTCTGCTGACCAGCTGATTAAAGGTTTCACTCTCTTATGTAAAACATTTTTCTTACCAACTAATTCAGGGTTCACAAAAGTTGAAAAGAGGACCAGGGATTGTCTCTAAGAAGTAAAGATCAAGCTGTTAGATCACCCATAAAATGTGCCAACAGTCACTCAAACAAAATGGCCACCAACACTATAATATCCAAATTGAAATACTATATTTGCCAATAATATGACTCTTTACTTACTTTTACACATAAAATGACTGCTACAACTTTTACAAAATAATGATCACAACTATGGGTACTGGTGTGATAAGATTTGAACTTACACGTTACTGTAGCCTTCACTATGTAGGAACCTAAGTGGGTATTTTTTTAATGTTACAAGATATGAGTTGTTGCAAACAGGCAGCTGAAATATAAAAGTCCAAAGTACATGGTCTCATTTTGTTATCTTTGGCTGACAATCATGAAAAATTATGAGTTGGTGTCCTTTGAAGAATGTTACTCTCATCACAGGCCGGCTGAATAAAAAAACTTGTCTCTAGCCAGATCTCCAACTTCTTTTATTATCGAGTTCAAGGTCTCTTTGATATCTTCAAACTGCCTTCTTCTTGGTCTGTGCCTGTCTTGTTTTTTTGGAACCATGCCTTCCATTATCATTCTTTCCAATCCACTGCGTTATTTTATGTGGTTGTAGTATTTAAATTTCCTCTGTAAGATGTTTATAAGCCAGTTCTTTTGAGTTTTCAGGTTTTTTAATGCATTTCTCTTTCTCATTATCCAAGTTATCCTAAAAATTTCTTTTGTTGAATTGTTTCAACTGAAATGATTTTCTTCATTGTTGTTTGTGAGATTGTCCATATTTCACAAACATATGTTGCTATCGGGAAGGTACATACATATATATCCTCAGTAGTTTTAATTTTACTGCCGTATTGGCACTGTACCATGTGTTCTCCATAGTATTTAATTTTTGCATTGCCATTGCTAATTTCCTTTAAATCTCTTTCCGGCAGTCTCCATTGTTATTTATTACAAATCCCAGATATTCATAATTTGCTATAATTCCAAGTTCATTGTCGGTGAAGATTTTGTGTTGGCTTTTTGCTGTCAAATGGACAAGATTTTAGTTTTAAGTATATCTGTAGCAGTGAGTTGAGAATCTATAACAATAGGTGAGCGATAGAAGAAGTCACGGAAAGGAGGTGGGAGTTTAACTCAGATAAAAGCATCAAATTTCTTGTGAATAAGTGAGAGTTAATCAGAGGAGGGGAAGAATGTAAGAAGATTTATGTTTGGCTAGAGGGAAAAGATATAGGCAAAAATACAGGGAAAGTACAGTCAGACAAGAAGTGAAACTTACTCAGGGCCGACAGCTTGAGAGTCGTGCCGTAGAGGTGGTAGCCAGGTCAGGCTTACCAACCTTTTTAATAATGTATATAGATAGATCGAGCCAAAGCTCAAAAATGTGTATTGTTTCAGTTAAGTGTTGGAAATAGATTACGCTCGTGCAGCTAGACTGAGAGCAATGTTATTGGGAGGCAGGTACCAAGCCTCTGTAGTGTTTTATGTTATTTTGTTCTAGTGAGTATTGTCAAACCAAGAGTTGACCATGTGGATAATGTGACTTATTATATTAACTTTATATTATTATTAGAAATTAAAATGGAAACAAATTGTTAGAATTAAGTAAAGTAAAAGTAAAGGTTCCCTCCACGCCTTGCTAGGCGTATGGGGAATATGGTGTTAGTGACCAAATTTTTCTATGACCACAGCACATTTTTGGACGATGTGGTCGGTATCACAGCAGGCCGCCTTTACTTCCCACAAAAATCTCTGGTACCCATTTTTAGAGGCTCGGTGAACCCCAGAGCCTTGTTAGTCAACAACAACAAAAATCCACCACTGCTGGGATTGAACCCGGACCCTTCTGGTAATTAGTGATTTTATATTCTATTTTTAAAAAAAAAAAGATTACAGGAACTCTACCATCTCATCCCATAAAATAAGAGGTCTAGCAATAATTCTAGTTTTCAAATATTGAGACTTAAAGTCCTAATAGATTACTGGAGAACATTCAGTACCTTCTGCCTTAAAAAAGAATGTGACTAGAACTATGCATGCAAGATGACATGTACATCACCAACACATTCTTCAAACGAAGAGAGTCCAACAAAGTGGAACCAATCCAAAGTGCAGAAGCCAGATATATTTCATAGCAACAAGAACACAAAACAAGAAAAGAGCCACTGACAGCAAAGATGTCCACATTGTTACAGATGACACAAATTACAAAATGGTGATGATCACCCTCAGAAAATTAGTAGCAAAAAGAAGATACGTAAACAAGCAAAAGAGACAAAACAACTAGACAATAAAAGTAAAGCAACAAAAACATGAATAATCCAAAAAGGCTTGAAAAAAAAACTAAAAAGGAAACTCAAGAAATATCAAAATTACACTAGATCAAGAAAACTGAACAAAAAATATGGACAGAGTTCTTTCAGAAGATGAACAGGGATTGAAAAATAAAATACCCATACCCATGACTTCTACAAGACAGTAAAAGCAAAGAGAATAAGATAACTATGACTGAAGTGAACTCAAATATGGGGGGGGGGGGGGGGTGGAAAACTATCAAACAATAAAAAAAAATTGTTACAGAATATTTAGAAGACTAGCTGAATTACCAATGGCCAGTAATACAACAAAAATCACACAAAAAGAAATTGAAGACACAAAAGAACATACTCACAAAAGAACATACACACAAAAGTGAAGACCAGAAAGAAACATAGCATTAGAAGTAATAGCAGTGAAAGGAAAAGTAGGAGGTCACATGACCATTCAGAATATCACAGCATAACAATAAATATAAAAACTGAAGATAGGAAGCTGGCCATCATCATCCTCCATGATATGGAAAAAGACATGCTGTTAAGAGAGGAGACTGTAAAACCATCATCATCATCCTCAAGTACCGGGCCTACTGGCGTAGGTGATCATGTCTCTCCACAACTTCTTCATTACTCTTCTTAGCTGTCCATGGCACTCACAACATTCTTCTGTAAAACAACATATCTACAGACTCCAGTGATTGTCTTGTCTGTTGTCCTATTGTCCATGAATACATCCATATGTTAAGACTGGCTCTACATAACATTTAAGAACTCTTTTTCTTGTTTCTATTGTCAAAAATGGATTGCATAGTATCTTCCTCATTTTTTAGATAGCTGCTTTTGCCTGAGCCATTCTACATCTCACCTCTTTTGTACATCTTCCGTCTGAGGTTAACAAAGTTCCCAAATATTTAAATTCATTTACCTGTTTTAATATTGTTCCACGTATCTGTATTTTCCACTGAGGTGATGTCTTTTTCTTTGTTGTTACCATTACCTCTGTCTTTTTGCTATTAAGGCTGAGTCCTCTCTTTTTGCTTTCCTTTACTATAATGTCCAACATTTCTTGTAACTCATTTTCACTCTTAGCGATTAAGACTATATCATCAGCATACCTTAGATTATTTATATTATGACCTCCAATTGTTATTCCAGGCATGCCCCTTATGGATCTTAAACTATTCTCACTATAAATATTAAACAAATCTGGTGACAGCACACAACCTTGTCTAACACCATGTTTTATTTGTTGAAAGACTCCCAATTGGTTTCCAGTTCTTATGGCTGCTGTTTGTTGCCAGCACATGTTCTTTATTATTCTTAGATCCTTGCTGTCTACGTTTATGCTTTCTGAAATTTTGATTATTTCTTGGTGCTTTACTTTATCAAATGCCTTGGTGTAATCTATGAAACATAGGTATAGATCTATTTTCACCTCTATGGCTCTTTCTGCTAAAGATCTTATGATATAAATGGCATTGCTTTTTCCTTTACCTCTAACAAAACCACACTGTTCATCGCTAATTTCTGGACTGATTTTGTTTCACACTCTTCGCATGATGATTCTTAGTAATATCTTAGTCATATGACTCATAAGGCTTATTGTGTGATGATCATCGCATTCAATCGCACCTGATTTCTTTGGTAGGGCTATGAATATTGATTTGAGCATGCCGTCTGGTATATATCCGCTGTTGTAGATATCATTAAATATTTTTGTTATTATTTATATTCCAAAATCACCCATGGCTTCAATCTCTTTGTTAGTTATATTATCCGGTCCAGGAGCTTTGCCTGCTTTCATATTGTGCAAGGCATCTTCCACTTCCTCTCTGAGTATTTCTGGTCCTTCTTCATTATCCTTAATATTTACTTCCGTTCGTTCCTCATTATAAAGATCTTTAATGTATTCTGTCCATCGTTCCCTTATGCTTTCTTTATCAATCAACAGTTATTGCTTTGATCTTAGACATCCATTTTTTTATTGCGTCTTTCTTCCTGTTAATTCCTCAATTTGTTTGTATATAGCTTTAGCATCTCCTTTTTGTTGCTTTTCAATCTCTTCGCATCTCTCTTTTAGCCATGCTTCTTTTGCTTCATTGCATTTTACTATAATTTCTTTATTTAATCTCTTATACTCATCTTTATTTACTTTATTTCTTCTTCTTGTATCCATTAGCTACAAAATGTCGTCTGTCATCCATTTCTTTCTTGAATTTGCCCTCACTGGTGGTATGAACTCTTCTGATGTTTGTTGCATTGATTCTTTTAGCATTTCTCACTGTTCATCAATGCTTTGTAACTTCTCTATTGCATTGTACCGGTTCTGAATTGTGATCTTATATTTGTCCTGCATCTTCTTGTCTGATTTTAGTAAATCTAAATTTAACTTGATGTTAACTGAGGCTCGTTTTGTTGTTTTTAATTTTACTCTAAGCTTTCCCACAACTGGTACATGATCACTATTGCAATCTGCCCTTGGTCTAGTTTTCACACACACCAGACTGTTTCTAAATCTATTGCTTATCATTATATAATCAATTTGATTACGTGCGTTGTCCCCAGGGCTTTTCCATGTCCACAGACGTCTTAGATGTTGCTTAAACCAGGTGTTTCCTATCATCATGTTGTGTGTTCTTGCCCAGTCAATAAGTTTCTCACTTCTTTCATTCCTCTCGCCCAAGCCATAATGACCAACTACTTCCTCAACTCTTTCCTTTCCTACTTTTGCGTTAAAATTCCCTAGAACTATGGTGTTTTCATGTGGTTTGCATTTATGAAGTGCCTCATTTAACTCGTAAAATGTATCTATTGTTTCCTCTAGACTGTCTGCTGTTGGTGCATAAACCTGTATAAGATTTATGTCTATTGGCTTTCCATTCAATTTCACTAAAAGGACGCTGTCAGATATTGGGTAAAAGCCTTTCACTGTTCTTGCTCTTTCTGCATCCAAGATGATACCTACTCCTCTTTGGTGTTCAGTACCTCCAGAATAGATTATTTTATGTTTATCATAAGACATCCCCCCTGATACGGTGTATCTCATTTCGCAAAGTCCCAGTATTTGTAAACCCATTCTTTTCATTTCTTGTATGGTGTTTTCTAGTTTACCCTTCTGCATGAGTGTTCTCACATTCCAAGTACCTATCTTTAGAGTTTGTTTTATCTTTATTTTGCTTACAGTAGCTTGATGACGATCGGGTATCACCTGTAGCACATGATGTCCCCTACTGAACAAAGGTTTTCCCTTGGAATCCCCCTTAACGTTGTCGTTATTTCGATTGTTGTGGCGATTCATGATTGTACAAAGAAATTACGACGGTGGTTTTCTGCTGCCTTCCATCAGTTTGTTTACGGTTGGCTCCACTACCCTTTGACTAAAAAGTCTCACCCACAAGGCAGTGGGGTTGTTTTATTTCGGGGTACCCTCCCTTAGCCTTTTACTCTCCCGAGCTTACCTGCAAGGCAGCAGGGCAGCCACAGGTTGTACTGTTTACTGCATACAGTAGCAGGTAATATTTGTAAAACCATACCACACTGTAAAAAAATAAGACGAAAAAACTTCACAAGCATGGACAAGTCAAAGCCTTTTGTCTACCAGGAAATCCTCCAGAATTGGCAACTTGAATGTACTAAGCGAACAAAGAAAAGCTGTACAGGTAGCAGCAGAAATGAGAAATTACAAAATAGATATTCTGGGAATGTGCGAAACAAGATGGCTCAGAACGGAAAGAATAAAACTAAATACAGGAGAGATGATTTTATCATCAGGACACCAGGAACCTGGAGAACAACATAGGGAAGGGGTAGCTATAATGTTATCAAGGAATGCACAGAAGACACTGATAGAATGGGAAGCAGTAGGGCTAAGACTAATGAGAGCTACATTTAAAATAACAAAAAAAAAAAATAATAAAATTTACACATTATCCAATGCTATACACCAACCAATGATAAGGATAATTTAGTTAAAGATGAATTCTATAAACAGTTACAATGTCAGATGGACGAAAGATGAGCCAAGGATATTATAATCTTGATGGGAGATCTAATTGCTAAAATAGGATCAGACAACAGAGACTTCGAAGAGATTATGGGAAAACATGGACTTGGAAATATAAATGAGAATGGAGAGATATTTGTGAATTTCTGCGCCCTTAATCAAGTGAGCCTAGGAGGAACAATATTGCAACATAAAAAAATACATAAAGCTACATGGGTGTCACCAGATCATAGAACGGAAAACAAAATGATCACATATGTATTAATAATAAGTTTAAGTCATCCTTACAGGCTGTAAAAGTATATAGAGGGGCAGATGTAGCTTCTGATCATCATCTTCTGATAGCCAAACTTAAAAGATATACTACAACGAATAAGGGTAGAAAGTATTTCAATGTAGGGTTTCTTAAAGAACAAGGGATTAAAGATAAATTCGCAGTCACAATATCAAACAAATACCAAGTCCTCCAATAATTACAAATTCATAATGATCATAATTTACGAAAAGGGATTTGATAGTTTAGACAGAGTGGAATGCTTTGGAAGTTAGTCTCCTATCACACAGCCATCAACAGATGCAGGATAAAATGAACATGCTTGATGAAAGATCACAACAGCTAGGACTGAAAATTAATAGAGATAAGACCAACATTATGAGAATTAATGCAGTCGGCAATAACCAAATAAAATTAGGAGAAATACCTCTACTAGACGTACAATCTTACATATATCTGGGCAGTAATATAGATAAAGGGATGTCCTTTGGCGTGTGCTGAGACTGCTATGATGGGGACTACAGCTACCTTTCTTTGTTTGGGAGATGAGTTAGTAATTCGGATGATTCTACTAGCACGGGCGGTTGAGCAATTACGGATTTTAATTCGTTTGCAGTGATACCGGGGCCTTCCATAACCAAAGAACATGCAAGTCAAAAGAAATTAGGTTAAATACAATGTTACGTCAGTCCTATTATATGGCTGTGAACCATGGAGAACAAAATTGACAATCATGAAGATACAGTCTTTCATTAATGGATGCTTACGCAGAATAAAAGGATGGAAATGGCAGAACAAAATCACTAACATAGAATTATGGAAATGTACCAGTCAAATACCAGTGGATAAAGAGATACATCGGAGACAATGGTGCTGGATAGGACACACACTGCAGAAAACAGAGTATTACACAACAGGCCCTTTTTGGGAATCCTCAGAGTAAAAGACAAAGAGGAAGGCCAATAAATTCTTGGAGAAGCAGAGATGAAGAAGACAACGAATGATCTTAAAAGAATGGCAAGAAACAGAACACTTAGAAGCACAAATATGTATTGAAAATAAAAAATAATTTTAAAATATAATAATTTCGAACTAGACGGAGAAATGAAACGAAAAATAAGATTAAAATCAACCCTGTATGCTGGGATGTGACATGAATGGAAGTGTGCACGGGTACGTGCATAGAAGTGAAAATGTGTGCACACAGCAAACACAGTAACAGAAGTTTCCAAAAACAGGTCCATGTGCATACACAAAACACAAGAAACAGACTAGAAGAATATAGGGTACACGAAGAGGAGGAAAGATAGAGGTGTCGTAGAGTGGGGTATATAGGGGATGGACAAAGTGATGCAGTGTGGAGTAGTAGAGGAGAGATGTGAATAGCATAGAACAGTATATATATATATATATATATATATATATATATATATATATATATATATATATATATATATATATATATATATAATCATGTCCTCAAACATGAGCAACAGAGAATATGCAATAGGGAAAAAGACAGCCACAGGGAAACTATGCGTAAGAGTGTGATACATTAATGGCTCATGGGGTCAGCGAACCCACTTGGACTATAAGGCGATTCTCCAATGCAAACTGACTGGGGTCACTGGAGTGGCAGAGGACAACACTAGTGACACTGATGTCATCTTTGCATTTGTGGTCCATGGAATTAAAGTGGGACGCAACTGGAGTGCCAGCATTCTGTATGTAAGTGTGCTGTAAGCGAGACTGCAAGCAATACAGAATTATCTTTCTACTCATCAATGTAGGTAAGCTGGACATAAAAACCACAGTTAATGACTAAGATCATTTATAGAACTTGATCTTGATCCTTCCTGCGCTGTTAGACATTGCATAAGGCTTTGCTTTCACCACCCATCTCTATTCTGGGCAAGATATTCCATCTTATCTAATCAGTCTATGCCTGTCAACTTTGCTACTCTTATAAGTGTTCTTTTCATTGTCTCTCTGGGTCTTCCTCTTTTTCTCTATTCTGATATTTCCCATAGAAGAGCCTCTTTTGGAATTATCTTATCTCTTTTCAGTATATGTCCAGCATATATCCATCTTCTCTTCCCAATTGTAGATAAGATCGTTGGTTGCATGGCCATTTCTCTTACCTCAATATTAGTTTTGAATTCATTCCATTGTACAGAGTATTCTAATTCTTCTTAGGCATCAGTCTTCAAAAGCATTTAGTTTTCTCTCAAT
Source organism: Megaustenia siamemsis (assembly GCA_032433765.1). NCBI lineage: Eukaryota > Metazoa > Mollusca > Gastropoda > Stylommatophora > Ariophantidae > Megaustenia > Megaustenia siamemsis. The sequence continues at coordinate 43,223,145 of JAVIAB010000117.1, read as the reverse complement.
CACCTTGTTTTCCAGCGTTCACATGTAAGAGTTTATGGAACTACAGATCAGCAACACTTAAATGATCTTCTAAAGAATTACAGAATGCAGTGCTGTACTATCACCCTAAATCAAGTAGCAGAAAGGACAACAAAACATAATCAAAACCTTTATACAGCTTTCATAGACCAAGAAAACAGTTTTGATAAAATTAACAAAGAACCATTTTGAGAGATGCTGACATACAGAGTAAGCCAGTGTCTATAACTTATGTAAGTCTCAACAGCAACTGTACAGTCAGAACTGCAGTAGGTTACACAACCATTTTAGAATAAGAAAAGGAACAAGACAGATGTGCATACTATTCCTCCTATTCTACAGCAGCAGTATAGCAACTGTACAGTCAGAACAGCAACAGGTTACACAAACCACTCTGAAATCAGGAGCAAGACAGGAGTGCATATTATTAGCCCCTCTGTTTATTAGTTACATGGACTATATATAAGTTAACCAACACATGTAAGTCAGATGAGACTAAGTGTGAGACTAAGTGTAGATGAAGTAAATGAGTTTTATTCCAGGTACCAGGCACTGGATACACGAAAACAAATAGTTGACCAGCAAGAACACTTAAATAGACCAAACAAAAGAGACACCCAGAACAACATGAAAATTAACATCAACAAATCAGAAGTAATGTACAGTGCCAAAGATAAAGAGAACACTAACATATTGACAAACGAGAGACTGTTAAAGCTGGCAGAAAAACAAATATCTAGGAAGTCTAGGGATATAACAAAACACATGCTGCAGAAATAGACTCAAGTGAAACGTAGCTTGTTAAATCCTCAAACAAATGTCTAAATATTCATCCCAATAATGTGCTACCAATGCCAGACCTAAACGATAGAATCAAGAACAATCAGAAAAATAAAATCACCTAATTTAAATGTTAAATACATAACAGAAATAGTTTGAAAGATAAGGTCAGACGAAGTTAAGAATTATCTTAAAACTGCAATAATGCCTACTATGAAATACATGGGCCAGTTACTTCAATAAAAATTTGGGCTTACTAGTTGTCAAATTTTGTCTGGTTATCTTGGAAAAAAAAAAATGTCACAGCTGAAATAGGTGAATGGTATTTAGTTCATTGGGAGCCACAATAGCTCAGTGGTTAGTGAACTAAACTACAAAGGACAAGAGGTCAGGTTCGATCCTGATTGACAGCTTCTGGGTTCACCCATGCTTAAATGGGTACCAGATTTTTTTCTGGGAAAGTAAAATAGCATGGACGTAATACTGACTTCTTCTTCTTCTTCTTCTTCTACCTTTTAGCTCCCAGTGGAGCATAGGTCTTCAACAAACACTTTCCAAGTCGTTCTGTTTTTTGCCATTCTTTTAAGATCATTCCATGTCTTCCCCATCATCTTCATCTCTGCTTCGATCTGTCTTCTCCAAGAATTCCTTGGTCTTCCTCTTTGTCTTTTCCCCTGGGGATTCCAAAAAAGGGCCTGTTGTGTAATACTCTCAGTTGGCTTCCGTAGTGTGTGTCCTATCCATCGCCATCGCTGTATCTCTTTATCCACTGGTATTTGACCGGTACATTTCCATAATTCCACGTTAGTGACTTTGTCCTGCCATTTCCATCCCTTTATTCTGCGCAAGCATCCATTAATCTATCTATCTATCTTTCGTTCGCCTGAAGCATTGTCTATATCTGCAATGTCGTTTCCTGTATAAATGTTACTGTCTTTTGTAATTCTTGCAGTGGCCCATATAGTTTTGTCTGTAGTGTTGTATCTATGGGCCAATGGATTTTCCTCAGTCTACTATATTCAGTGCAGTCTTGAAGTATGTGTTCAGCAGTCTGGGGCGCCTGTCCACATGTACAAGTAGTTGAGGTGCCGATCTTGAATTTTGTATACATGTGACTATGGAGTCGATTGTGTCCTGTTCTGAGACGTATAATGATAACTTGTTCATATCTATTCATATTATAAAAGGCATCCTGATTTGGGGCTTGTGGTCCTCTGATTGATTTGATTATCTGTTTCTTATGATGGTATGTAACAGGTGTATCTAGTTGTGTGCCTGTTGAACCTTCCTTTGCCAACTGATCTGCTTTCTCATTTCCTGGTATTCCACAGTGAGATGGGATCCACTGCAGGGCAACCCTGTGGTGCTTGCAGAGTTCAGTCAATAAGGTCTGCAGATGTGGTAATTTTCTGGATTGTAGTGCCTGGAGTACTGATCTTGCATCTGTCAAAAACACTACAGGCTGCGGGCTAAGATTAATGTTCAGCAGTTTTTCTATTGCTAACTTTATTGCTTGTATTTCTGCATCATAATTGTGACAATATTTCCCTGTTGCTATTTTATTCATATCCCTAGTGTTATTTGGGTATTCTATATATGCACCTGCTCCCCCATTTTTTACTGCATTCTGTGCTGATCCATCTGTATACACACGAATCCATAGGTCTTGTGGGTATTCTTCATCCAGGAAACTGAGAGTTATTGTTTTTCGCTGTAGACTATTCTGTTCCTCTTTATCAACTATTCCTTTCACTTCTGTCCGTATTTGAACTGATAATCCAGATTCCTCTGTCCAGGGAGTCTGTTCTGGTATGGGCAGTAGGGGGTTAACAGCTCTTGGCATGTCTGGTGTTTGTCTACTAATACGCTTGGCTTGGTGGATAAAACTGCTTCTCTTAAGTCGTCCCAATGCAAGATTTTGGAATCGGTCCTTCATTGGATGTCTCGGCATGCAAGCAAATTTTTCTGCCTGTATCAGCACCTTTGTGTCCCTCCGTTCTCTCAGTGCTGGTATCCTCCACAATTTCTCCATCTCTAATATTGGTGTTGATTTCATTGCTCCTGTGATGACCCTAAGTGCCTGGTTTTGTACTTTATCCAGTTCTTGAAGTGTGGTGTTTGATGCTGAACACCATGCAGATGATCCATATTCTAAATGTGGGCGTATACTCTGTTGGTAAACTTTACTGAGTATTTTCCCACTCGCACCCCACATAGTTCCACACAGCTTTCTTAGAATAGCCAATTTTCTCCTTGCTTTTTGGGTTGCCTTATTTATCTGCTGTTTCCAAGATAGTTTGTTATCAAATGTAACTCCGAGATACGTAGCCTGTATGTCTTCTTTCACAGGCTCATTGTTTATATAGATGGCTCCTGCTTTTTGTTTTGGGGAAAGAGTGAAAAGTGTAGTACTGCATTTGTCTGTATTGATGCTGATACACCATCTATTTGTCCATGAATTCAGTGCATTCATAGCTCTTTGTAACAATTTGGAGGCCACTGTTGCATACTCCTCTGTGCACCACATTACCAAGTCATCTGCATACATTGCCACTTTGATACCATGTGGTAGTTCAGTAACTAGGTCATTGATGTAGATCAGAAAAAGTGTTGGAGATAGTACCCCTCCCTGTGGAACGCCCTGGCGCAGTAAGACCTTCTTACTCTTAAGACCATCCAGTTGCACTCTGGCTCTCCTGTTATGCAGGTATGCTTTGACCCATTTGTACATCCTGCCATTTACTCCATAATTTCTCAGTTTCTTCAAAAGCCCTTCCTTCCATACCTTATCAAATGCTTTCTTTAGGTCTATCCATGCTGCTAGTACCAGTTTCTTTTCTTGAAACGCATCCTCAATTTCCTGGGAAAGATAGGTTGCCTGATCTTCGGTAGAGTAACACTGTCTAAAGCCTGCTTGTTGTGGGACAAGGAGATTTTCACTTTCCAGGTACCACTGCAGTCTGAGATTGATTATACGTTCCATTGTTTTACACAAACAGCTTGTAAGGCTGATTGGTCTATAGCTGGATGTCATTGAACCATCTTTTCCTGGCTTTAGTAATGGTATCATAATTGCTTCTCTCCATGCCTGTGGCACTTTACCTGTGATCCAGCAAATGTTGTAGATCTGCAGTAGTTTTGCTTTAGCTGCAGTTCCCAAGTTCTTAATCATTTCATTAGACACTCCATCACTACCTGGTGACTTTTTCATTTTTAATTTGGATATTGCCAGCTCTAGCTCTCTTTGTGTAATGGGTATTTCCATGACTTCATGTGCAGTCTCTTCTTGTCTTGCATTTTGTTGTTTTAGACGGGTCTCTTGACGTTTCTCTAGGCTAATTTCAATATTGTTGTCATTTGCAAAGGAGTCTGCAAAGTGATTTGCTGCATGTTTACCTGTTAGAATGTTTCCATCCTTCTTCAGTGTAATTTTTGTGTTCCCTTCTGTACCCTCATCATTCAGCTGTTTTACAAGCTTCCACACTTTTCTTGTGTCTCGTTCTAGATTCATGTACTCTGTTTTCTCTTTCCAACTTCTCCGTCTGGCTTGTAGTTTAGCCCATTGAAATTTGGCTTTAGCATGCTGATAGTTATTGTGGTGTTCCTGGCAGGGGTTATTTTCTGCTTGTTTTCGAGATGTTTCCATGTCATTGTGCAGTTGCTCTAGTTCACTATTCCAGTATGGTTTGTAGTGTTTCCGTGCCCCTCTGGGTATTGTTTCACTGGCAGCTTGTATTATTAGTCTACTGAATTCATCAACTATTTTGTTGATGTCTCTGTCTGTATTTAGATCTTTAGTCAGTACACTGGTGTAATGTTGATACATTTTCCAGTCTGCCTTTTTGTAATTCCATCTGGAGAGAGTGCTGCTCTCCCTGACGGCCTCATTTTGCACCACTAAAAAGACAGGTCGGTGGTCGCTGCCTCCAAGTTGTTTCCCAACAATACGTGTGATATTCCAATCCAGGTCTGGTGAATGGAAAGCAAGGTCTGGTGTAGATGTGGTATGCCATGATCTGGAATAGAATGTTGGTGGATCTGTTGCCTGGTTTAATAGTATAAGCCCATTGTCATCCTGCCAATTTTCAAGTTCTTCACCTCTCTTGTCCATATCTTCATAGCCCCAGCTCTGTGAATGGCTGTTAAAGTCTCCACATACAATTATTCTTTCTTTTAATGTAATTGTGTCTAGTGCTAGTGGGCGGTCACTCGGACAGTAGTAGTTTAGTAGATGGAAGTCTGTATTTCCTGTCCTGAGGTGCAGTATTTGATATTCCGCCCCATCCATATACACTTCAATCTGACATGCATTAATGTTGTTCCTTACAAGAGTCAGTATTCCGCCTTTTGTCTGTTTTTCCTGTCAGATCGGTAGCACTGGTATCCCCTAATCTTCAAGGCTATGTCGTTGTTTAGATGGGTTTCCTGCAAACAGCATATGCTTACTTGTTCTTCATGCAGGATATTTTCTAATTCTATCTTTTTACTGTACCCATCTCTTTTGCTGTTGATGCCTTCAGCATTCCAGTGCATTATTTTGAGTGGTCTTATTTTGGGTTGGCCAGTAACTCTATTCTCTCGCCCCCTGACTCCACAGAGCGATTGAGAAGGACATCCAGTAATATAGGTTGGGCCCTTTCGAGGCTGAGGGCCCGGCGCTGCACCTGCCTGAGTGTCCATCACAGGGCGAGTGCCATATCGATTTGCAGTTATAGGCATGCTTCCCATTGGCGTGAGTGCGTGGCATCCTGATTTTTGTAGTGCGCCTTTTGGCTGGTTGCCTCCGACTTCAGCACTTAAAATTGCTAGAGCAGACTGTGGTCTTGCACGGGTGTAGGAAGGCCTGGCCAGTCTTGGTTTTCAGTCCCTGGTGACTGTTAAGCCCCATCCCCACGACAAGGAGCTGGCCTTGATGGGGCATCCATTAATGAAAGTCTGTACCTTCGTGATTGTCAATTTTGTTATTCTCCATGTTTCACAGCCATATAATAGGACCGACTTAACATTTGAGTTGAAAATTTTTATTTTAGTATTTACCTAATTTCTTTGGATTTCCATATGTTTCCCAGTGCAATGAAAGCTCCTCTTGCTTTTGATATCCTTATTTTGGTATCATTTTCTGTTCCTCCCTCTTTATCTATATTACTGCCCAGATATATATAAGATTGTACGTCTAGTAGAGGTATTTCTCCTAGTTTTATTTGGTTATTGCCAACTGCATTAATTCTCATAATGTTGGTCTTATCTTTAGTCCTAGCTGTTGTGATCTCTCATCTAATATACTCATTTTATCCTGCATCTGTTGATGGCTGTGTGATAGGAGAGCTATGTCATCAGCAAAGTCTAAATCATCAAGTTGTTTGGTCAGTGACCACTGGATCCCATTTCTGTTGTTTTGAGTTATTTTCATAATCCAATCTATGGCCAGTAGAAAGAGAAATGGAGACAGGAGGCATCCTTGCCTTACTCCTGTTCTTATTTCAAATGCTTCTGTAAGCTGTCCTTCATGCACCACACTACATTTTGTTCCTTCATACATTGTTTTTATCAGGTTAATAAACTTTATGGGGATTCCGTAATGACTCAGCAACTTCCAAAGCATTCTCCTGTCTAAACTATCAAATGCCTTTTCGTAATCTATGAATCCAATATAAAGTGGGGATTTTAGTTCTAAACTTTGTTCAACTATTATATGTAAAGTAGTTATTTGATCAGCACATGATCTGTTCTTCCTAAAACCTGCTTGTTCATCTCTCAAGTGTTTCTCTATAGCCTCTTTTAGTCTCTCCAGAATGATTCTGCCTAATCTTTTCCTGGCACTGATAGTAGCATAATTCCCCTATAATTTGTGCACTCCTGTAAACTTCCTTTCTTTGGTAGTTTGATCATATAACCTTCTCTCCAGTCTTAAGGTATTTCTTCCCTCTCCCAAATTTTATCCAATAGATCATGTAACATCTTGGTAGAGGTGTTAATATCTGCTTTGATGGCTTCCGAAGGAATTTCATCTGGTCCTGTGGCTTTACCATCTTTTAATAGTTTGATGGCTTTCATTATTTCTTCTTTGCTTGGTTTTCCGCAGTTAACGTGTAACTCTTCTTCTGCTGGTAGTATATCTGGAGGATTATTTGAGCCGGGTCTGTTCAAAAGTTCTTCAAAGTGCTCTTTCCATCTCTCCATTTGTTCCCTTATATTACTAAGCAGATTTCCTTTCTTATCTTTGATAAAGGCGTTGAGCTGTTTGTATTTTCCACCTAATTTCTTTGTGCTGTTGTACAGTTCTTTCATATTCCCTTTATTTGCTGCTTCTTCTGTCTCTTTAGCTAGTTCATCTATATATTTCCTGTCATCCCTTTTAATGCATCTTCTCACTTCTTTGTTCACCTCTGCGTTACCTTCCTGTGTCTTGGCTTTATTACTTCTTGTTTTGCTTTTATTTATGTCTGCTTTCTTGTTCTTTCTTTCTTTAATTTTATCCAGGGTCTCTGCTGTCATCCATGCCTTATTCTGGCGTTCTCTTTTCCCCAGTGTTTCTTCGCATGTCTCTTTCCATATATTTTTTACCTGTTTCCAATGATCTTCTATATTTATTGTATTTTCTAGTTGTTGGAGGACTTGGTATTTGTTTGATATTGTGACTGCGAATTTATCTTTAATTCCTTGTTCTTTAAGAAACCCTACATTGAAATACTTTCTACCCTTATTCGTTGTAGTATACCTTTTTAATTTAATTTTAAGTTTGGCTAACAGAAGATGATGATCAGAAGCTATATCTGCCCCTCTATATACTTTTACATCCTGTAAGGATGACTTAAACTTATTATTAATACATATGTGATCAATTTGATTTTCCGTTCTATGATCTGGTGAAACCCATGTAGCTTTGTGTATTCTTTTATGTTGGAATATTGTTCCTACTAGGCTCATTTGATTAAGGGCACAGAAATTCACAAATATCTCTCCATTCTCGTTTATATCTCCAAGTCCATGTTTTCCCATAATCTCTTTGAAGCCTCTGTTGTCTGATCCTACCTTAGCATTTAGGTCTCCCATCAAGATTATAATATCCTTGGCTCGTCTTGCATCCATCTGACATTGTAGCTGTTTATAAAAATCATCTTTAACTGAGTCATCTTTATCGTTGGTTGGTGCATAGCATTGTATAATGTGTAATTTTATTTTGTTTTTGGTTGTTCTAAATGTTGCTCTCACCAGTCTTGGTCCCACTGCCTCCCATTCTATTAGTGTCTTCTGTGCATTCTTTGATAGCATTATAGCTACCCCTTCGCTATGTTGTGCTCCTGGTTCCTGATGATAAAATCATCTCCCCTGTATTCAATTTTATTCTCTCCGCTCCCAGCCATCTTGTTTCACACATTCCCAGAATATCTATCTTGTAGTTGGTCATTTCTGCTGCCACTTGTGCCGCTTTTCCCTGTTCGTTAAGGGTACAAACATTCCAGGTGCCAATTCTGGATGCTTTCCTGGTAGACAAAGGGTGAGTCGGCAACCAGGACTCCTTATGGCTTTCTCCGGATTGCGTCATACGTCTCTTAGACAGAGAGCCCTTCTCTTTCCTGGTTGACGGATTAACAATGCTGACTACATTACCCCAAAAATCATGTGCCAAAGGTCTGTAAAAATTATGGTCACTAACACCATATTAAAACAACAAGAGATATAGAATGAGCCAAAATAATGGAGATAAATTGGTTCGGCCACATAACAAGACAGAAAGAACTAACAATGAATCAAAGAGCCATAAACAAACGCTACGAAAACGTCAGATTAAGAGTAAGACCGAGAAAGAGATGGATAAAGGGAATACTAGAGTCACTAGGAGAAATAACATCAGAAGAGGCCAACAGAAGAGCAAAGAATCGCAGATTGTTTCTCCCCTCGACGCCAACGGCAACAGAGGAAGGATAGAAGAAGAAGAAGAAGAAGAAGAGATAGAAACAAAGTTGAACGCATTCAAAAATAAATGTCTAAGGAAAATACTTGGTAAAGCGTGGAACGAATTCAAAACAAACGAGGAAATTAGAGAAATCGCCAATCAACCACTAATATCTTCAGTAATAAAGAAAAGACGATGGTCATATGTTGGACATGTGATGAGAAGAGATAATAACCGAATAGCAAAGCAGGCCCTCATATGGGAAACAACAGGTAAGAGAAAAAGAGGAAGACCCAGGGAGACACTGAGAAGAACATTGATGAGAGAGGCAAGAGCGACAGGATTCAGCTCCCTCAATGAGATAGAGCTGCTTGCACAGAACAGAGACAAATGGCGAGATTTGATAAAATATCTTTAAAAGAAAACTGCTAGAACAAAAATTCAGGTATGAGAAGGTGTAGCTTGGTCTACGCCCTATGGGCCGGCAATGGCTCGAAAGGTCAATAGATAGATAGAACACCATATTCCCTATACGCCACTTGGCGCTTTACTTTTTTTTTTACATACTTAGTTCATCCATTTTTCTTAAGAGATCATGTTATGTTACTATTTATACAATACAATGGAAACCCGAGAAAATGAAACAAAATAGTGTTTATATATATATATATTTTTTTTTTCTTAAGCCTAAAGCCAATCTCAAAGTATAAACATTTATGTGTATTATTGGAAAGTTTTTCAAAAAGTTATCATAAACAGTGTCAGAGGAGCCTGAAGGTCAGTTGTCTTGGGAGCAAAATTCTTTGGGATAAAATTTAAAAATAAAAAAAGGAAAAGTTATAATAAAGAAAAGTTAAAAATTATGTTATGAGGCATAATACTTGTGCTATGGAAAACTACTTGTCACACAAAGTCAGGAAGAACTCCAGGCATACATACATCGCATTTTGCATGCCTGCCGAGACTTCGGTCTAGTTTGCAGAAAAGTAACATATTTGGTCAGGACATTCAAACAACACCTGCAATCTCTATTGACAACTGCAAACTTGATGTTGTGCGGAAGTATAACTACCTGGGGTCCATCATCAATGACAAACTATCTTTAGATACAGAAATTGAAACCCACATTGGTAAAGCTGCTACCACCTTCACCCGTCTTTCTAGGCATGTCTGGCAAAACAGTAAACTGACAATTAAAACAAAGGCAGCAGTTTACAATGCCTGCATAATTAGTATCCTCCTGTATGACAGCGAATCTTGGACAACCTATGCAAAGCAGGAGAGAAGGCTAAATGTATTCCATATCAAATGTCTGCGCCGTATACTTGGTATCACCTGGAAGGATAAAATGACAAACGCAGAGGTCATGACTCACACAGGCCTCCCGAACATCTACATGTGTTCAAACAACGTAGGTTACACTGGCTTGGCCACATGCATCATATGAAAGATGGTTGCATACCAAAAGATATACTGTACGGACAACTGGCAGATGACAAAAGAACTAGAGGACGGCCAAAACTTCGATTTGTAGACGTGTGTAAATCTGTGACATGACTCTAAATACAAACCCTGCAGCCTGGGAAGAAATAGCTGCAGACCGTAATCTCTGGAAACACACACTAAAGGGCCACCTCAAACAAGAGGCAGACTGGTTCTAGAAAAAGAGAATACACGACGAAAGGAAAGAAAAAATAACACACATTTCTAGGGGCGCTGAAAAATCCATAGTCAACTATGACTGATGGAGGCTACTACTACTACTTGTGCTAGCAACCAATACTATGCCACTAACCATGAGCAATAATGTACAGTAACCCAATATAGATATTTGGATTCCTTGAGAATTTCTTCATAAAAATGCCATGTGTTAAATCAAAAAGGTATCTGACTGCGGGATCTATTTCTACAAAAATTACAAGACCTCCATGTTGACATCAAGAGTTAGTCATAGCATCTTGTCTGTTGAAAAACATGTCAAAATAATCTGGAATGTGTCAATAAAATAGCTTGGTTATGGAAGGTCCCGGTATCACTGCAAACGAATTAAAATCCATAATTGCTCAACCCGTGCCAGCGTAATCATCCGAATTAATATCTCATCTCCCAAACAAAGAAAGGTAACTGTAGTCCCCATCGTAGCAGTCTCAGCACACGCCAAAAGACATAAGGCGAAACCGCGCAGAAAGTGAACACAGCCAACTGTTCCCTGTCATACAATATCATTCATCGTAAACAATTGGAATATCAAAACATTATCAAAACGGATGAGACACACAGCTCACCGTGTGCACCTAGCACTTAAAATCAGTAGCTCTTGCAACAAGTCGAACTTGGAATATGAGGAAAACTGCAACAAGGAACACTATTCATGCATAGCCTTCAATGGTCTATCCACTATATACCGGAAGTTCACGTCCTCCTGAAAATGATCATCATATTTTTTTTTAATGTATTGCGCTTGATGATGTTAGGCCATCGTTGTTGACTCCAATTCCGAACATATAAACACACAGTTAGTCATCAGATTATCCCCGTCACACATCAAACAACAGACCATAAGATTAGCGTATGGCCGGTCTAGGGATATACGATGAGCCATTGTGATGACGTAACACTCACAACAATGTCGCGCCCTTTAGATTCATGATTACTCTAATGAATGCAGCCTACGACGAACAAAACACGGTGCAAATTCCCTAAAGAGATAAAACTGCGGCTGATGAAGCAGTCCACATTAATGAGTAACATGTAAATAACTTGTGTTAAGCAACTCCAACAACGGTTATGAACAGCACCAATGTGACGTAAAGCGCAGATCAAGTCTAGACAGCGGAAGGTCGCATTCACAACACTTGATTTGTCAAAAAGGGAACATTCTAAAATAGCTATTATACAGTAAACAAATATTGATATTGTGTGTTTCTTAATGTGTCAGGCCAGAGGGCACAGATATCGCGGCTTTGCTGTAATATCCAAAACGCATCCACACCCACTTTGTGGGTGAATACTAAGAAGAGAAGAGTTGTTTTGACAAAACCCTATTATACTTTGTAAAAAATATTAGTTATGTCCTTAAAAATTCATAACTTTTTCATAACTGACATACAGGCATGGCTGAGACATCACCATTTTGCTCACCTCAATGGCTACCTAGCCATTATGTTACAAATTTTTACAATTATTTTGAAAATGTTACCAGCGTATCTATTAGACACTGTGTTTTATATTAAAACTAGATCATCTACCTGTCCTGTTTTTTTTCTCACGGGAAGCTGTCAAATGAGATTGCAAGTACTTATATGACAGTCGGACAACTAACAAGCCCTCCTGAAAGTTATCACAAGATTATGTTATTATTTATACGCTAAAATCAAGGTCAGGGAATTCTCATCATCACATAAATTTCCATTTACAGATCATCATCATCATCGAGTGCCCTCTCCGCATCGAAGGTTGGCTACCATGGAGCGCCATTCCACTCTGTCTCTTGCTTTGATGGTGCAGATTGCCATAGGATCACCTGTCCATCTTTTGATATTACTCGTCCATGTTAGTCTTGGTCTGCCTCTGCTACCTTGTATTTTCCCTTCTAATATTACTTTTATTAGACTGTTGTGTCTTTTAACATGACCAAAAAATTTCATTTGTCTTGCTCTAATTGTGTTTAGTAGTTCTTTTTTCATTTTTAGTTGTTTTAAAACTTTGTTTTCTTTTTTTTTCCATCCAATTCTACATATTCTTCTATAAATCCACATTAAAATTACTTTTTGCCATTCTTGTTCTTTTGTTTATTTCAGTTGTACATTTTCCATCACTGGTTATAGTATGTCCCAGGTAGTTGTAGCTCTGGACTGTCTCTAGATGTATTCCTTCAACTTTGATATTTAATTGTAGGTCTTGAGAATTTTCTGTCCTTATGATCATAGTTTTAGTCTTTTTTATATTCATATCTAGTCCATATTTTTTGCTTATCATGTTTATTACATTAAGTAATTGTAGTAGATCTTTAGGATTTTCTGCTAGTAGAACAGTATCATCAGCATATCTTAGGTTATTGATTATCTTCCCATTAATGTTAAGGCCTGGCATCTCATTGATGTTTTTAAAGATTTGCTCCATGTATAAATTGAACAAGCTTGATAATAGGATGCATCCTTGTCTTACTCCTCTTTTTATATCAATGGGTGTAGAGTTCTCCTTGTTATATTTTATTATTGTTGTTTGCTCCCAATACAAATTACATATCAGTCGTATATCTGTGTCATCCAGATTTATATCTTTTAGGCAGTCTATAAGTTGCTCATGGTGTATTCTATCAAATGCTTTGGTGTAGTCTATGAAGCAGGCATATCTGAATCCTTCCTTGTATAACTTTTAGTAAAATTTTAGTTACCTGGCTCATTAGGCTTATTGTTCTAAAGTCGCTGCATTCAACTGCACCATTCTTTTTAGGCAATGCTATAAAAGTTGATGTTTTTAGTTCATTTGGTATGTATCCTGTGCAGTATATGTCACTGCATATGTTTATATTTACAGATACATTATGTTATTCTTAACTCTTTCCGTACGATCCGCCGTATGGTACGCCAAATCCATTTCAATTGCGTACGATCAGCCGTATAGTGCGCCAAACATAATTTGTTTCGTGTAAACCATCAACAAACTGTATTCCTATATTTTAGATTGACTACTTTATATAGATTCCTTCACTGAAGAGTTCCTTCCTTCTTCCCCACGAGGTTCAAGTGGAAAGAAGTAGTCTAACGTGTGATTTTTTCATTTGGAATTAGTGTTTATCGTAAAAAAAATTGTAAACAAAAATCAGCTGATCGAAATGGCTTCCAGTAGCAGTGATTGTAATGCTAAAAGTCAGTTGATGACGGCTGATGAAGCTTGTCAATTAATTTTTCTTGATGATTCTGATGATAGTTCAGACACTGTAAGTGTTGATAATAACAATGGTGATGACAGTGATCCAGATATTATCGATTTTTCAGTAGAGGAAAATGAAAGTCTCATTTTGAATATTGACAGTGATGAGGAATACATTCCTTCAGAACCAAAAAAACCAAAAGCAGCTGCAGGTAGAGGTAGGGGCAGAGGAAGTGATAAAACTACCAAGAAAGCCACATCTAACCCAACTGCCAGGCCTATCTCATCTAGACCTATCATCCCAGCTGAGTCTGAGTGGTCAGAAATTACAACTGGCAGCACTGAAAATAACTTTCAATTTCATCCACTGCAAAAGCCAGGAGTTAGTCTTGAGCACCTCACAGATTCTTCCTCTGCATTGGATTTTTTTGGGTCATTGTTTGATGATGAAGTTTGTGAATCTTTGTAATCTAGCATCAATTCTTATGCAAAGAAAAGAACTGATATCAACACTCCTGCACGCAAGCGCTCTGTGTTTGCAAGGTGGCAAGACATCACAAGACCTGAACTTGACAAGTTCTTGGCACTGCTGATATATATGGGTTTGTTCAAAGCTTCCTCTATTGCTGACTATTGGTCACTACCAGCAGAATTGTATATTCCTTGGATCCACCATGCTTCCAATCGAGATAGATTCCAGGACATTTACCACACAATGTTGCACTGTGGTGATGAGGCAGCGGAAGGCAAAGAAAAAATAGAACCATTCATGAATCTTCTCCTTTGCAAGTTCCGAAAAGCCTTCTATCCCTTTCAGGAACTTAGCATTGATGAGATGGTCATAGGCTATAAGGGTAGATGGCAGTTCAAGCAGTTCAATGCCTCGAAGCCAAGCAAGTACCACATCAAGACCTTTGGTCTATGCGACGCTGCCACGGGTTATGTTGTCAACATTCTAACCTATTTTGGAAGAAACACTTCCTACAATCCTGAGGCTGATACAGATGGTGGACATGCTGTACAAGTTTTCGACACTTTATTGGAGCATGTTGGCACAGGACATAAAATTTTTGCTGATCGCTATTACACCACACGAAAATTGATTGATCACCTTCTTTTGAAGAAGCAGTACTATACTGGGACTGTCAATGTTCGTCGTGTTGGCTTTCCGCAGGAAACCAAAACATTATCTCTGGAGCACAGAGCAATGAAATGGTACATGCATAATGATAAAACCAAGCTCTGTGTTGCATTCAGAGATAAGAAGGCAAAAAAAAATGTTGTGATGGTATCCTCTGATGCCAGAGTGCAAACAAAAGCAGTAAAAGATGTAAACAAGCCAGAAATGATTTATTTCTACAATAGAAATATGAATGGGTGCGACAAACTAGACCAGAAGGTGGCATATTACTGTGTCTTTGAACGCAAAACTGTTAAATGGTGGAAAAAAATTTTCTTCTGGCTGTTGGAAGTGTCGCAGGTAAATGCGTATATTTTATTTTGTTTATGCCGAGCTACTGGCGACAAAAGAGTCTCTTTAAAAGAGTATAAGAAAATGTTGATGAGTCAATTGACACAACATGTTGTCATTCAACAAGAAATGAAACTTCCAGGAAGGCAGCCAGAGGCAAGCTGTCTCGCAAAATCCAGAGGAAGCCGTCACATTGTGGATTATGCCGCAAGAGACCGTGAATGCGTATATTGTTCAACTCCAACAAAGCGTGCACGGACTCATTTTTTCTGTTCAGGATGTCAAATTCAACCACATCTTCATCCAAATGCATGCTTCAAGGCATTTCATGGGCAATAAATGGAGAAAGTGTTTTTTGTCTAATTGAAAAAAAAGTGTCAATATTGTGTATATAGTGATTTGTGTGTGTGTAGTCAAACAAAAGTGTCAATATTGTGTAAATAGTGATTTTTTCCCAAAAAAGTTGAAATTTCATTTTTCTCACTTGTTGTGATTGTGCATGACAAAATATCAGTTATTGTTATGCTACATCAACCAAATTTTCATGGCTGCTTAGAGACATATTGATATTTGTTTTTTTTCACAAAATAATTCATATTGGATTACTATGACCAGATCTACACAATGGTAAGTAGTCAGTTGTGGTTTTAATTTGATGTTTCAATTTTTTTTTGTTGGTCGTTTATCTCCAATATTTCTTTTTAAATGTTTTGTAAATGTTTTTTCTTGGTATTGATGAAATCAGATTCCTTGTTCAATTATCTAAAAATTCATATATAATATGTTAAGTGTTAGATAAATATAAAACATGTAGATTGATGTTTTAAGACCATAAGGTCCATCAAAAATTTTGTCTCTGAAATCTCCTCCGTTGCATTGACAAAAGCCTTCCGTACTGAAAGAGTTAAGTATTTTCATGGATACATACTCTAGTTTTGTTATTATGTACCTTTCATGGTAATTAAATGTTTAAATTTCTTTAGTGGTAATTAACATGTTTTGTGACATCTTAAAGACCCCTGTGATGAAACGAATATAAAGAATAAATTATAAGGACTACTTCCCCATTATTATAACATTACGTCAGTGTTTATGATTTATCGTCATTAGAAATTACCATTATTATATAATTATCGTCACTGGAAATTACCCCGGTGACCTAGATTTGTTTAGTGTACTCGATTCATGATCAGAGAGAAGGGTACCCAGCCTCTAAAAATGAGTACCACAGATTATGTGGAATGCACAGGTAGCATGGCATGATTATTAATATTGAGCACATCACCCTAAAATCTGCAATGATCATAAAGAAAATTAATATATAGTCACTAACACCATACTGCCCGTACACCTAGCAAAGACATGGAGGTAACCTTTAGTACTTTATTATGCTGTACTATATGTGTTAGCAATAATAACACAACTATAATTCTCTTATTTAACCTCTTTTCTGATTTCCTACGCAAATTGTCAGAACAAACATGTTAGAGATAAATTCTAAGATTATTTTCGTGCTGCTTCAAATTCTAGAAAAATTCAGATTGAAAGAGAGAGTTCTTTCCTCTATTTTATGGATGGAGTCTAGGTCAATTACGCATGGATATTTTTTTCAATGCATTTTCTTCATTTTTGCCACTAGTTTAAGAAATAAGTTGTAAAATGGAACGAATATAGAGATTCAGCATTATTTTACGTAAGTATAATAATTTCAATGAGATAACTGATTTCGACAGTCAATTTTTTGCTATCACCGGCATCAGCACCCATTGGTTATTAAACTGACTGGCACTCCATTAGTCATTTAAAATGACATACAAAATCTGTTTCTGAGTGTCAGTGCATCGAATTTTATAGCACTGTCAATAAATCAGCAATATTAGTCATTAAGTAATATGGATATTTAGATCTGGCATCCATTTTTAAAATTCAAGGTGATATCAACAACCAATTTGTTGCTGGTGGCAATTAAATGACCTCGTCCTTTATCACTATTAGTTATTAATTAGCTGATATCATAGGCATCTTGTCCCTAAATGACACAGGGTGTGAACTGGATGTGATCCTTATATCGTTTACCCATAGTGTTGTTTTAGTTGATATGACCAAAAAAATGACAAAATCATTAACAAAAAATTCACAATTTTTTTCATAATTGACGTACAGACATGAATGAAATAGTTTTGGATTTGTTTCCTCAAGGTCCATCTAGTTATGTTTTACATTTTTTTTTATAATTATAGGGCTATCTTAACTATCTAACAACTGTCATCTGCTAACATGTCCTTTGTAGAATGTTGCATTCACTACAGCCAGTCTGAAAGAATCTGTCTCTAGCCAGATCTCCCACCACTTCTGTTGTTATCATGTTCAGGTTTTCTTTAATGTCGTTGAACCACCTTCTTTTTGGTCTGCCCCTGATGCATCATCCCAGAACCAAGCCATAATTTATAAGCTTAGTGTCCCAAATTATTTCTGCTCTGAGTAATGTCTCCTTGCACTTTATTCGGGTTGCTCTCGAATGTCATTAGAAGACCCCTGGGTTAAGTTTTGGGGTTAGGTTATCCTACAATTAACCCTAACCTAAACCTTGTTGAAAAAAATAAAATTAAATGCACACAAACTAGAAACAGTTGATATTTCAAGCATGTCCAATAAGTGAGGGAGATCACTCGTATACTCTAGCAGAAATAATTTGGGACACTAAATTTGTCATTTTTATTTACCATCATCATGCCTTACAATAACAATGTAAGATAATCAATAATGTAAGTTACATTATTATTGTTCTTTCTAGCCCACTGTGTCTTTTGATGTGGCAACATTGTGATATGTCTTGATCTTTATTATCCAAGTTCACAGCCTTAGTTTATATAAGGCAATAAGGTCTGTAAAAATTATGGTCACTAACTTTGACTAACACCATATTATATTCAATTCCCTATACTATAGTATACGTTGCCACTTGCCGTGGCATGACGGGGCACTTTACTTTTATTTTTATGGATGATAAAATTTAAGAAGTGATGATAAAGTATAAAGATAAAGATTAAAGTAAAGACGATTACAGATTGATTACAACTCCCCAAAGTAAAGCCAAAATCAAATTCACTCCAATTACGGTAAAATACCGTTCACAGTACACTTCAGTACAGTGTCTCAGTCTCACGTCTACGACATAAAATTAAAACGACAAAGTGAAAGTGTAAGACTAATCAGGTAAGAGAGAGAACTACAGACTACTACAAGTACTGTACTAGTACAGTTAAGTACAGTGGTAAAGACCTTAGCCTTAGACTAGCTAGACAGACCGTAAGTAAAGTACTGGTGCAGTAACTTACTTAGTTAGTAGTAGTAAGTAGTTAGTAAAGTAAAGGCTAACAAAATGTTTTCAATAATTAATTACAATTGTTTAAAAATATTTATTACATATATCACCGTACATATTAAAATAAAATTAATAAACATACATGATATAATAAGTAATTTGTTCACAACTAAGAACGTCACCATACCACTAAAGTAAAGATTTCTATTTAAAGTAACACGACAACAGATTCAGAATGTGCTGGTACTTGGCTATCGCCTGCTACGGAAGGATTGCCTTCTGCTGTTTCCGGTTTGGGGAGTGGCGTGATATTTATTGCCTACCAGGCTACCAGGTGATAGTAACCAAGACGTGACTGATACAAATATTATTATCATTCGACTGCTGTTAAAACTTGTAGTAACTTATATTTAGAGCCAGGTAGCTTAGTTGGCCCGTGTGCTCTAACAGCAGCTGCCAGGTAGCAAAAATTTTACTAAAAGTTATATAGGGAAGGTTTCAAAATACAATTAATACTGAATTAAATTAGCAGCAATTTGAACTTAGGAAAACAGTGGGACAAAAGAAGTTATATTCAGCATGAGAACATTGATTGAAAAGTACATAGAATTAAACAACCCAATATATGCCTGCTTCATAGACTACACCAAAGCTTTTGATAGAATACACCATAATCAACTTATAGACTGCCTAAAATATATAAATCTAGATGATACAGGCATACGACTAATGTGAAATTTATACTGGGAGCAAATAGCAATAATGAATTATAACAAAGACAACTCTACACCCATTGATATAAAAAGAGGAGTAAGACAAGGATGCATCCTATCACCAAGCTCGTTCAATTTATACACTGAGCAAATCTTTAAAAACATCACAGTGATGCCAGGCTTAAACATTAATGGAAAGATAATCAATAACCTAAGATATGCTGATGATACTGTATTACTAGCAGAAAATCCTAAAGATCTACAATTACGTAATAAAATAAACATGACAAGCAAAAAATATGGATTAGATATAAAAGTAAAGTAAAGTACCCCCCGTCACGCCAAGTGGCGTATAGGGAAATATGGTGTTAGTGACCCCTATATTTTACAGACCTTCAGCACATGATTTTTGGGGTAATGTGGTCGGTATTACGCCCGTGCTGCTTTTACTTTCCCAGAAAAAATCCGGTACCCATTTAAGGCTGGGTGAACCCGGAGCCGTCGGTTGGGATCGAACCCTACCCCTTGTCCGTAGTAGTCCAGTTCACTAACCACTGAGCTATCGCGGCTCCTACTAATTTTTAGGGAATTAGTAAAACCCAGGTGTCCTCGCCAGGATTACGAACCCCGGCTGTTGCCGTGGTAAGCCAACCGCCTATCGATTGCGCTAACCGGACACCCATGGATTAGATATGCATATCAAAAATACTAAAAATATGATAATAAGGAAAGAAAATTCTCAAGACCTATAAATAAATATCAAAGTTGAAGGAATCAATTGTGTATTCTCTGTGTAGAAGGTACGCCGGTAGCTTGAACATATTAACGAAATACAAAAGGAAATGATAATTTATTATATTTTTTTAAATAATTATATTGCAAATTTTTTCGAATATTCTATTACACATTTCGTATGCCAATATGATTTATTTGCTTTGATTTGTATTTATTAAAGCAAGGTTTTCCTGTGGCCACTATAACGTTTGTTAATGAAACCGAAACTACTCTCCATTGAAACCTCTAGTAGCTAGCGGTAAATTTTTCCTCTAACCGGACCTAGTATTTAACGACATTGACATTAAAAAATGGGAGTCAACATAATATAGCTAGATCTACCGCTAGAGGAATGCGGTTTCATTGGTTATTTTTAGCTCTAGCCAATTAGAAGCATTACAAAATGAAAGTGAAACTATGTCTGAGTACCGGAACTTTCTTAGCTATTTATAATTACGTTATGCGCATCAACATCTGTAGAAAGAACTTTTTCTGCGCTCAAGAGAATCAAATCTTTTTGTCGCACAACTCAGACACAAGAACGTCTAATATCCATCGAGAAATCATTCCTTCGGAAACTTAGAAACCAACCCAACAGTACTTTCAATGACAAAGTCATCAAGACATTTTCGTGCCAAAAAAGACTGATATAATTAACATATAAATAAGTAAGTAATTTAAAATGTAGTGATGTCATTAGAAAATATTACTTTATGTTAGTCAACTGAATATAATGTGTTTTTATTTATTATGTATATGCGCTTTACATACTGGAAATGTGCTTCCATAAATCAACGACGTCCCATTCTTGATAAGCTACTGTGCGACGCCAATATATTGATTTTGCAAGAAACTCTTCTTGATGATAAGACAGTTAGTGCCCCTGGATTTCATTGTTTCTACAATAGAAGACACCTTGTACAGGCCATCCTTGTGCGAAACAACATGGTCGCAGCTGAGGTTGATATGTCTGCGTGGGACAATGCAGAATTGCAGGTACATGCGGTTAGGGTGCAGACCTCAGTTCCTTTCGTGATTGTATATGTGTATGCCTGTGATGGGAAGGTGGACACACAACAATGGTAGAATTTATTTGCGTTCGAAGAGGAGAACGCCATTTTCAGCGGAGACTTCAATGCTAGAAAATGACAGAACTGAGTCGGGGTCAATGCAGAGGTCAATGGTCTCACCTGGGATAACATCGATGAAAAACATGCAGTCATCTATACAGACGGATCTGCAATACGACACCAAATGAGTGCATGGGCATTAACAGCACGCTCGACAGACAGAATAGGTAAAGAAGAGAGTGGTGCATACGCTATGGCTACGAGTAGTATGACGATGGAGGTGATGACAGTGACTAAGGCGTGCAACTGGTTAGAGCCACAAGGCTACACGCACGTCTGCATGCTGAGTGATTCAATGAGCATGATTTTCTTTAAAAAGTGGAGACGGGCTTTGTACGCAGGCTAGAACTGGAGTCTTCAGTCGCTGGACACTGCGCGACTTGCTGAGTAGGGGATCTGAGCACCTATGGACATGTTCGGAGTGCAATGATGATGACCCGCAAATAACTCAATAATTCAAAGGTAGATATAAGTCCATTATAGGAAATCGGTTTAGGAAAAAGAAATGAAAGGGGAGAAAGATTAAAATACTAATTCATCATCAATGCCACTAAAACATAACAGCTTTAAATCAAAAAGATGCTAGAGATTCTTATACAATACAAGTAAAGAACATATATCAAAATCTGCTAGACAAAGGGAATGAGAGGTACGTATGAGAAAATCCAGATGAAAAAGTTACAACGAAATGGCAATGAATAAAGAAAAGTATACAAGAAACTTGTGACATCTTACCTAAAAAGTAAAAAAAAAACAGAAAACAAAAGTGAATGACAGACGCCATCTTGGAAAAATTGGAAGAAAGAAGACAAGCAAAGAATACTACCCAATGCAGCAAAATGTACAATGAAATATGCAAAATGTGCAAAAAGGCATAAAAAGACTAGCTCAACCAAAGATGTCAAAAAATCGAAAATATGGAAAATAAACAAGACTTAAGTGGGATGGAAAAGTAAAACAGAAATAAACAAAAGAATAGGAATAGTAAAAAGTAATTTTAATGCCATGAAGAACATACTAACATCAAAACAAATAACACCAGGGCTAAAACTAAGAATAGCAAAATATTATATCTTCTCAATATCCCTATATGGTGCAGAAACATGGACATTAGACAAGAAAACAGAACAGAAAACTGAAGCATTTGAAATGTGGATTTACATAAGAATAGGAAGAATTTGAATTTTTGGGAAGGAAATACATCACTGGCGTAATACCGAATACATTGTCCAAATGATGTCCCCAAGGTCTATACAAATAATATCCTCAAGGTTTATACAAATAATGTAACCAAGGTCTATACTAATAATGCAACCAAGGTCTATACTAATATGTCCCCACGATCTATACAAATAATGTCCCCAAGATCTATGCAAATAATGTCCCCAAGATCTATACAAATAATGTCCCCAAGATCTATACAAATAATGTCCCCAAGATCTATACAAATAATGTCCCCAAGATCTATACAAATAATGTCCTCAAAGTCTATATAAACAATGTCCCCAAGAACTATACAAATAATGTCCTCAAAGTTTCTATATAAACAATGTCCCCAAGAACTATACAAATAATCTCCCCAAGATCTATACAAATAATGTCCTCAAAGTCTATATAAACAATGTCCACAAGAACTATACAAATAATGTCCCCAAGAACTATACAAATAATGTCCCCAAGAACTATACAAATAATGTCCTCAAAGTCTATATAAACAATGTCCCCAAGATCTATACAAATAATGTCCCCAAGATCTATACAAATAATGTCCCCAAAGTCTATATAAATTTCCCCAACATCTATACAAATAATGTCCCCAAGATCTATACAAATAATGTCCCCAAAGTCTATATAAATAATGTTCCCAAGATCTATACAAATAATGTCCCCAAAACCTATACAAATAATGTCCCCAAGGTCTATACAAATAATGCCCCCTAGATCTATGCAAATAATGTCCCCTAGATCTATGCAAATAATGTCCCCAAGATCTATACAAATAATGCCCCCTAGATCTATGCAAATAATGCCCCCTAGATCTATGCAAATAATGCCCCCTAGATCTATGCAAATAATGTCCCCTAGATCTATGCAAATAATGTCCCCAAGATCTATACAAATAATGTCCCCAAGATCTATGCAAATAATGTCCCCAAGATCTATACAAATAATGTCCTCAAAGTCTATATAAACAATGTCCCCAAGGTCTATGCAAAAAATATCCACTAGGTCTGTACAAAAACTGTGCACTGATGTCACATTCCTTTTACACCCCCGTCCCCAACTATTTTTCTTCGATAGTGGGTCAAGCCAGGACTAAGCCCTACATTCCCATTTGCGTGTGTTAAAGCAAACTCGCTAACGATTGAAATGCACAACGTCAGATGATGTTGCTGGATCAAATACAAACTTAATGATTGAAATGCACAACGTCAGATGATGTTGCTGGATCAAATACAGACTTAATGATTTAAATTCACAACGTCAGATGATGTTGCTGGATCAAATACAAAATTAATGATTTAAATGCACTACGTCAGATGATGTTGCTGGATCAAATACAAACTTAATGATCTAAATGCACAACGTCAGATGATGTTGCTGGATCAAATACAAACTTAATGATTTAAATGCACTACGTCAGATGATGTTGCTGGATCAAATACAAACTTAATGATTTAAATGCACTACGTCAGATCTCTCTCTCTCTCTCTCTCTCTCTCTCTCTCTCTCGCTCTCTGCGATCAGGACTCAATCAGAGTAGGATTCCAGACTCTCACATGAATGTCAGCTGTCATGTTAAGTGTGGTGATCGCCCCCACAGACAGAACATCACAATTAGTGTCTGCCAGATCCTCTCCGATTGAACACCAGTTAATACGTTGCACTGTGTTCTGCGCCAGTGGCCCAGTGCATCCGATTTCAGCCAGAATTTTATTCAGGTTTTCTTTCCCTAGCCTTTGATTGTCCCCAATCTTCCTGCAAGGCAGCAGATGATCTTTTCTGTAGTGGGATTCTGCCCTTAGATGGTCGGCCCTCCCAGGTTTACGAGCACCATCTGCTCGAGTCACTAGTTTTTACTAACACAGACATGCACACACAAAGATATGAGATGTGACTAACACAGACATGCACACAGCGATACGAGGCATGACTAACATTGACACACATCAATATATATGACACATGACTAACATAAACATGCACATAAAGATATGAGATATGACTGACATAGACATGCACAAACCAATATATGACACATGCCTAACATAGACATGCACACAAAGATATGAGATATGACTAACATAGACATGCACACACAAAGATATGAGATGTGAATAACATAGTCATGCACACACTAGGATATGAGATGTGACATAAACAGACAGGCACACACACAGTTATGAAATATGACTAACATAAACATGCACACAAAGATATGAGATATCACTAACCCAGACATGCACACACAAAGATATGACACATGACTAACACAGACACACATAAAGATATGAGACATGATTAACACGGACACACCTAGATAAGAGATATGACTAATATGACACACACCAAGATATGAGCCATGGCCAGCACAAAAACACATCAAGATATGAGCCATGGCATCACGGAAAAACACCAAGAAATGAACCATGTCCAGCAAAGAAACACATTAAGGTATCCATATGCTTGGGTTTGTTGTAGTCGGCAGACTCTTCTTAACGTGGAAATCATCGACATACGAGACGCAGGCCCCGATTAACTGTTCACATTTTTCGTTCAAACAGTTGTCCGGAGATTTGAGAGTGCAGTCTGACCCGTAGAACGTTCCCTTGCATGTACAGTTCCCAGTTGACTGTTCACAGGTGTCGTTGAAACAGTTGTCCGGACATTTCAGAGTGCAGTCTGACCCGTAGTACGTTTCCTTGCACGTACAGTCTGCACTTTCCGGGTCACATATGATGTCACAGCCATCAGAACACGTCTGTTCACACTGTATCCCAAAATTACCATCGGGACAAGTGTCATTACAGGTATAGCCAGGATGTTTACATTGTATGCATTTTCCTGATTTTTTCCTCACATAAAGGACAGACACTGAGACAAGACCCGGAGCAGTCGTGTCCATAGATCCCATGTGAACAGTTGCCGTGACACGTACCGATGATGGCGTTGCAGCCTTTACTACACCCACTAGACATTGCACAAAACGACCAAGAATGCCCGTCCAGACAATAGGTGTCTGTATATGTTTGCACCTCACATACCGTCAGTGCACTGTCGGCCTGCGAAATGGTCGGTGAGAACTCAATCTTAATGTGTGCCATTGGCGTTCGTGTGTTGACTACAATAGTGTTCACATATAATATTTGGGTATGATATATCATTATACTGGAACACTACGCCACCACTGTCAGAGAAAGCCATTAGATTGGCATTCTTTACCCGAATCATATTGCTAGCTCGATGATAGATTCGAATGGTGTGAGTCTTCTGGGGCGTGGCAAAGTTCAGATACCAGTAAACAGAATTGGTTCCACTTCTCCATTATGTGTGTGTGCAGTCATTGTCATAGAGATTGATCTTTGTTTTGCCATTAACTGCGGCCTCTGGTCCACATCCGTCTCCTGAATAACAAGCATTAAATGTGTCGGTCTGGTTTGTGTTCTGTTTGAGAGCCACATTCCGACCCCCGCCAATGTAGATGGAGCAGATATTTACAACTATCGCCCATTCAATCCGTAACTTGTTGATCAGACCAGCCCCAGAGCAAAGAACAGCAATCTCGTGCGAACTAACTACAAACCTTGATTCATTGTTACATGAGGCTGAACCTCATTTATTTTTCCTCCTTTAGTTTTACCGTGAAACTGTCCGGATGTGTTAAGTCATTCACATAAATCCTGAACCAGGAGAACGGCAAAGATTGATTGAGAGTTGCCTCAACTGAAGTAGAATATGTGTCCGGATTACATGTGGTGTCGTTGTTATCAAACAGGAAAGTAGGTTCAGATTTTTGGGCGTATTTGTAAACGAGATCCAAGTACTGACACTGGGGTCCGAAATATTCGTGCTGACAACTATGATTGTTTGGGCATGTCCCTGTAGTTTTGTCACAAACTGAGTCATTAAAGCAGTGACATTGTAACGTACAATTTGCCTCAAATCAACCGTCTGCACAATTTAGGTCATTATTAGCTTCCAAGGTCGCGAACGAAGTCAGCAGAATATAGACTTGATCTACAGCGGAGGTTAACGAACTGTGTACAAGCATTTATTATCAAACCCGTAGTTACATTTCTAAAAATCCGCCAACTCGTTGTGATAACAGATAGCGTGATGTTCAAAGTCAACATTGTTTAAACCTTGGCTCGAACGCGAACAAGCTTCCATTTTGGTGCGTCCCATGACCTACGTCAGATGATGTTGCTAGATCAAATACAAACTTAATGATTTAAATGCACTACGTCATATGATGTTGCTGGATCAAATACAAACTTAATGATCAGGTCAATCATTTCTCTTTTAAAATGGAAGTTATTGTTTGTTCCAAATAGAACTGTATCAATATTTATAATGGACTGATATTTGAGCCTAATCTGCAAATAATCTGTTGTAATATGCTTGTAATTCATTACCATATAGGTGTAGGTATAACTGGACATAAACTTGTTCAAGTTTAATTATTACGGTAAAGTGGTGACACAGCAGTTTTATCAACAATTTATTATTTTCACAAGTGGCCTTATCGAAGTACAAAGTACAAGATCATATTTTTTATTTTTTCTTAAAACTTTGCCCGAGGAATATGGTACCAAGAATGAACAGGTTCTTAGATTGTGAGACAATATCTTATAACACAATACTAATTTAATTCAATAAACATGACTTAATTCATCATCTTCATCAGGTCGTGTGCTCTTTGCAGAACGTTGCATTCGCTAAATACCGGTCTGAAAGAATCTCAGTCTCTAAGATCACTAAGTTCTGTCATGTTCAAGCTCTCGTTGATGCCAGAAGCTTAATTTTATATGCATCAATCATTGGAATAACAATAGTATAACAGTGAAGTCGTTTAGTACATAGTCACTGTCGTATATTCATTTCAATAGTCAAGGGAGCTGAAAGTTGCATAGAACTAAAATAGCCATGATTAATTTATATATATATATAGTAAAGCACTATCTCCATATCCTGTGCCCAGGCAGAGTAGGCAAAGTGAAATGAGGAAGAAATTACCAATGTTTAAACTTGGCACATGGAACGTAAGGACCATGTGCCCTGGACTTACTAAAACAAGCACACTGAAAGAAGGACAAATTAGAACAACAGCACTCATAGATAAAGAACTAAATAGGCTACATGTTGATATTGCTGCCCTACAAGAAACAAGACTCTCAGACTGTGGTTCTGTATAGGAAGAAAACTATACTTTTTTCTGGCAAGGCCTAAGCCCCGAAAAATAAAATCGGCAGACCTAAACTACGATATAGAGATATCTGCAAATCATCTCTGAAAGACTTCTCCATCTGTGAAAACGACTGGCAACATCTGGCAAGTGATCGCACATCATGGAGAGCATGCATAAGGAACGGTATAACAACATTTGAGAGTGTGCTAAGACAGGACTTTGAAGAGAAGAGACTCATGAAAAAGGATGGTAAACCCTGTGGATCAGCGAGCCTGACCTGTTCATTATGTGACCGCGTGTGTTTGTCAAACATTGGTAGAATTAGCCACGAGAGAAGCTGTTCGGCAAAAAACAATAGCTCAAAAAAATACGCAATAGCCTCCACTGACGTCTGACAAGACGAAAAGGGCCATATATATATATATATATATATATATATATATATATATATATATATATATATATATATATATATTATACACATATATACATATATATATATATACACACACACAAACACACTCACACAAACACACACTTTCTGAAAATACATTTTATTGATGACTTTCAGAGTAAGAAATGTGACAACATAGTTTTGGCTAATTTTATAAAGGAAA
The DNA here is from genome assembly GCA_032433765.1 of Megaustenia siamemsis. Taxonomy (NCBI): domain Eukaryota; kingdom Metazoa; phylum Mollusca; class Gastropoda; order Stylommatophora; family Ariophantidae; genus Megaustenia; species Megaustenia siamemsis. Next base: position 43,195,136 of record JAVIAB010000117.1, on the reverse strand, counting down.
AAAAAAATCAGTTTAATGTGTATCTTCCTATGCAAGCGGTTACGGGAGAAGACATATTCAATGTTAATGACGATGAAGTCAAGCGATGTGACCAGTCTTATAAATTACGTTGGCTTTGTATTTTAAGAGGACAAATTAAAAAAAATAAAAAATGGTATGTTAGAAGCTTTACATGATAAGTGGACGACACAGACTAAACGACGTTTCGGCCCAATAGGCCTTCAACAGGAACAAACAAGAAAAACACACACACAAAACTAATAACATTTTCTGTTCAATAGGCGATGATGTCACATTTTCTGTTAATTAGGCGATGATATCACATTTTCTGTTCAATAGGCGATGATGTAGGCGATGATGTCACATTTTCTGTTCAATAGGCGATGATGTAGGCGATGATATCACATTTTCTGTTCAATAGGCGATGATGTAGGCGATGATATCACATTTTCTGTTCAATAGGCGATGATGTAGGCGATGATGTCACATTTTCTGTTCAATAAGCGATGATGTCACATTTTCTGTTCAATAGGCGACGATGTAGGCGATGATGTAGGCGATGATGTAGGCGATGATGTAGGCGATGATGTCACATTTTCTGTTTAATAGGCGACGATGTCACATTTTCTGTTCAATAGGCAATGATGTCACAATTTCTGTTCAATAGGCGATGATGTCACATTTTCTGTTTAATAGGCGATGATGTCACAATTTCTGTTCAATAGACGACGATGTCACATTTTCTGTTCAATATGCGATGATGTAGGCGACAATGTCACATTTTCTGTTCAATAGGTGATGATGTCACATTTTCTGTTCAATAGGCGACAATGTCACAATTTCTGTTCAATAGGCGATGATGTCACATTTTCTGTTCAATAGACGACGATGTAGGCGATGATGTCACATTTTCTGTTCAATAGGCGATGATGTAGGCGATGATGTCACATTTTCTGTTCAATAGGCGACGATGTAGGCGATGATGTCACATTTTCTGTTCAAAAGGCGATGATGTAGGCGATGATGCAGGCGATGATGTCACATTTTCTGTTCAATAGACAATATTTAGGCGATGATGTAGGCGACGATGTCACATTTTCTGTTCAATAGGCGATGATGTAGGCGATGATGTCACATTTTCTGTTCAATAGGCGACGATGTCACATTTTCTGTTCAATAGGCGATGATGTCACATTTTCTGTTAATTAGGCGATGATATCACATTTTCTGTTCAATAGGCGATGATGTAGGCGATAATGTCACATTTTCTGTTCCATAGGCGATGATGTCACATTTTCTGTTCAATAGGCGATGATGTCACATTTTCTGTTCAATAGGCGATGATGTCACATTTTCTGTTCAATAATCGATGATGTAGGCGATGATGTCATATTTTCTGTTCAATAGGCGATGATGTCACATTTTCTGTTCAATAATCGATGATGTAGGCGATGATGTCACATTTTCTGTTCAATAGGCGATGATGTCACATTTTCTGTTCAATAGGCGACGATATAGGCGATGATGTAGGCGATGATGTCACATTTTCTGTTCAATAGGCGATGATGTCACATTTGCTGTTCAATAGGCGACGATGTAGGCGATGATGTAGGCGATGATGTAACATTTTCTGTTCAATAGGCGATGATGTAGGTGATGATGTCACATTTTCTGTTTCACAGGTGACGATGTCACATTTTCTGTTCAATAGGCAATGATGTCACAATTTCTGTTCAAAATAGACGACGATGTCAGATTTTCTGTTCAATATGCGATGATGTAGGCGATGATGTAGGCGACGATGTCACATTTTCTGTTCAATAGGCGATGATGTCACATTTTCTGTTCAATAGGCGATGATGTCACAATTTCTGTTCAATAGGCGATGATGTCACATTTTCTGTTCAATAGGCGATGATGTCACATTTTCTGTTCAATAGGCGATGATGTCACATTTTCTGTTCAATAGTCGACGATGTAGGCGATGATGTAGGCGATGATGTAAATGATGATATAGGCGACGATGTCACAATTTCTGTTCAATAGGCGATGATGTCACATTTTCTGTTCAATAGGCGATGATGTCACATTTTCTGTTCAATAGGCGATGATGTCACAATTTCTGTTCAATAGGCGATGATGTAGGCGATGATGTCACATTTTCTGTTCAATAGGCGATGATGTCACATTTTCTGTTCAATAGGCGATGATGTCACATTTTCTGTTAATTAGGCGATGATATCACATTTTCTGTTCAATAGGCGATGATGCCACATTTTCTATTCAATAGGCGATGATGCCACATTTTCTGTTCAATAGGCGATGATGTCACATTTTCTGTTAATTAGGCGATGATATCACATTTTCTGTTCAATAGGCGATGATGTCACAATTTTTGTTCAATAGGCGATGATGTCACATTTTCTGTTCAATATGCGATGATATCACAATTTCTGTTCAATAGGCGATGATGTAGGCGATGATGTCACATTTTCTGTTCAATAGGCGATGATGTCACATTCTCTGTTCATTAGTCAACGATGTAGGCGATGATGTAGGTGATGATATAGGCGACGATGTCACAATTTCTGTTCAATAGGCGATGATGTCACATTTTCTGTTCAATAGGCGATGATGTCACATTTTCTGTTCAATAGGCGATGATGTCACAATTTCTGTTCAATAGGCGATGATGTAGGCGATGATGTCACATTTTCTGTTCAATAGGCGATGATGTCACATTTTCTGTTCAATAGGCGATGATGTCACATTTTCTGTTAATTAGGCGATGATATCACATTTTCTGTTCAATAGGCGATGATGCCACATTTTCTGTTCAATAGGCGATGATGCCACATTTTCTGTTCAATAGGCGATGATGTCACATTTTCTGTTCAATAGGCGATGATGTCACATTTTCTGTTCAATAGGCGATGATGTCACATTTTCTGTTCAATAGGCGATGATGTAGGCGATGATGTAACATTTTCTGTTCAATAGGCGATGATATCACATTTTCTGTTCAATAGTCGACGATGTAGGCGATGATGTAGGTGATGATGTCACATTTTCTGTTTAGTAGGCGACGATGTCACATTTTCTGTTCAATAGGCGATGATGTCACAATTTCTGTTCAATAGGCGATGATGTCACATTTTCTGTTCAATAGGCGATGATGTCGCAATTTCTGTTCAATAGACGACGATGTCACATTTTCTGTTCAATATGCGATGATGTAGGCGATGATGTAGGCGACGATGTCACATTTTTTTTTCAATATGCGATGATGTAGGCGACGATGTCACATTTTCTGTTCAATAGGCGATGATGTAGGCGATGATGTAGGCGACGATGTCACATTTTCTGTTCAAAATGCGATGATGTAGGCGATGATGTAGGCGATGATGTCACATTTTCTGTTTAATAGGCGACGATGTCTTATTTTTCTGTTCAATAGGCAATGATGTCACAATTTCTGTTCAATAGGCGATGATGTCACATTTTCTGTTTAATAGGCGATGATGTCACAATTTCTGTTCAATAGACGACGATGTCACATTTTCTGTTCAATAGGCGATGATGTAGGCGATGATGTAGGCGACAATGTCACATTTTCTGTTCAATAGGCGATGATGTAGGCGATGATGTCACATTTTCTGTTTAATAGGCGACGATGTCACATTTTCTGTTCAATAGGCAATGATGTCACAATTTCTGTTCAATAGGCGATGATGTCACATTTTCTGTTTAATAGGCGATGATGTCACAATTTCTGTTCAATAGACGACGATGTCACATTTTCTGTTCAATATGCGATGATGTAGGCGACAATGTCACATTTTCTGTTCAATAGGTGATGATGTCACATTTACTGTTCAATAGGCGACAATGTCACAATTTCTGTTCAATAGGCGATGATGTCACATTTTCTGTTCAATAGACGACGATGTAGGCGATGATGTCACATTTTCTGTTCAATAGGCGATGATGTAGGCGATGATGTCACATTTTCTGTTAATTAGGCGATGATATCACATTTTCTGTTCAATAGGCGATGATGTCACAATTTTTGTTCAATAGGCGATGATGTCACATTTTCTGTTCAATATGCGATGATATCACAATTTCTGTTCAATAGGCGATGATGTAGGCGATGATGTAGGCGATGATGTCACATTTTCTGTTCAATAGGCGATGATGTCACATTCTCTGTTCATTAGTCGACGATGTAGGCGATGATGTAGGCGATGATGTAGGTGATGATATAGGCGAGGATGTCACAATTTCTGTTCAATAGGCGATGATGTCACATTTTCTGTTCAATAGGCGATGATGTCACATTTTCTGTTCAATAGGCGATGATGTCACAATTTCTGTTCAATAGGCGATGATGTAGGCGATGATGTCACATTTTCTGTTCAATAGGCGATGATGTCACATTTTCTGTTCAATAGGCGATGATGTCACATTTTCTGTTAATTAGGCGATGATATCACATTTTCTGTTCAATAGGCGATGATGCCACATTTTCTATTCAATAGGCGATGATGCCAAATTTTCTGTTCAATAGGCGATGATGTCACATTTTCTGTTCAATAGGCGATGATGTAGGCGATGATGAAACATTTTCTGTTCAATAGGCGATGATATCACATTTTCTGTTCAATAGTCGACGATGTAGGCGATGATGTAGGTGATGATGTCACATTTTCTGTTTAGTAGGCGACGATGTCACATTTTCTGTTCAATAGGCGATGATGTCACAATTTCTGTTCAATAGGCGATGATGTCACATTTTCTGTTCAATAGGCGATGATGTCGCAATTTCTGTTCAATAGACGACGATGTCACATTTTCTGTTCAATATGCGATGATGTAGGCGATGATGTAGGCGACGATGTCACATTTTTTTTTCAATATGCGATGATGTAGGCGACGATGTCACATTTTCTGTTCAATAGGCGATGATGTAGGCGATGATGTAGGCGACGATGTCACATTTTCTGTTCAAAATGCGATGATGTAGGCGATGATGTAGGCGATGATGTCACATTTTCTGTTTAATAGGCGACGATGTCTTATTTTTCTGTTCAATAGGCAATGATGTCACAATTTCTGTTCAATAGGCGATGATGTCACATTTTCTGTTTAATAGGCGATGATGTCACAATTTCTGTTCAATACACGACGATGTCACATTTTCTGTTCAATAGGCGATGATGTAGGCGATGATGTAGGCGACAATGTCACATTTTCTGTTCAATAGGCGATGATGTAGGCGATGATGTCACATTTTCTGTTTAATAGGCGACGATGTCACATTTTCTGTTCAATAGGCAATGATGTCACAATTTCTGTTCAATAGGCGATGATGTCACATTTTCTGTTTAATAGGCGATGATGTCACAATTTCTGTTCAATAGACGACGATGTCACATTTTCTGTTCAATATGCGATGATGTAGGCGACAATGTCACATTTTCTGTTCAATAGGTGATGATGTCACATTTACTGTTCAATAGGCGACAATGTCACAATTTCTGTTCAATAGGCGATGATGTCACATTTTCTGTTCAATAGACGACGATGTAGGCGATGATGTCACATTTTCTGTTCAATAGGCGATGATGTAGGCGATGATGTCACATTTTCTGTTAATTAGGCGATGATATCACATTTTCTGTTCAATAGGCGATGATGTCACAATTTTTGTTCAATAGGCGATGATGTCACATTTTCTGTTCAATATGCGATGATATCACAATTTCTGTTCAATAGGCGATGATGTAGGCGATGATGTAGGCGATGATGTCACATTTTCTGTTCAATAGGCGATGATGTCACATTCTCTGTTCATTAGTCGACGATGTAGGCGATGATGTAGGCGATGATGTAGGTGATGATATAGGCGAGGATGTCACAATTTCTGTTCAATAGGCGATGATGTCACATTTTCTGTTCAATAGGCGATGATGTCACATTTTCTGTTCAATAGGCGATGATGTCACAATTTCTGTTCAATAGGCGATGATGTAGGCGATGATGTCACATTTTCTGTTCAATAGGCGATGATGTCACATTTTCTGTTCAATAGGCGATGATGTCACATTTTCTGTTAATTAGGCGATGATATCACATTTTCTGTTCAATAGGCGATGATGCCACATTTTCTATTCAATAGGCGATGATGCCAAATTTTCTGTTCAATAGGCGATGATGTCACATTTTCTGTTCAATAGGCGATGATGTCACATTTTCTGTTCAATAGGCGATGATGTAACATTTTCTGTTCAATAGGCGACGATGTAGGCGATGATGTAGGCGATGATGCAAGTGATGATATAGGCGACGATGTCAAAATTTCTGTTCAATAGGCGATGATGTCACATTTTCTGTTCAATAGGCGATGATGTAGGCGATGATGTAACATTTTCTGTTCAATAGGCGATGATGTCACATTTTCTGTTCAATAGTCGACGATGTAGGCGATGATGTAGGTGATGATGTCACATTTTCTGTTTAGTAGGCGACGATGTCACATTTTCTGTTCAATAGGCGATGATGTCACAATTTCTGTTCAATAGGCGATGATGTCACATTTTCTGTTCAATAGGCGATGATGTCACAATTTCTGTTCAATAGACGACGATGTCACATTTTCTGTTCAATATGCGATGATGTAGGCGATGATGTAGGCGACGATGTCACATTTTCTTTTCAATATGCGATGATGTAGGCGACGATGTCACATTTTCTGTTCAATAGGCGATGATGTAGGCGATGATGTAGGCGACGATGTCACATTTTCTGTTCAAAATGCGATGATGTAGGCGATGATGTAGGCGATGATGTCACATTTTCTGTTTAATAGGCGACGATGTCTTATTTTTCTGTTCAATAGGCAATGATGTCACAATTTCTGTTCAATAGGCGATGATGTCACATTTTCTGTTTAATAGGCGATGATGTCACAATTTCTGTTCAATAGACGACGATGTCACATTTTCTGTTCAATATGCGATGATGTAGGCGATGATGTAGGCGACAATGTCACATTTTCTGTTCAATAGGCGATGATGTAGGCGATGATGTCACATTTTCTGTTTAATAGGCGACGATGTCACATTTTCTGTTCAATAGGCAATGATGTCACAATTTCTGTTCAATAGGCGATGATGTCACATTTTCTGTTTAATAGGCGATGATGTCACAATTTCTGTTCAATAGACGACGATGTCACATTTTCTGTTCAATATGCGATGATGTAGGCGACAATGTCACATTTTCTGTTCAATAGGTGATGATGTCACATTTTCTGTTCAATAGGCGACAATGTCACAATTTCTGTTCAATAGGCGATGATGTCACATTTTCTGTTCAATAGACGACGATGTAGGCGATGATGTCACATTTTCTGTTCAATAGGCGATGATGTAGGCGATGATGTCACATTTTCTGTTCAATAGGCCACGATGTAGGCGATGATGTCACATTTTCTGTTCAAAAGGCGATGATGTAGGCGATGATGTAGGCGATGATGTCACATTTTCTGTTCAATAGACAATATATAGGCGATGATGTAGGCGACGATGTCACATTTTCTGTTCAATAGGCGATGATGTAGGCGATGATGTCACATTTTCTGTTCAATAGGCGACGATGTCACATTTTCTGTTCAATAGGCGATGATGTCACATTTTCTGTTAATTAGGCGATGATATCACATTTTCTGTTCAATAGGCGATGATGTAGGCGATTATGTCACATTTTCTGTTCCATAGGCGATGATGTCACATTTTCTGTTCAATAGGCGATGATGTCACATTTTCTGTTCAATAGGCGATGATGTCACATTTTCTGTTCAATAATCGATGATGTAGGCGATGATGTCACATTTTCTGTTCAATAGGTGATGATGTCACATTTTCTGTTCAATAGGCGACGATATAGGCGATGATGTAGGCGATGATGTCACATTTTCTGTTCAATAGGCGATGATGTCACATTTGCTGTTCAATAGGCGACGATGTAGGCGATGATGTAGGCGATGATGTAACATTTTCTGTTCAATAGGCGATGATGTAGGTGATGATGTCACATTTTCTGTTTCACAGGCGACGATGTCACATTTTCTGTTCAATAGGCAATGATGTCACAATTTCTGTTCAAAATAGACGACGATGTCAGATTTTCTGTTCAATATGCGATGATGTAGGCGATGATGTAGGCGACGATGTCACATTTTCTGTTCAATAGGCGATGATGTCACATTTTCTGTTCAATAGGCGATGATGTCACAATTTCTGTTCAATAGTCGATGATGTCACATTTTCTGTTCAATAGGCGATGATGTCACATTTTCTGTTCAATAGGCGATGATGTCACATTTTCTGTTCAATAGTCGACGATGTAGGCGATGATGTAAGTGATGATGTAGGTGATGATGTAGGCGACGATGTCACATTTTCTGTTCAATAGGCGATGATGTAGGCGATGATGTAGGCGACGATGTCACATTTTCTGTTCAAAATGCGATGATGTAGGCGATGATGTAGGCGATGATGTCACATTTTCTGTTTAATAGGCGACGATGTCTTATTTTTCTGTTCAATAGGCAATGATGTCACAATTTCTGTTCAATAGGCGATGATGTCACATTTTCTGTTTAATAGGCGATGATGTCACAATTTCTGTTCAATAGACGACGATGTCACATTTTCTGTTCAATAGGCGATGATGTAGGCGATGATGTAGGCGACAATGTCACATTTTCTGTTCAATAGGCGATGATGTAGGCGATGATGTCACATTTTCTGTTTAATAGGCGACGATGTCACATTTTCTGTTCAATAGGCAATGATGTCACAATTTCTGTTCAATAGGCGATGATGTCACATTTTCTGTTTAATAGGCGATGATGTCACAATTTCTGTTCAATAGACGACGATGTCACATTTTCTGTTCAATATGCGATGATGTAGGCGACAATGTCACATTTTCTGTTCAATAGGTGATGATGTCACATTTACTGTTCAATAGGCGACAATGTCACAATTTCTGTTCAATAGGCGATGATGTCACATTTTCTGTTCAATAGACGACGATGTAGGCGATGATGTCACATTTTCTGTTCAATAGGCGATGATGTAGGCGATGATGTCACATTTTCTGTTAATTAGGCGATGATATCACATTTTCTGTTCAATAGGCGATGATGTCACAATTTTTGTTCAATAGGCGATGATGTCACATTTTCTGTTCAATATGCGATGATATCACAATTTCTGTTCAATAGGCGATGATGTAGGCGATGATGTAGGCGATGATGTCACATTTTCTGTTCAATAGGCGATGATGTCACATTCTCTGTTCATTAGTCGACGATGTAGGCGATGATGTAGGCGATGATGTAGGTGATGATATAGGCGAGGATGTCACAATTTCTGTTCAATAGGCGATGATGTCACATTTTCTGTTCAATAGGCGATGATGTCACATTTTCTGTTCAATAGGCGATGATGTCACAATTTCTGTTCAATAGGCGATGATGTAGGCGATGATGTCACATTTTCTGTTCAATAGGCGATGATGTCACATTTTCTGTTCAATAGGCGATGATGTCACATTTTCTGTTAATTAGGCGATGATATCACATTTTCTGTTCAATAGGCGATGATGCCACATTTTCTATTCAATAGGCGATGATGCCAAATTTTCTGTTCAATAGGCGATGATGTCACATTTTCTGTTCAATAGGCGATGATGTCACATTTTCTGCTCAATAGGCGATGATGTCACATTTTCTGTTCAATAGGCGACGATGTAGGCGATGATGTAGGCGATGATGCAAGTGATGATATAGGCGACGATGTCAAAATTTCTGTTCAATAGGCGATGATGTCACATTTTCTGTTCAATAGGCGATGATGTAGGCGATGATGTAACATTTTCTGTTCAATAGGCGATGATGTCACATTTTCTGTTCAATAGTCGACGATGTAGGCGATGATGTAGGTGATGATGTCACATTTTCTGTTTAGTAGGCGACGATGTCACATTTTCTGTTCAATAGGCGATGATGTCACAATTTCTGTTCAATAGGCGATGATGTCACATTTTCTGTTCAATAGGCGATGATGTCACAATTTCTGTTCAATAGACGACGATGTCACATTTTCTGTTCAATATGCGATGATGTAGGCGATGATGTAGGCGACGATGTCACATTTTCTTTTCAATATGCGATGATGTAGGCGACGATGTCACATTTTCTGTTCAATAGGCGATGATGTAGGCGATGATGTAGGCGACGATGTCACATTTTCTGTTCAAAATGCGATGATGTAGGCGATGATGTAGGCGATGATGTCACATTTTCTGTTTAATAGGCGACGATGTCTTATTTTTCTGTTCAATAGGCAATGATGTCACAATTTCTGTTCAATAGGCGATGATGTCACATTTTCTGTTTAATAGGCGATGATGTCACAATTTCTGTTCAATAGACGACGATGTCACATTTTCTGTTCAATATGCGATGATGTAGGCGATGATGTAGGCGACAATGTCACATTTTCTGTTCAATAGGCGATGATGTAGGCGATGATGTCACATTTTCTGTTTAATAGGCGACGATGTCACATTTTCTGTTCAATAGGCAATGATGTCACAATTTCTGTTCAATAGGCGATGATGTCACATTTTCTGTTTAATAGGCGATGATGTCACAATTTCTGTTCAATAGACGACGATGTCACATTTTCTGTTCAATATGCGATGATGTAGGCGACAATGTCACATTTTCTGTTCAATAGGTGATGATGTCACATTTTCTGTTCAATAGGCGACAATGTCACAATTTCTGTTCAATAGGCGATGATGTCACATTTTCTGTTCAATAGACGACGATGTAGGCGATGATGTCACATTTTCTGTTCAATAGGCGATGATGTAGGCGATGATGTCACATTTTCTGTTCAATAGGCCACGATGTAGGCGATGATGTCACATTTTCTGTTCAAAAGGCGATGATGTAGGCGATGATGTAGGCGATGATGTCACATTTTCTGTTCAATAGACAATATATAGGCGATGATGTAGGCGACGATGTCACATTTTCTGTTCAATAGGCGATGATGTAGGCGATGATGTCACATTTTCTGTTCAATAGGCGACGATGTCACATTTTCTGTTCAATAGGCGATGATGTCACATTTTCTGTTAATTAGGCGATGATATCACATTTTCTGTTCAATAGGCGATGATGTAGGCGATTATGTCACATTTTCTGTTCCATAGGCGATGATGTCACATTTTCTGTTCAATAGGCGATGATGTCACATTTTCTGTTCAATAGGCGATGATGTCACATTTTCTGTTCAATAATCGATGATGTAGGCGATGATGTCACATTTTCTGTTCAATAGGTGATGATGTCACATTTTCTGTTCAATAGGCGACGATATAGGCGATGATGTAGGCGATGATGTCACATTTTCTGTTCAATAGGCGATGATGTCACATTTGCTGTTCAATAGGCGACGATGTAGGCGATGATGTAGGCGATGATGTAACATTTTCTGTTCAATAGGCGATGATGTAGGTGATGATGTCACATTTTCTGTTTCACAGGCGACGATGTCACATTTTCTGTTCAATAGGCAATGATGTCACAATTTCTGTTCAAAATAGACGACGATGTCAGATTTTCTGTTCAATATGCGATGATGTAGGCGATGATGTAGGCGACGATGTCACATTTTCTGTTCAATAGGCGATGATGTCACATTTTCTGTTCAATAGGCGATGATGTCACAATTTCTGTTCAATAGTCGATGATGTCACATTTTCTGTTCAATAGGCGATGATGTCACATTTTCTGTTCAATAGGCGATGATGTAGGCGATGATGTAAGTGATGATGTAGGTGATGATATAGGCGACGATGTCACAATTTCTGTTCAATAGGCGATGATGTCACATTTTCTGTTCAATAGTCGATGATGCCACATTTTCTATTCAATAGGCGATGATGCCACATTTTCTGTTCAATAGGCGATGATGTCACATTTTCTGTTAATTAGGCGATGATATCACATTTTCTGTTCAATAGGCGATGATGTCACAATTTCTGTTCAATAGGCGATGATGTCACATTTTCTGTTCAATATGCGATGATATCACAATTTCTGTTCAATAGGCGATGATGTAGGCGATGATGTCACATTTTCTGTTCAATAGGCGATGATGTCACATTTTCTGTTCATTAGTCGACGATGTAGGCGATGATGTAGGCGATGATGTAGGTGATGATATAGGCGACGATGTCACAATTTCTGTTCAATAGGCGATGATGTCACATTTTCTGTTCAATAGGCGATGATGTCACATTTTCTGTTCAATAGGCGATGATGTCACAATTTCTGTTCAATAGGCGATGATGTAGGCGATGATGTCACATTTTCTGTTCAATAGGCGATGATGTCACATTTTCTGTTCAATAGGCGATGATGTCACATTTTCTGTTAATTAGGCGATGATATCACATTTTCTGTTCAATAGGCGATGATGCCACATTTTCTGTTCAATAGGCGATGATGCCACATTTTCTGTTCAATAGGCGATGATGTCACATTTTCTGTTCAATAGGCGATGATGTCACATTTTCTGTTCAATAGGCGATGATGTCACATTTTCTGTTCAATAGGCGACGATGTAGGCGATGATGTAGGCGATGATGCAAGTGATGATATAGGCGACGATGTCACAATTTCTGTTCAATAGGCGATGATGTCACATTTTCTGTTCAATAGGCGATGATGTAGGCGATGATGTAACATTTTCTGTTCAATAGGCGATGATGTCACATTTTCTGTTCAATAGTCGACGATGTAGGCGATGATGTAGGCGATGATGTAGGTGATGATGTCACATTTTCTGTTTAATAGGCGACGATGTCACATTTTCTGTTCAATAGGCGATGATGTCACAATTTCTGTTCAATAGGCGATGATGTCACATTTTCTGTTCAATAGGCGACGATGTCACATTTTCTTTTCAATATGCGATGATGTAGGCGACGATGTCACATTTTCTGTTCAATAGGCGATGATGTAGGCGATGATGTAGGCGACGATGTCACATTTTCTGTTCAATAGGCGATGATGTAGGCGATGATGTCACATTTTCTGTTCAATAGGCGATGATGTCACATTTTCTGTTCAATAGGCAATGATGTCACAATTTCTGTTCAATAGTCGACGATGTCTCATTTTCTTTTCAATATGCGATGATGTAGGCGATGATGTAGGCGACGATGTCACATTTTCTGTTCAATAGGCGATGATGTCACATTTTCTGTTCAATAGGCGATGATGTCACATTTTCTGTTCAATAGGCGATGATGTCTCATTTTCTGTTCAATAGGCGATGATGTCACAATTTCTGTTCAATAGGCGATGATGTAGGCGATGATGTCACATTTTCTGTTCAATAGGCGATGATGTCACATTTTCTGTTCATTTGGCGATGATATCACATTTTCTGTTCAATAGGCGATGATGTAGGCGATGATGTCACATTTTCTGTTCAATAGGCTATGATGTCACATTTTCATTTCAATAGGCGATGATGTCACATTTTCTGTTCAATAGGCGATGATGTCACATTTTCTGTTCAATAGGCGATGATGTAGACGATGATGTAACATTTTCTGTTTAATAGGCGGCGATATAGGCGATGATAAAGGCGATGATGTCACATTTTCTGTAAAATGGTCGATGATGTCACATTTTCTGTTCAATAGGCGACGATGTAGGTGATGATGTCACATTTTCTGTTCAAAAGGCAATATGTAGGCGATGATGTAGGCGACGATGTCACATTTTCTGTTCAATAGGCGATGATGTAGGCGATGATGTCACATTTTCTGTTCAATAGGCGACGATGTCACATTTTCTGTTCAATAGGCGATGATGTCACATTTTCTGTTAATTAGGCGATGATATCACATTTTCTGTTCAATAGGCGATGATGTAGGCGATAATGTCACATTTTCTGTTCAATAGGCGATGATGTCACATTTTCTGTTCAATAGGCGATGTCACATTTTCTGTTCGATAGGCGATGATGTCACATTTTCTGTTCAATAGGCGATGATGTCACTTTTTCTGTTCAATAATCGATGTCACATTTTCTGTTCAATAGGCAATGATGTCACAATTTCTGTTCAAAATAGACGACGATGTCAGATTTTCTGTTCAATATGCGATGATGTAGGGGATGATGTAGGCGACGATGTCACATTTTCTGTTCAATAGGCGATGATGTCACATTTTCTGTTCAATAGGCGATGATGTCACAATTTCTGTTCAATAGTCGATGATGTCACATTTTCTGTTCAATAGGCGATGATGTCACATTTTCTGTTCAATAGGCGATGATGTCACATTTTCTGTTCAATAGTCGACGATGTAGGCGATGATGTAAGCGATGATGTAGGTGATGATATAGGCGACGATGTCACAATTTCTGTTCAATAGGCGATGATGTCACATTTTCTGTTCAATAGGCGATGATGTCACATTTTCTGTTCAATAGGCGATGATGTCACAATTTCTGTTCAATAGGCGATGATGTAGGCGATGATGTCACATTTTCTGTTCAATAGTCGATGATGTCACATTTTCTGTTCAATAGGCGATGATGTCACATTTTCTGTTCAATAGGCGATGATGTAGGCGATGATGTAAGTGATGATGTAGGTGATGATATAGGCGACGATGTCACAATTTCTGTTCAATAGGCGATGATGTCACATTTTCTGTTCAATAGTCGATGATGCCACATTTTCTATTCAATAGGCGATGATGCCACATTTTCTGTTCAATAGGCGATGATGTCACATTTTCTGTTAATTAGGCGATGATATCACATTTTCTGTTCAATAGGCGATGATGTCACAATTTCTGTTCAATAGGCGATGATGTCACATTTTCTGTTCAATATGCGATGATATCACAATTTCTGTTCAATAGGCGATGATGTAGGCGATGATGTCACATTTTCTGTTCAATAGGCGATGATGTCACATTTTCTGTTCATTAGTCGACGATGTAGGCGATGATGTAGGCGATGATGTAGGTGATGATATAGGCGACGATGTCACAATTTCTGTTCAATAGGCGATGATGTCACATTTTCTGTTCAATAGGCGATGATGTCACATTTTCTGTTCAATAGGCGATGATGTCACAATTTCTGTTCAATAGGCGATGATGTAGGCGATGATGTCACATTTTCTGTTCAATAGGCGATGATGTCACATTTTCTGTTCAATAGGCGATGATGTCACATTTTCTGTTAATTAGGCGATGATATCACATTTTCTGTTCAATAGGCGATGATGCCACATTTTCTGTTCAATAGGCGATGATGCCACATTTTCTGTTCAATAGGCGATGATGTCACATTTTCTGTTCAATAGGCGATGATGTCACATTTTCTGTTCAATAGGCGATGATGTCACATTTTCTGTTCAATAGGCGACGATGTAGGCGATGATGTAGGCGATGATGCAAGTGATGATATAGGCGACGATGTCACAATTTCTGTTCAATAGGCGATGATGTCACATTTTCTGTTCAATAGGCGATGATGTAGGCGATGATGTAACATTTTCTGTTCAATAGGCGATGATGTCACATTTTCTGTTCAATAGTCGACGATGTAGGCGATGATGTAGGCGATGATGTAGGTGATGATGTCACATTTTCTGTTTAATAGGCGACGATGTCACATTTTCTGTTCAATAGGCGATGATGTCACAATTTCTGTTCAATAGGCGATGATGTCACATTTTCTGTTCAATAGGCGACGATGTCACATTTTCTTTTCAATATGCGATGATGTAGGCGACGATGTCACATTTTCTGTTCAATAGGCGATGATGTAGGCGATGATGTAGGCGACGATGTCACATTTTCTGTTCAATAGGCGATGATGTAGGCGATGATGTCACATTTTCTGTTCAATAGGCGATGATGTCACATTTTCTGTTCAATAGGCAATGATGTCACAATTTCTGTTCAATAGTCGACGATGTCTCATTTTCTTTTCAATATGCGATGATGTAGGCGATGATGTAGGCGACGATGTCACATTTTCTGTTCAATAGGCGATGATGTCACATTTTCTGTTCAATAGGCGATGATGTCACATTTTCTGTTCAATAGGCGATGATGTCTCATTTTCTGTTCAATAGGCGATGATGTCACAATTTCTGTTCAATAGGCGATGATGTAGGCGATGATGTCACATTTTCTGTTCAATAGGCGATGATGTCACATTTTCTGTTCATTTGGCGATGATATCACATTTTCTGTTCAATAGGCGATGATGTAGGCGATGATGTCACATTTTCTGTTCAATAGGCTATGATGTCACATTTTCATTTCAATAGGCGATGATGTCACATTTTCTGTTCAATAGGCGATGATGTCACATTTTCTGTTCAATAGGCGATGATGTAGACGATGATGTAACATTTTCTGTTTAATAGGCGGCGATATAGGCGATGATAAAGGCGATGATGTCACATTTTCTGTAAAATGGTCGATGATGTCACATTTTCTGTTCAATAGGCGACGATGTAGGTGATGATGTCACATTTTCTGTTCAAAAGGCAATATGTAGGCGATGATGTAGGCGACGATGTCACATTTTCTGTTCAATAGGCGATGATGTAGGCGATGATGTCACATTTTCTGTTCAATAGGCGACGATGTCACATTTTCTGTTCAATAGGCGATGATGTCACATTTTCTGTTAATTAGGCGATGATATCACATTTTCTGTTCAATAGGCGATGATGTAGGCGATAATGTCACATTTTCTGTTCAATAGGCGATGATGTCACATTTTCTGTTCAATAGGCGATGTCACATTTTCTGTTCGATAGGCGATGATGTCACATTTTCTGTTCAATAGGCGATGATGTCACTTTTTCTGTTCAATAATCGATGTCACATTTTCTGTTCAATAGGCAATGATGTCACAATTTCTGTTCAAAATAGACGACGATGTCAGATTTTCTGTTCAATATGCGATGATGTAGGGGATGATGTAGGCGACGATGTCACATTTTCTGTTCAATAGGCGATGATGTCACATTTTCTGTTCAATAGGCGATGATGTCACAATTTCTGTTCAATAGTCGATGATGTCACATTTTCTGTTCAATAGGCGATGATGTCACATTTTCTGTTCAATAGGCGATGATGTCACATTTTCTGTTCAATAGTCGACGATGTAGGCGATGATGTAAGCGATGATGTAGGTGATGATATAGGCGACGATGTCACAATTTCTGTTCAATAGGCGATGATGTCACATTTTCTGTTCAATAGGCGATGATGTCACATTTTCTGTTCAATAGGCGATGATGTCACAATTTCTGTTCAATAGGCGATGATGTAGGCGATGATGTCACATTTTCTGTTCAATAGGCGATGATGTCACATTTTCTGTTCAATAGGCGATGATGTCACATTTTCTGTTAATTAGGCGATGATATCACATTTTCTGTTCAATAGTCGATGATGCCACATTTTCTATTCAATAGGCGATGATGCCACATTTTCTGTTCAATAGGCGATGATGTCACATTTTCTGTTAATTAGGCGATGATATCACATTTTCTGTTCAATAGGCGATGATGTCACAATTTCTGTTCAATAGGCGATGATGTCACATTTTCTGTTCAATATGCGATGATATCACAATTTCTGTTCAATAGGCGATGATGTAGGCGATGATGTCACATTTTCTGTTCAATAGGCGATGATGTCACATTTTCTGTTCATTAGTCGACGATGTAGGCGATGATGTAGGCGATGATGTAGGTGATGATATAGGCGACGATGTCACAATTTCTGTTCAATAGGCGATGATGTCACATTTTCTGTTCAATAGGCGATGATGTCACATTTTCTGTTCAATAGGCGATGATGTCACAATTTCTGTTCAATAGGCGATGATGTAGGCGATGATGTCACATTTTCTGTTCAATAGGCGATGATGTCACATTTTCTGTTCAATAGGCGATGATGTCACATTTTCTGTTAATTAGGCGATGATATCACATTTTCTGTTCAATAGGCGATGATGCCACATTTTCTGTTCAATAGGCGATGATGCCACATTATCTGTTCAATAGGCGATGATGTCACATTTTCTGTTCAATAGGCGATGATGTCACATTTTCTGTTCAATAGGCGATGATGTCACATTTTCTGTTCAATAGGCGACGATGTAGGCGATGATGTAGGCGATGATGCAAGTGATGATATAGGCGACGATGTCACAATTTCTGTTCAATAGGCGATGATGTCACATTTTCTGTTCAATAGGCGATGATGTAGGCGATGATGTAACATTTTCTGTTCAATAGACGATGATGTCACATTTTCTGTTCAATAGTCGACGATGTAGGCGATGATGTAGGCGATGATGTAGGTGATGATGTCACATTTTCTGTTTAATAGGCGACGATGTCACATTTTCTGTTCAATAGGCGATGATGTCACAATTTCTGTTCAATAGGCGATGATGTCACATTTTCTGTTCAATAGGCGACGATGTCACATTTTCTTTTCAATATGCGATGATGTAGGCGACGATGTCACATTTTCTGTTCAATAGGCGATGATGTAGGCGATGATGTAGGCGACGATGTCACATTTTCTGTTCAATATGCGATGATGTAGGCGACGATGTCACATTTTCTGTTCAATTGGCGATGATGTCACATTTTCTGTCCAATAGGCGACGGTGTCACAATTTCTGTTCAATAGGCGATGACGTCACATTTTCTGTCCAATAGGCGACGGTGTCACAATTTCTGTTCAATTGGCGATGATGTCACATTTTCTGTTAATTAGGCGATGATATCACATTTTCTGTTCAATAGGCGATGATGTAGGCGATGATGTCACATTTTCTGTTCAATAGGCGATGATGTCACATTTTCTGTTAATTAGGCGATGATATCACATTTTCTGTTCAATAGGCGATGATGTAGGCGATGATGTCACATTTTCTGTTCAATAGGCGACGATGTCACATTTTCTGTTCAATAGGCAATGATGTCACAATTTCTGTTCAATAGTCGACGATGTCTCATTTTCTTTTCAATATGCGATGATGTAGGCGATGATGTAGGCGACGATGTCACATTTTCTGTTCAATAGGCGATGATGTCACATTTTCTGTTCAATAGGCGATGATGTCACATTTTCTGTTCAATAGGCGATGATGTCTCATTTTCTGTTCAATAGGCGATGATGTCACAATTTCTGTTCAATAGGCGATGATGTAGGCGATGATGTCACATTTTCTGTTCAATAGGCGATGATGTCACATTTTCTGTTCATTTGGCGATGATATCACATTTTCTGTTCAATAGGCGATGATGTAGGCGATGATGTCACATTTTCTGTTCAATAGGCTATGATGTCACATTTTCATTTCAATAGGCGATGATGTCACATTTTCTGTTCAATAGGCGATGATGTCACATTTTCTGTTCAATAGGCGATGATGTAGGCGATGATGTAACATTTTCTGTTTAATAGGCGGCGATATAGGCGATGATAAAGGCGATGATGTCACATTTTCTGTAAAATGGTCGATGATGTCACATTTTCTGTTCAATAGGCGACGATGTAGGTGATGATGTCACATTTTCTGTTCAAAAGGCAATATGTAGGCGATGATGTAGGCGACGATGTCACATTTTCTGTTCAATAGGCGATGATGTAGGCGATGATGTCACATTTTCTGTTCAATAGGCGACGATGTCACATTTTCTGTTCAATAGGCGATGATGTCACATTTTCTGTTAATTAGGCGATGATATCACATTTTCTGTTCAATAGGCGATGATGTAGGCGATAATGTCACATTTTCTGTTCAATAGGCGATGATGTCACATTTTCTGTTCAATAGGCGATGTCACATTTTCTGTTCGATAGGCGATGATGTCACATTTTCTGTTCAATAGGCGATGATGTCACTTTTTCTGTTCAATAATCGATGTCACATTTTCTGTTCAATAGGCGATGATGTAGGCGATGATGTCATATTTTCTGTTCAATAGGCGACGATATAGGCGATGATATAGGCGATGATGTAGGCGATGATGTCACATTTTCTGTTCAATAGGCGACGATGTCACATTTTCTGTTCAATAGGCGACGATATAGGCGATGATGTAGGCGATGATGTAGGTGATGATGTCACATTTTCTGTTTCACAGGCGACGATGTCACATTTTCTGTTCAATAGGCAATGATGTCACAATTTCTGTTCAATAGGCGATGTCAGATTTTCTGTTTAATAGGCGATGATGTCACAATTTCTGTTCAATAGGCGACGATGTCACATTTTCTGTTCAATAGGCGATGATGTCTCATTTTCTGTTCAATAGGCGATGATGTAGGCGATGATGTCACATTTTCTGTTCAATAGGCGATGATGTCACATTTTCTGTTCATTTGGCGATGATATCACATTTTCTGTTCAATAGGCGATGATGTAGGCGATGATGTCACATTTTCTGTTCAATAGGCTATGATGTCATATTTTCATTTCAATAGGCGATGATGTCACATTTTCTGTTCAATAGGCGATGATGTCACATTTTCTGTTCAATATGCGATGATGTTGGCGATGATGTAGGCGACGATGTCACATTTTCTGTTCAATAGGCGATGATGTCACATTTTCTGTTTAATAGGCGACGATGTCACATTTTCTGTTCAATAGGCGATGATGTCACAATTTCTGTTCAATAGGCGATGATGTCACATTTTCTGTTCAATAGGCGACGGTGTCACAATTTCTGTTCAATAGGCGATGATGTCACATTTTCTGTCCAATAGGCGACGGTGTCACAATTTCTGTTCAATAGGCGATGATGTCACATTTTCTGTTAATTAGGCGATGATATCACATTTTCTGTTCAATAGGCGATGATGTAGGCGATGATGTCACATTTTCTGTTCAATAGGCGATGATGTCACATTTTCTGTTAATTAGGCGATGATATCACATTTTCTGTTCAATAGGCGATGATGTAGGCGATGATGTAGGCGACGATGTCACATTTTCTGTTCAATAGGCGACGATGTCACAATTTCTGTTTAATAGGCGATGATGTCACATTTTCTGTTAATTAGACGATGATATCACATTTTCTGTTCAATAGGCGATGATGTAGGCGATGATGTCACAATTTCTGTTTAATAGGCGACGATGTCACAATTTCTGTTTAATAGGCGATGATGTCACATTTTCTGTTCAATAGGCGATGATGTCACATTTTCTGTTCAATAGGCGATGATGTCACATTTTCTGTTCAATAGGCGATGATGTAGGCGATGATGTCATATTTTCTGTTCAATAGGCGACGATATAGGCGATGATGTCACATTTTCTGTTCAAATAGGCGATGATGTCACAATTTCTGTTCAATAGGCGACGATGTCACATTTTCTGTTCATTTGGCGATGATATCACATTTTCTGTTCAATAGGCGATGATGTAGGCGACGATGTCACATTTTCTGTTCAATAGGCGATGATGTCACATTTTCTGTTCAATAGGCGATGATGTCACATTTTCTGTTCAATAGGCGATGATGTCACATTTTCTGTTAATTAGGCGATGATATCACATTTTCTGTTCAATAGGCGATGATGCCACATTTTCTGTTCAATAGGCGATGATGCCACATTTTCTGTTCAATAGGCGATGATGTCACATTTTCTGTTCAATAGGCGATGATGTCACATTTTCTGTTCAATAGGCGATGATGTCACATTTTCTGTTCAATAGGCGATGATGCCACATTTTCTGTTCAATAGGCGATGATGCCACATTTTCTGTTCAATAGGCGATGATGTCACATTTTCTGTTCAATAGGCGATGATGTCACATTTTCTGTTCAATAGGCGATGATGTCACATTTTCTGTTCATTAGGCGACGATGTAGGCGATGATGTAGGCGATGATGAAAGTGATGATATAGGCGACGATGTCACAATTTCTGTTCAATAGGCGATGATGTCACATTTTCTGTTCAATAGGCGATGATGTAGGCGATGATGTAACATTTTCTGTTCAATAGGCGATGATGTCACATTTTCTGTTAATTAGGCGATGATATCACATTTTCTGTTCAATAGGCGATGATGTAGGCGATGATGTCACATTTTCTGTTCAATAGGCGACTATGTCACATTTTCTGTTCAATAGGCAATGATGTCACAATTTCTGTTCAATAGTCGACGATGTCTCATTTTCTTTTCAATATGCGATGATGTAGGCGATGATGTAGGCGACGATGTCACATTTTCTGTTCAATAGGCGATGATGTCACATTTTCTGTTCAATAGGCGATGATGTCACATTTTCTGTTCAATAGGCGATGATGTCTCATTTTCTGTTCAATAGGCGATGATGTCCCAATTTCTGTTCAATAGGCGATGATGTAGGCGATGATGTCACATTTTCTGTTCAATAGGCGATGATGTCACATTTTCTGTTCATTTGGCGATGATATCACATTTTCTGTTCAATAGGCGATGATGTAGGCGATGATGTCACATTTTCTGTTCAATAGGCTATGATGTCACATTTTCATTTCAATAGGCGATGATGTCACATTTTCTGTTCAATAGGCGATGATGTCACATTTTCTGTTCAATAGGCGATGATGTAGGCGATGATGTAACATTTTCTGTTTAATAGGCGGCGATATAGGCGATGATAAAGGCGATGATGTCACATTTTCTGTAAAATGGTCGATGATGTCACATTTTCTGTTCAATAGGCGACGATGTAGGTGATGATGTCACATTTTCTGTTCAAAAGGCAATATGTAGGCGATGATGTAGGCGACGATGTCACATTTTCTGTTAATTAGACGATGATATCACATTTTCTGTTCAATAGGCGATGATGTAGGCGATGATGTCACAATTTCTGTTTAATAGGCGACGATGTCACAATTTCTGTTTAATAGGCGATGATGTCACATTTTCTGTACAATATGCGATGATGTCACATTTTCTGTTCAATAGGCGATGATGTCACATTTTCTGTTCAATAGGCGATGATGTAGGCGATGATGTCATATTTTCTGTTCAATAGGCGACGATATAGGCGATGATGTCACATTTTCTGTTCAAATAGGCGATGATGTCACAATTTCTGTTCAATAGGCGACGATGTCACATTTTCTGTTCATTTGGCGATGATATCACATTTTCTGTTCAATAGGCGATGATGTAGGCGACGATGTCACATTTTCTGTTCAATAGGCGATGATGTCACATTTTCTGTTCAATAGGCGATGATGTCACATTTTCTGTTCAATAGGCGATGATGTCACAATTTCTGTTCAATAGGCGATGATGTGGGCGATGATGTCACATTTTCTGTTCAATAGGCGATGATGTCACATTTTCTGTTCAATAGGCGATGATGTCACATTTTCTGTTAATTAGGCGATGATATCACATTTTCTGTTCAATAGGCGATGATGCCACATTTTCTGTTCAATAGGCGATGATGCCACATTTTCTGTTCAATAGGCGATGATGCCACATTTTCTGTTCAATAGGCGATGATGTCACATTTTCTGTTCAATAGGCGATGATGTCACATTTTCTGTTCAATAGGCGATGATGCCACATTTTCTGTTCAATAGGCGATGATGCCACATTTTCTGTTCAATAGGCGATGATGTCACATTTTCTGTTCAATAGGCGATGATGTCACATTTTCTGTTCAATAGGCGATGATGTCACATTTTCTGTTCATTAGGCGACGATGTAGGCGATGATGTAGGCGATGATGAAAGTGATGATATAGGCGACGATGTCACAATTTCTGTTCAATAGGCGATGATGTCACATTTTCTGTTCAATAGGCGATGATGTAGGCGATGATGTAACATTTTCTGTTCAATAGGCGATGATGTCACATTTTCTGTTAATTAGGCGATGATATCACATTTTCTGTTCAATAGGCGATGATGTAGGCGATGATGTCACATTTTCTGTTCAATAGGCGACGATGTCACATTTTCTGTTCAATAGGCAATGATGTCACAATTTCTGTTCAATAGTCGACGATGTCTCATTTTCTTTTCAATATGCGATGATGTAGGCGATGATGTAGGCGACGATGTCACATTTTCTGTTCAATAGGCGATGATGTCACATTTTCTGTTCAATAGGCGATGATGTCACATTTTCTGTTCAATAGGCGATGATGTCTCATTTTCTGTTCAATAGGCGATGATGTCACAATTTCTGTTCAATAGGCGATGATGTAGGCGATGATGTCACATTTTCTGTTCAATAGGCGATGATGTCACATTTTCTGTTCATTTGGCGATGATATCACATTTTCTGTTCAATAGGCGATGATGTAGGCGATGATGTCACATTTTCTGTTCAATAGGCTATGATGTCACATTTTCATTTCAATAGGCGATGATGTCACATTTTCTGTTCAATAGGCGATGATGTAGGCGATGATGTAACATTTTCTGTTTAATAGGCGGCGATATAGGCGATGATAAAGGCGATGATGTCACATTTTCTGTAAAATGGTCGATGATGTCACATTTTCTGTTCAATAGGCGACGATGTAGGTGATGATGTCACATTTTCTGTTCAAAAGGCAATATGTAGGCGATGATGTAGGCGACGATGTCACATTTTCTGTTCAATAGGCGATGATGTAGGCGATGATGTCACATTTTCTGTTCAATAGGCGACGATGTCACATTTTCTGTTCAATAGGCGATGATGTCACATTTTCTGTTAATTAGGCGATGATATCACATTTTCTGTTCAATAGGCGATGATGTAGGCGATAATGTCACATTTTCTGTTCAATAGGCGATGATGTCACATTTTCTGTTCAATAGGCGATGTCACATTTTCTGTTCGATAGGCGATGATGTCACATTTTCTGTTCAATAGGCGATGATGTCACTTTTTCTGTTCAATAATCGATGTCACATTTTCTGTTCAATAGGCGATGATGTAGGCGATGATGTCATATTTTCTGTTCAATAGGCGACGATATAGGCGATGATATAGGCGATGATGTAGGCGATGATGTCACATTTTCTGTTCAATAGGCGACGATGTCACATTTTCTGTTCAATAGGCGACGATATAGGCGATGATGTAGGCGATGATGTAGGTGATGATGTCACATTTTCTGTTTCACAGGCGACGATGTCACATTTTCTGTTCAATAGGCAATGATGTCACAATTTCTGTTCAATAGGCGATGTCAGATTTTCTGTTTAATAGGCGATGATGTCACAATTTCTGTTCAGTAGGCGACGATGTCACATTTTCTGTTCAATAGGCGATGATGTCTCATTTTCTGTTCAATAGGCGATGATGTAGGCGATGATGTCACATTTTCTGTTCAATAGGCGATGATGTCACATTTTCTGTTCATTTGGCGATAATATCACATTTTCTGTTCAATAGGCGATGATGTAGGCGATGATGTCACATTTTCTGTTCAATAGGCTATGATGTCATATTTTCATTTCAATAGGCGATGATGTCACATTTTCTGTTCAATAGGCGATGATGTCACATTTTCTGTTCAATATGCGATGATGTTGGCGATGATGTAGGCGACGATGTCACATTTTCTGTTCAATAGGCGATGATGTCACATTTTCTGTTTAATAGGCGACGATGTCACATTTTCTGTTCAATAGGCGATGATGTCACAATTTCTGTTCAATAGGCGATGATGTCACATTTTCTGTTCAATAGGCGACGGTGTCACAATTTCTGTTCAATAGGCGATGATGTCACATTTTCTGTCCAATAGGCGACGGTGTCACAATTTCTGTTCAATAGGCGATGATGTCACATTTTCTGTTAATTAGGCGATGATATCACATTTTCTGTTCAATAGGCGATGATGTAGGCGATGATGTCACATTTTCTGTTCAATAGGCGATGATGTCACATTTTCTGTTAATTAGGCGATGATATCACATTTTCTGTTCAATAGGCGATGATGTAGGCGATGATGTCACATTTTCTGTTCAATAGGCGACGATGTCACATTTTCTGTTCAATAGGCAATGATGTCACAATTTCTGTTCAATAGTCGACGATGTCTCATTTTCTTTTCAATAGGCGATGATGTAGGCGATGATGTAGGCGACGATGTCACATTTTCTGTTCAATAGGCGATGATGTCACATTTTCTGTTCAATAGGCGATGATGTCACATTTTCTGTTCAATAGGCGATGATGTCTCATTTTCTGTTCAATAGGCGATGATGTCACATTTTCTGTTCAATAGGCGATGATGTAGGCGATGATGTCACATTTTCTGTTCAATAGGCGATGATGTCACATTTTCTGTTAATTAGGCGATGATATCACATTTTCTGTTCAATAGGCGATGATGTAGGCGATGATGTCACATTTTCTGTTCAATAGGCGACGATGTCACATTTTCTGTTCAATAGGCAATGATGTCACAATTTCTGTTCAATAGTCGACGATGTCTCATTTTCTTTTCAATATGCGATGATGTAGGCGATGATGTAGGCGACGATGTCACATTTTCTGTTCAATAGGCGATGATGTCACATTTTCTGTTCAATAGGCGATGATGTAGGCGATGATGTCACATTTTCTGTTCAATAGGCGATGATGTCTCATTTTCTGTTCAATAGGCGATGATGTCACAATTTCTGTTCAATAGGCGATGATGTAGGCGATAATGTCAAATTTTCTGTTCAATAGGCGATGATGTCACATTTTCTGTTCATTTGGCGATGATATCACATTTTCTGTTCAATAGGCGATGATGTAGGCGATGATGTCACATTTTCTGTTCAATAGGCTATGATGTCACATTTTCATTTCAATAGGCGATGATGTCACATTTTCTGTTCAATAGGCGATGATGTCACATTTTCTGTTCAATATGCGATGATGTAGGCGATGATGTAGGCGACGATGTCACATTTTCTGTTCAATAGGCGACGATGTCACATTTTCTGTTCAATAGGCGATGATGTCACATTTTCATTTCAATAGGCGATGAAGCCACATTTTCTGTTCAATAGGCGATGATGTCACAATTTGTGTTTAATAGGCGATGATGTCACATTTTCTGTTCAATAGGCGATGATGTAGGCGACGATGTCACATTTTCTGTTCAATAGGCGATGATGTCACATTTTCTGTTCAATAGGCGATGATGTCACATTTTCTGTTCAATAGGCGATGATGTCACAATTTCTGTTCAATAGGCGATGATGTGGGCGATGATGTCACATTTTCTGTTCAATAGGCGATGATGTCACATTTTCTGTTCAATAGGCGATGATGTCACATTTTCTGTTAATTAGGCGATGATATCACATTTTCTGTTCAATAGGCGATGATGCCACATTTTCTGTTCAATAGGCGATGATGCCACATTTTCTGTTCAATAGGCGATGATGCCACATTTTCTGTTCAATAGGCGATGATGTCACATTTTCTGTTCAATAGGCGATGATGTCACATTTTCTGTTCAATAGGCGATGATGCCACATTTTCTGTTCAATAGGCGATGATGCCACATTTTCTGTTCAATAGGCGATGATGTCACATTTTCTGTTCAATAGGCGATGATGTCACATTTTCTGTTCAATAGGCGATGATGTCACATTTTCTGTTCATTAGGCGACGATGTAGGCGATGATGTAGGCGATGATGAAAGTGATGATATAGGCGACGATGTCACAATTTCTGTTCAATAGGCGATGATGTCACATTTTCTGTTCAATAGGCGATGATGTAGGCGATGATGTAACATTTTCTGTTCAATAGGCGATGATGTCACATTTTCTGTTAATTAGGCGATGATATCACATTTTCTGTTCAATAGGCGATGATGTAGGCGATGATGTCACATTTTCTGTTCAATAGGCGACGATGTCACATTTTCTGTTCAATAGGCAATGATGTCACAATTTCTGTTCAATAGTCGACGATGTCTCATTTTCTTTTCAATATGCGATGATGTAGGCGATGATGTAGGCGACGATGTCACATTTTCTGTTCAATAGGCGATGATGTCACATTTTCTGTTCAATAGGCGATGATGTCACATTTTCTGTTCAATAGGCGATGATGTCT
Organism: Megaustenia siamemsis; assembly: GCA_032433765.1. Taxonomy (NCBI): domain Eukaryota; kingdom Metazoa; phylum Mollusca; class Gastropoda; order Stylommatophora; family Ariophantidae; genus Megaustenia; species Megaustenia siamemsis. The sequence goes on along the minus strand of JAVIAB010000117.1, from coordinate 43,166,884 downwards.
CATTTTCTGTTCAATAGGCGATGATGTCACAATTTCTGTTCAATAGGCGATGATGTAGGCGATGATGTCACATTTTCTGTTCAATAGGCGATGATGTCACATTTTCTGTTCATTTGGCGATGATATCACATTTTCTGTTCAATAGGCGATGATGTAGGCGATGATGTCACATTTTCTGTTCAATAGGCTATGATGTCACATTTTCATTTCAATAGGCGATGATGTCACATTTTCTGTTCAATAGGCGATGATGTAGGCGATGATGTAACATTTTCTGTTTAATAGGCGGCGATATAGGCGATGATAAAGGCGATGATGTCACATTTTCTGTAAAATGGTCGATGATGTCACATTTTCTGTTCAATAGGCGACGATGTAGGTGATGATGTCACATTTTCTGTTCAAAAGGCAATATGTAGGCGATGATGTAGGCGACGATGTCACATTTTCTGTTCAATAGGCGATGATGTAGGCGATGATGTCACATTTTCTGTTCAATAGGCGACGATGTCACATTTTCTGTTCAATAGGCGATGATGTCACATTTTCTGTTAATTAGGCGATGATATCACATTTTCTGTTCAATAGGCGATGATGTAGGCGATAATGTCACATTTTCTGTTCAATAGGCGATGATGTCACATTTTCTGTTCAATAGGCGATGTCACATTTTCTGTTCGATAGGCGATGATGTCACATTTTCTGTTCAATAGGCGATGATGTCACTTTTTCTGTTCAATAATCGATGTCACATTTTCTGTTCAATAGGCGATGATGTAGGCGATGATGTCATATTTTCTGTTCAATAGGCGACGATATAGGCGATGATATAGGCGATGATGTAGGCGATGATGTCACATTTTCTGTTCAATAGGCGACGATGTCACATTTTCTGTTCAATAGGCGACGATATAGGCGATGATGTAGGCGATGATGTAGGTGATGATGTCACATTTTCTGTTTCACAGGCGACGATGTCACATTTTCTGTTCAATAGGCAATGATGTCACAATTTCTGTTCAATAGGCGATGTCAGATTTTCTGTTTAATAGGCGATGATGTCACAATTTCTGTTCAGTAGGCGACGATGTCACATTTTCTGTTCAATAGGCGATGATGTCTCATTTTCTGTTCAATAGGCGATGATGTAGGCGATGATGTCACATTTTCTGTTCAATAGGCGATGATGTCACATTTTCTGTTCATTTGGCGATAATATCACATTTTCTGTTCAATAGGCGATGATGTAGGCGATGATGTCACATTTTCTGTTCAATAGGCTATGATGTCATATTTTCATTTCAATAGGCGATGATGTCACATTTTCTGTTCAATAGGCGATGATGTCACATTTTCTGTTCAATATGCGATGATGTTGGCGATGATGTAGGCGACGATGTCACATTTTCTGTTCAATAGGCGATGATGTCACATTTTCTGTTTAATAGGCGACGATGTCACATTTTCTGTTCAATAGGCGATGATGTCACAATTTCTGTTCAATAGGCGATGATGTCACATTTTCTGTTCAATAGGCGACGGTGTCACAATTTCTGTTCAATAGGCGATGATGTCACATTTTCTGTCCAATAGGCGACGGTGTCACAATTTCTGTTCAATAGGCGATGATGTCACATTTTCTGTTAATTAGGCGATGATATCACATTTTCTGTTCAATAGGCGATGATGTAGGCGATGATGTCACATTTTCTGTTCAATAGGCGATGATGTCACATTTTCTGTTAATTAGGCGATGATATCACATTTTCTGTTCAATAGGCGATGATGTAGGCGATGATGTCACATTTTCTGTTCAATAGGCGACGATGTCACATTTTCTGTTCAATAGGCAATGATGTCACAATTTCTGTTCAATAGTCGACGATGTCTCATTTTCTTTTCAATAGGCGATGATGTAGGCGATGATGTAGGCGACGATGTCACATTTTCTGTTCAATAGGCGATGATGTCACATTTTCTGTTCAATAGGCGATGATGTCACATTTTCTGTTCAATAGGCGATGATGTCTCATTTTCTGTTCAATAGGCGATGATGTCACATTTTCTGTTCAATAGGCGATGATGTAGGCGATGATGTCACATTTTCTGTTCAATAGGCGATGATGTCACATTTTCTGTTAATTAGGCGATGATATCACATTTTCTGTTCAATAGGCGATGATGTAGGCGATGATGTCACATTTTCTGTTCAATAGGCGACGATGTCACATTTTCTGTTCAATAGGCAATGATGTCACAATTTCTGTTCAATAGTCGACGATGTCTCATTTTCTTTTCAATATGCGATGATGTAGGCGATGATGTAGGCGACGATGTCACATTTTCTGTTCAATAGGCGATGATGTCACATTTTCTGTTCAATAGGCGATGATGTAGGCGATGATGTCACATTTTCTGTTCAATAGGCGATGATGTCTCATTTTCTGTTCAATAGGCGATGATGTCACAATTTCTGTTCAATAGGCGATGATGTAGGCGATAATGTCAAATTTTCTGTTCAATAGGCGATGATGTCACATTTTCTGTTCATTTGGCGATGATATCACATTTTCTGTTCAATAGGCGATGATGTAGGCGATGATGTCACATTTTCTGTTCAATAGGCTATGATGTCACATTTTCATTTCAATAGGCGATGATGTCACATTTTCTGTTCAATAGGCGATGATGTCACATTTTCTGTTCAATATGCGATGATGTAGGCGATGATGTAGGCGACGATGTCACATTTTCTGTTCAATAGGCGACGATGTCACATTTTCTGTTCAATAGGCGATGATGTCACATTTTCATTTCAATAGGCGATGAAGCCACATTTTCTGTTCAATAGGCGATGATGTCACAATTTGTGTTTAATAGGCGATGATGTCACATTTTCTGTTCAATAGGCGATGATGTAGGCGATGATGTCACATTTTCTGTTCAAATAGGCGATGATGTCACATTTTCTGTTCAATATGCGACGATGTCACAATTTCTGTTCAATACTCGATGATGTCACATTTTCAGTTCAATAGGCGACGATGTCACATTTTCTGTTCAATAGGCGATGATGTCACAATTTCTGTTCAATAGGCGACGATGTCACATTTTCTGTTCAATAGACGATAATGTCAAATTTTCTGTTCAAATAGGCGATGATGTCACATTTTCTGTTCAATAGGCGACGATGTCACATTTTCTGTTCAGTAGGCGACGATATCACATTTTCTGTTCAAATAGGCGATGATGTCACAATTTCTGTTCAGTATGCGACGATTGTCACAATTTCTGTTTAATAGGCGACGATGTCACAATTTCTGTTTAATAGGCGATGATGTCACATTTTCTGTTAATTAGACGATGATATCACATTTTCTGTTCAATAGGCGATGATGTAGGCGATGATGTCACAATTTCTGTTTAATAGGCGACGATGTCACAATTTCTGTTTAATAGGCGATGATGTCACATTTTCTGTTCAATAGGCGATGATGTCACATTTTCTGTTCAATAGGCGATGATGTCACATTTTCTGTTCAATAGGCGATGATGTAGGCGATGATGTCATATTTTCTGTTCAATAGGCGACGATATAGGCGATGATGTCACATTTTCTGTTCAAATAGGCGATGATGTCACAATTTCTGTTCAATAGGCGACGATGTCACATTTTCTGTTCATTTGGCGATGATATCACATTTTCTGTTCAATAGGCGATGATGTAGGCGACGATGTCACATTTTCTGTTCAATAGGCGATGATGTCACATTTTCTGTTCAATAGGCGATGATGTCACATTTTCTGTTCAATAGGCGATGATGTCACAATTTCTGTTCAATAGGCGATGATGTGGGCGATGATGTCACATTTTCTGTTCAATAGGCGATGATGTCACATTTTCTGTTCAATAGGCGATGATGTCACATTTTCTGTTAATTAGGCGATGATATCACATTTTCTGTTCAATAGGCGATGATGCCACATTTTCTGTTCAATAGGCGATGATGCCACATTTTCTGTTCAATAGGCGATGATGTCACATTTTCTGTTCAATAGGCGATGATGTCACATTTTCTGTTCAATAGGCGATGATGTCACATTTTCTGTTCAATAGGCGATGATGCCACATTTTCTGTTCAATAGGCGATGATGCCACATTTTCTGTTCAATAGGCGATGATGTCACATTTTCTGTTCAATAGGCGATGATGTCACATTTTCTGTTCAATAGGCGATGATTTCACATTTTCTGTTCATTAGGCGACGATGTAGGCGATGATGTAGGCGATGATGAAAGTGATGATATAGGCGACGATGTCACAATTTCTGTTCAATAGGCGATGATGTCACATTTTCTGTTCAATAGCGATGATGTAGGCGATGATGTAACATTTTCTGTTCAATAGGCGATGATGTCACATTTTCTGTTCAATAGTCGACGATGTAGGCGATGATGTAGGCGATGATGTAGGTGATGATGTCACATTTTCTGTTTAATAGGCGACGATGTCACATTTTCTGTTCAATAGGCGATGATGTCACAATTTCTGTTCAATAGGCGATGATGTCACATTTTCTGTTCAATAGGCGATGATGTCACAATTTCTGTTCAATAGACGACGATGTCACATTTTCTGTTCAATATGCGATGATGTAGGCGATGATGTAGGCGACGATGTCACATTTTCTTTTCAATATGCGATGATGTAGGCGACGATGTCACATTTTCTGTTCAATAGGCGATGATGTAGGCGATGATGTAGGCGACGATGTCACATTTTCTGTTCAATTGGCGATGATGTCACATTTTCTGTCCAATAGGCGACGGTGTCACAATTTCTGTTCAATAGGCGATGACGTCACATTTTCTGTCCAATAGGCGACGGTGTCACAATTTCTGTTCAATTGGCGATGATGTCACATTTTCTGTTAATTAGGCGATGATATCACATTTTCTGTTCAATAGGCGATGATGTAGGCGATGATGTCACATTTTCTGTTCAATAGGCGATGATGTCACATTTTCTGTTAATTAGGCGATGATATCACATTTTCTGTTCAATAGGCGATGATGTAGGCGATGATGTCACATTTTCTGTTCAATAGGCGACGATGTCACATTTTCTGTTCAATAGGCAATGATGTCACAATTTCTGTTCAATAGTCGACGATGTCTCATTTTCTTTTCAATATGCGATGATGTAGGCGATGATGTAGGCGACGATGTCACATTTTCTGTTCAATAGGCGATGATGTCACATTTTCTGTTCAATAGGCGATGATGTCACATTTTCTGTTCAATAGGCGATGATGTCTCATTTTCTGTTCAATAGGCGATGATGTCACAATTTCTGTTCAATAGGCGATGATGTAGGCGATGATGTCACATTTTCTGTTCAATAGGCGATGATGTCACATTTTCTGTTCATTTGGCGATGATATCACATTTTCTGTTCAATAGGCGATGATGTAGGCGATGATGTCACATTTTCTGTTCAATAGGCTATGATGTCACATTTTCATTTCAATAGGCGATGATGTCACATTTTCTGTTCAATAGGCGATGATGTCACATTTTCTGTTCAATAGGCGATGATGTAGGCGATGATGTAACATTTTCTGTTCAATAGGCGGCGATATAGGCGATGATAAAGACGATGATGTCACATTTTCTGTAAAATGGTCGATGATGTCACATTTTCTGTTCAATAGGCGACGATGTAGGTGATGATGTCACATTTTCTGTTCAAAAGGCAATATTTAGGCGATGATGTAGGCGACGATGTCACATTTTCTGTTCAATAGGCGATGATGTAGGCGATGATGTCACATTTTCTGTTCAATAGGCGACGATGTCACATTTTCTGTTCAATAGGCGATGATGTCACATTTTCTGTTAATTAGGCGATGATATCACATTTTCTGTTCAATAGGCGATGATGTAGGCGATAATGTCACATTTTCTGTTCAATAGGCGATGATGTCACATTTTCTGTTCAATAGGCGATGTCACATTTTCTGTTCGATAGGCGATGATGTCACATTTTCTCTTCAATAGGCGATGATGTCACTTTTTCTGTTCAATAATCGATGTCACATTTTCTGTTCAATAGGCGATGATGTAGGCGATGATGTCATATTTTCTGTTCAATAGGCGACGATATAGGCGATGATATAGGCGATGATGTAGGCGATGATGTCACATTTTCTGTTCAATAGGCGACGATGTCATATTTTCTGTTCAATAGGCGACGATATAGGCGATGATGTAGGCGATGATGTAGGTGATGATGTCACATTTTCTGTTTCACAGGCGACGATGTCACATTTTCTGTTCAATAGGCAATGATGTCACAATTTCTGTTCAATAGGCGATGTCAGATTTTCTGTTTAATAGGCGATGATGTCACAATTTCTGTTCAATAGGCGACGATGTCACATTTTCTGTTCAATAGGCGATGATGTCTCATTTTCTGTTCAATAGGCGATGATGTAGGCGATGATGTCACATTTTCTGTTCAATAGGCGATGATGTCACATTTTCTGTTCATTTGGCGATGATATCACATTTTCTGTTCAATAGGCGATGATGTAGGCGATGATGTCACATTTTCTGTTCAATAGGCTATGATGTCATATTTTCATTTCAATAGGCGATGATGTCATATTTTCTGTTCAATAGGCGATGATGTCACATTTTCTGTTCAATATGCGATGATGTTGGCGATGATGTAGGCGACGATGTCACATTTTCTGTTCAATAGGCGATGATGTAGGCGATGATGTCACATTTTCTGTTCAATAGGCTATGATGTCATATTTTCATTTCAATAGGCGATGATGTCACATTTTCTGTTCAATAGGCGATGATGTCACATTTTCTGTTCAATATGCGATGATGTTGGCGATGATGTAGGCGACGATGTCACATTTTCTGTTCAATAGGCGATGATGTCACATTTTCTGTTTAATAGGCGACGATGTCACATTTTCTGTTCAATAGGCGATGATGTCACAATTTCTGTTCAATAGGCGATGATGTCACATTTTCTGTTCAATATGCGACGGTGTCACAATTTCTGTTCAATAGGCGATGATGTCACATTTTCTGTCCAATAGGCGACGGTGTCACAATTTCTGTTCAATAGGCGATGATGTCACATTTTCTGTTAATTAGGCGATGATATCACATTTTCTGTTCAATAGGCGATGATGTAGGCGATGATGTCACATTTTCTGTTCAATAGGCGATGATGTCACATTTTCTGTTAATTAGGCGATGATATCACATTTTCTGTTCAATAGGCGATGATGTAGGCGATGATGTCACATTTTCTGTTCAATAGGCGACGATGTCACATTTTCTGTTCAATAGGCAATGATGTCACAATTTCTGTTCAATAGTCGACGATGTCTCATTTTCTTTTCAATATGCGATGATGTAGGCGATGATGTAGGCGACGATGTCACATTTTCTGTTCAATAGGCGATGATGTCACATTTTCTGTTCAATAGGCGATGATGTCACATTTTCTGTTCAATAGGCGATGATGTCTCATTTTCTGTTCAATAGGCGATGATGTCACATTTTCTGTTCAATAGGCGATGATATCACATTTTCTGTTCAATAGGCGATGATGTAGGCGATGATGTCACATTTTCTGTTCAATAGGCGACGATGTCACATTTTCTGTTCAATAGGCAATGATGTCACAATTTCTGTTCAATAGTCGACGATGTCTCATTTTCTTTTCAATATGCGATGATGTAGGCGATGATGTAGGCGACGATGTCACATTTTCTGTTCAATAGGCGATGATGTCACATTTTCTGTTCAATAGGCGATGATGTAGGCGATGATGTCACATTTTCTGTTCAATAGGCGATGATGTCTCATTTTCTGTTCAATAGGCGATGATGTCACAATTTCTGTTCAATAGGCGATGATGTAGGCGATGATGTCACATTTTCTGTTCAATAGGCGATGATGTCACATTTTCTGTTCATTTGGCGATGATATCACATTTTCTGTTCAATAGGCGATGATGTAGGCGATGATGTCACATTTTCTGTTCAATAGGCTATGATGTCACATTTTCATTTCAATAGGCGATGATGTCACATTTTCTGTTCAATAGGCGATGATGTCACATTTTCTGTTCAATATGCGATGATGTAGGCGATGATGTAGGCGACGATGTCACATTTTCTGTTCAACAGGCGACGATGTCACATTTTCTGTTCAATAGGCGATGATGTAACATTTTCTGTTCAATAGGCGATGATGTCACAATTTCTGTTTAATAGGCGATGATGTCACATTTTCTGTTCAATAGGCGATGATGTAGGCGATGATGTCACATTTTCTGTTCAAATAGGCGATGATGTCACATTTTCTGTTCAATATGCGACGATGTCACAATTTCTGTTCAATACTCGATGATGTCACATTTTCAGTTCAATAGGCGACGATGTCACATTTTCTGTTCAATAGGCGATGATGTCACAATTTCTGTTCAATAGGCGACGATGTCACATTTTCTGTTCAATAGGCGATAATGTCAAATTTTCTGTTCAAATAGGCGATGATGTCACATTTTCTGTTCAATAGGCGACGATGTCACATTTTCTGTTCAGTAGGCGACGATATCACATTTTCTGTTCAAATAGGCGATGATGTCACAATTTCTGTTCAGTATGCGACGATTGTCACAATTTCTGTTTAATAGGCGACGATGTCACAATTTCTGTTTAATAGGCGATGATGTCACATTTTCTGTTAATTAGACGATGATATCACATTTTCTGTTCAATAGGCGATGATGTAGGCGATGATGTCACAATTTCTGTTTAATAGGCGACGATGTCATAATTTCTGTTTAATAGGCGATGATGTCACATTTTCTGTTCAATAGGCGATGATGTCACATTTTCTGTTCAATAGGCGATGATGTCACATTTTCTGTTCAATAGGCGACGATGTCACATTTTCTGTTCAGTAGGCGACGATATCACATTTTCTGTTCAAATAGGCGATGATGTCACAATTTCTGTTCAGTATGCGACGATTGTCACAATTTCTGTTTAATAGGCGACGATGTCACAATTTCTGTTTAATAGGCGATGATGTCACATTTTCTGTTAATTAGACGATGATATCACATTTTCTGTTCAATAGGCGATGATGTCACATTTTCTGTTCAATAGGCGACGATGTCACATTTTCTGTTCAATAGGCAATGATGTCACAATTTCTGTTCAATAGTCGACGATGTCTCATTTTCTTTTCAATATGCGATGATGTAGGCGATGATGAAGGCGACGATGTCACATTTTCTGTTCAATAGGCGATGATGTCACATTTTCTGTTCAATAGGCGATGATGTCACATTTTCTGTTCAATAGGCGATGATGTCTCATTTTCTGTTCAATAGGCGATGATGTCACATTTTCTGTTCAATAGGCGATGATGTAGGCGATGATGTCACATTTTCTGTTCAATAGGCGATGATGTCACATTTTCTGTTAATTAGGCGATGATATCACATTTTCTTTTCAATAGGCGATGATGTAGGCGATGATGTCACATTTTCTGTTCAATAGGCGACGATGTCACATTTTCTGTTCAATAGGCAATGATGTCACAATTTCTGTTCAATAGTCGACGATGTCTCATTTTTTTTTCAATATGCGATGATGTAGGCGATGATGTAGGCGACGATGTCACATTTTCTGTTCAATAGGCGATGATGTCACATTTTCTGTTCAATAGGCGATGATGTAGGCGATGATGTCACATTTTCTGTTCAATAGGCGATGATGTCTCATTTTCTGTTCAATAGGCGATGATGTCACAATTTCTGTTCAATAGGCGATGATGTAGGCGATGATGTCACATTTTCTGTTCAATAGGCGATGATGTCACATTTTCTGTTCATTTGGCGATGAAGCCACATTTTCTGTTCAATAGGCGATGATGTCACAATTTCTGTTTAATAGGCGATGATGTCACATTTTCTGTTCAATAGGCGATGATGTAGGCGATGATGTCACATTTTCTGTTCAAATAGACGATGATGTCACATTTTCTGTTCAATATGCGACGATGTCACAATTTCTGTTCAATACTCGATGATGTCACATTTTCAGTTCAATAGGCGACGATGTCACATTTTCTGTTCAATAGGCGATGATGTCACAATTTCTGTTCAATAGGCGACGATGTCACATTTTCTGTTCAATAGGCGATAATGTCAAATTTTCTGTTCAAATAGGCGATGATGTCACATTTTCTGTTCAATAGGCGACGATGTCACATTTTCTGTTCAGTAGGCGACGATATCACATTTTCTGTTCAAATAGGCGATGATGTCACAATTTCTGTTCAGTATGCGACGATTGTCACAATTTCTGTTTAATAGGCGACGATGTCACAATTTCTGTTTAATAGGCGATGATGTCACATTTTCTGTTAATTAGACGATGATATCACATTTTCTGTTCAATAGGCGATGATGTAGGCGATGATGTCACAATTTCTGTTTAATAGGCGACGATGTCATAATTTCTGTTTAATAGGCGATGATGTCACATTTTCTGTTCAATAGGCGATGATGTCACATTTTCTGTTCAATAGGCGATGATGTCACATTTTCTGTTCAATAGGCGATGATGTAGGCGATGATGTCATATTTTCTGTTCAATAGGCGACGATATAGGCGATGATGTCACATTTTCTGTTCAAATAGGCGATGATGTCACAATTTCTGTTCAATAGGCGACGATGTCACATTTTCTGTTCATTTGGCGATGATATCACATTTTCTGTTCAATAGGCGATGATGTAGGCGACGATGTCACATTTTCTGTTCAATAGGCTATGATGTCACATTTTCATTTCAATAGGCGATGATGTCACATTTTCTGTTCAATAGGCGATGATGTCACATTTTCTGTTCAATAGGCGATGATGTGGGCGATGATGTAACATTTTCTGTTCAATAGGTGGCGATATAGGCGATGATAAAGGCGATGATATCACATTTTCTGTAAAATGGTCGATGATGTCACATTTTCTGTTCAATAGGCGACGATGTAGGTGATGATGTCACATTTTCTGTTCAAAAGGCGATGATGTAGGCGCTGATGTAGGTGATGATGTCACATTTTCTGTTCAATAGACAATATTTAGGCGATGATGTAGGCGACGATGTCACATTTTCTGTTCAATAGGCGACGATGTCACATTTTCTGTTAAATAGGCGATGATGTCACATTTTCTGTTAATTAGGCGATGATATCACATTTTCTGTTCAATAGGCGATGATGTAGGCGATAATGTCACATTTTCTGTTTCACAGGCGACGATGTCACATTTTCTGTTCAATAGGCAATGATGTCACAATTTCTGTTCAATAGGCGATGTCAGATTTTCTGTTTAATAGGCGATGATGTCACAATTTCTGTTCAATAGGCGACGATGTCACATTTTCTGTTCAATAGGCGATGATGTCTCATTTTCTGTTCAATAGGCGATGATGTAGGCGATGATGTCACATTTTCTGTTCATTTGGCGATGATATCACATTTTCTGTTCAATAGGCGATGATGTAGGCGATGATGTCACATTTTCTGTTCAATAGGCTATGATGTCACATTTTCATTTCAATAGGCGATGATGTCACATTTTCTGTTCAATAGGCGATGATGTCACATTTTCTGTTCAATATGCGATGATGTAGCCGATGATGTAGGCGACGATGTCACATTTTCTGTTCAATAGGCGATGATGTCACATTTTCTTTTCAATAGGCGATGAAGCCACATTTTCTGTTCAATAGGCGATGATGTCACATTTTCTGTTCAATAGGCGATGATGTCACAATTTCTGTTCAATAGGCGATGATGTAGGCGATGATGTCACAATTTCTGTTTAATAGGCGATGATGTCACATTTTCTGTTCAATAGGCGATGATGTAGGCGATGATGTCACATTTTCTGTTCAATAGGCGATGATGTCACATTTTCTTTTCAATAGGCGATGATGTCACATTTTCTGTACAATAGACGATGATGTAGGCGATGATGTCATATTTTCTGTTCAATAGGCGACGATATAGGCGATGATGTCATATTTTCTGTTCAATAGGCGATGATGTCACATTTTCTGTTCATTAGGCGACGATGTAGGCGATGATGTCACATTTTCTGTTCAAATAGGCGATGATGTCACATTTTCTGTTCAATATGCGACGATGTCACAATTTCTGTTTCAATACTCGATGATGTCACATTTTCAGTTCAATAGGCGACAATGTCACATTTTCTGTTCAATAGGCGATGATGTCACAATTTCTGTTCAATAGGCGACGATGTCACATTTTCTGTTCAATAGGCGATAATGTCAAATTTTCTGTTCAAATAGGCGATGATGTCATATTTTCTGTTCAATAGGCGACGATGTCACATTTTCTGTTCAGTAGGCGACGATGTCACATTTTCTGTTCAAATAGGCGATAATGTCACAATTTCTGTTCAGTATGCGACGATGTCACAATTTCTGTTTAATAGGCGACGATGTCACAATTTCTGTTTAATAGGCGATGATGTCACATTTTCTGTTAATTAGACGATGATATCACATTTTCTGTTCAATAGGCGATGATGTAGGCGATGATGTCACATTTTCTGTTCAATAGGCGATGATGTCACATTTTCTGTTCAATAGGCGATGATAGTAGTATATCAGGAAGGATTTGACCCGTATTTGGACCGTAAATTAACAAAGATATATAGTGTGGTGCGCAGCGCACCACATGTACATGAGAGACAGGGGGAGTTAACCATGCCATTTCGTGTCGGGATGTTGACCTCTAGGCCAAGTGACCCCGGAAGTGCGCTGTTTATGTCTGGTGTGTGCGGACTTTGGAGTTCTTTATGTACTTGATCGTTAGTGATAGGTTAGTAGATTATACAACATCATTGAAAAACATTAAATATAAAACAAAAGACAAAGATATATTTTATTCGTTTATTATCTCAATAGGTGTATAACATACATTGATATTATATAACATTACAAAAATATTCAGTACATTGAGTCAATATATAGTACATGGATAACATTTATTTATAGATAGGTAGTTGGATGTCTGCTTAGCTCTATGTCATAAATGAATAATAAGGGGTGAAACTGTTAGAGATTGCTGGGTAGTCTAAGCTGGTAGTGTAAAGAGTTAAATATCTAGAGGAGTTGTCGAGACGTTATCATCAGCTACCTTTCTTTTTATATAGAAATAGGAAAGAGCATTTCTTGTTTGACTGTAGGAAAATATGGAATTATTTAAGACTTTGAAACCTACATTTTTCCCACCCTTAGCCTTTTGCGTAGCGAGAACCTCTAAAAACATATCTTTATCTAATTTGTTGTGTTGTTTGTTTAGCCCTTTACAACTGATTTTATCGTAATCCCCACTACAATGGTACGTCTTACTACATAAGCTAACAAGAGCTGTCCCTTCGTACTCTAGTTTAAAAAGCCCGGGCGTTCGTTTGGTGTATGCTTTAACACCCTTACAGTTTATACAGTCTGTCTTGCTAGTATGTTCAGCGCAAAACTCGGCAGGAAACCAGTCTTTATATACACTATTAAACTCATCCCGCAGACCTGACTTAACTATATCCTCTAGCTTAGGTGCACTTAAAGCCAAGTATAAACTATCAGTATCTGTTTCACATAACTGAAAGTTGGACCTATCTACAAACTTATCTAAGAACTCGAAATAAAAATCTAACATACGAAGTTTTGCGTACTGGTAGACGAAGAAACCGATTTGTAGGGGTAAATCCCAAACAGTTTTCTTTTTCTCCATCTCAATTTCAAAAAGATCCTCCCCTATTTCAGTCATCTTTTTAAACCGGGAACTATTAATCATTTTCGATATCTCATCCCCCTGAACGTACGAGACAGCGCTATGATTGGTCTTATTGGTTAGAGTCTTCCCGTAGGCTGAGTTTCCTAAGAGCTTCATCGTATCGCTTACTATAGATTGACTTTCGTCTAGATCACCAGCCCTCCTAGCGTCAGAAACCATTTCGCCAAACTTTTTAAAACAACTAGACGGTTGATATTCTATCACTTGATAAATTTTTGTTACCACCAATCCATGGTCTAAATACCATTTTAACAGTGGCGTTGCCAACAAAATTTTTTCACCGACATAACTACCTATTAGGGTGCGACGAGGGGTTGACAACAAGTTATGTTTGAGGGCATATTCACCCATAAACGGTCCAATATCATCACGCGTGACGTCAATATTTTTGAAAATTGGAGTCATCTCACTGAAATGTTCCTTCAGGCGGTCGGGGACGTGTAGATCACATTCCACTAAACCAAAACATGTCCCATCTGAAACAGAAGTCAGAATCTGTTTATCACTGAGAGGGAGCCCTTCTTTAGAGTAAGAGGGTCTAGCTCGGGGGATGGCTTTAGAAAGGAAAGCCCTAATGTTTGGGTCAGACTTTTTCAGAGCCTGCCACTCACATTCCCACATAACTTCTACTGGGACTTTGACCTCCTCAGTTAGATAGGTGTGTATCTCACATGTTTTTTCAAACAGCTCGAACAAGGGCTTATTATTAACAGGGTTTCTATCTTTATCTTTGGTGAGGGGACAGTCTTTGTGACCATGGTACAAACAACCATGAAAATTATAGCCTCTTCTATTGGATTTATCCCACCCATCCACAGGGATATTTCTATCACCTAACCGAAACTCCCTCCCATTAAACTGAGTTTTCAACTCCACCCCTTTCTGGTGAGCGACCCACGTTAGCCACTCTCTACTTTGTTGGACATAATAGTTAGCTTTTTCGACCCTAAACCCGGTCTCCATTCTTCTAATAATTGGGTAATCTGTTGGCATTGGGTTCATCAGAGCCCAAAGATACAACGCGTTGGCATCGTAACCTTGGATGGATTTGACTACCTGTCCGCCCCTAATAAACGTTTTGCCTACCTCGTGATACCTATGGAAAATTATAGAGGGACCCCCGACAATATTATCTCTAATCATTTTGTGTAGACTCGCCTGTTTGCTCGAACATAAACTAAACATTACACCCCTATCAACGGTCTTAAAAAGATACTTTAAACAAACACCCGGAACCGAAATGGCGTCTTTAAAACAGTCTACACCCCGCTCCCCATAAAAGCGAACCTGCTGCTCCAAGGCTTCTAAAAAGGGGACTACATCTTTGTTGTTATACCACACCAAAAAGTCCCTAAGTGTGGTCATGTTATTGTCCTGCCAGACCTTTTTACACAGAGCGTACTCCTCCTTGGAAATGTTGGAATTTTTTAACGACGAATAAAACGTTTCGTGTGGGGGTAGTTCTGTCTCGTCCAACTTTTGGGGGTCGTCTATATATTCATAACAAAAGTAACCCTTTGTCTCACTAATCTTATAAGCCGCCAGATATTTACTATAGCTAAACCCGGGGCTAGATAGTTTACTATATCTAAGAATTTTAGATTCGGCGTTGCAATACACATAAAGTTATTGTTTCTTTTAACTATAAACTTGAACGGTCTTTCTACTTTGTAGTCTACTTCCATTTTAGCTTCCTCTTCGTCGATAACATCGGCGTCCTCTTCTTCTTCCATACTATCACCTTCTTCACCCACTTGGGCAGTGACATCCATGAAGTGCTTTATTAAATAAGGTTTAATGACGTTGACGTCATATTTCCCCGAGTTAAACCCTATCACTGGAAGCTCTTTTAAATACTCATCAAACCTAACTACTATCTTGTCTTTATTCAGAGCATGGAGTTGAGTAAAAATACTTTCAAACCGATCTCGCAACAACGAGTATGCCTTAGCAGCTATATCAGTGAGATAATCAACCATCTGACTAACTAAAACCTGCGGGTCACCCTTGGTTATGAAACATTTTGGGGCCTCCAACTCTGGGACATTTGACGCTATAGAACAGGAGAGGGGTACGTGTTTAGCTACAAAGGTAGTCGACTGAGTCTCTTGTGGAACATTCCTACTATCAAAATAACATTCATAATCGAATGTCGCCCTGAATGGGTAAATAAAACACTCTGGAGTACTGATCCCTTCAGCGCTGATCGCGTCCCATACACTTTCAGGTGAAGAATAAACACCACCTTTATATGTCTCTACAGCCATATCCCCAGTGCAAGTTTTTTCATGCTTATCCATACGCCAAAACTCTTTCCACAATTTCCCACATTTTCCACAAGAAAAGCTTTTACTAGCCCTGGAAAGATCGTTTATATAAAAGAAGTGGTTTTTGTAAAGTAAAAGACGGAGAGTTTCACTATAACTACTGCCACTTCTCATGACAATACGCAAGGCTTGCTCAGAGTCAAACTCAAAAATATCTATGTTTACTGAAAAACAACTTTCTAAGAGAGACATTTCAGCAAGAGTTACACCGTGAAAGTTACTTAACTTTAGAGACGGGTTAAACTGTTTGAAAAGTAGTCTCGAAACCTTCCTAACATCCTCAACAGAACCACCTCGATGGACAGCTAGACAACGGAAGAAGCAGAGATTGTCATTGTAAACTTTAGAATTGGAGTCGGTTTGAAGGATATTAATACCATGATTTGATGCAATGTAGGGTGGGATATCTATCAGACACCCTATAGGATAATCTTGGAGTTTATAAATATAAACACTCGTACTGACTAATGATTCTAAGGTATATTTGGTTGTCTCCCTGTTTTTATTTGCATACCCTAATATATCACTTTCATTTAATCTATCAACAAATGTTTCAAAATCATTTCTGTTGTTAACTAACAGGGGTTTGTCTAACCCTGTCGCGTTATTCGAGCTGGCGTGAAAGTAACGCAGCCCCTGTGTCTCTCTATGTCTTAAGACTAGATGATGACTATAATTCACATTGAAACGCTTTTTCTGGGCTTGGAAGATTGGGTTTACAAGGGTCTTCCAATCTATAGGAGTATCAGGCTGATGAAATATAGTGTACGTGTCCATGTATTTTTTCCGACGTTCATGTGTTCTAATAGCTAACCAGTTGTTCTTATATATCTTCTTAATATCGTGGGGTAACTTATTTAAAGAGTCTATTTCATTAATAAGTCTTGGTCTCTTTGAGAGCTCTTGAGTCGAACTCTTTACTGTCCGCTTGCGTGAGGTTGTCGATACAAGTGGGTCTGCTGGAGTTGATCGTGTTGAGGTGTCCACAGCTATGGCATGGTTAGCAAGATGCACTCGCAGATGGCTTGCTCCAGTAAAGCTTTGTTGGCAGATATGGCAGATATGGCAGATATGTGGTTTAACACTGGTCTCTTTCGAAGGTACGTGACCTGTTGACACAGGAGTTGGTGATGCAGGAACTACTGAGGCAAGAGATACAGGATGTTCTGTCTTGATATGTCTGGCAAGGCTGTCTACTCTTGTATATACTCGTTCACAAACATCACATTTGTATTCCTGACGCCCATGTACACTAGCAACGTGTCGTTTTACGTTCCGGCTCCGGGTGAAAGTTTTGGCACAGATATGACAAATGTTAGACATCTGTAGAAAAGAAATTGAAACATTACAAGAAAAGAAAACAAGAAAAGTAAACAACGAGATACACAAACTATCGAAATTAGGTTACAAAAGTAACACGTGGATACTAAAAAACCAACTTAGTGAAGTTAGGTCACAAAAGTAACACGTGGATACTAAACAACCAACTTATCGAAAATAGGTTACTAAAGTAACATACTATAACATTAAAGATCTAATATAACACTTACTTTTTATGTGTTTGAGGTACAAGACACATCCGTCGGCAACAACTGTAAGCGAAAGTCTGATTACAAGCTTCACAATCGCGTTATATATATACGCCAGAAACACCGGAAGTGTTACTAAAAATAGAACTGACCGCTGATGCAATACCGGAAGTGTTACTAAAAATAGCTTTTGACTGCTGACATGATGCCCGTGGAGTTTCTAAAAATAGATTTTGACCTATGATGCAACTTTATAGGAGTTTTTTCCCCTTGACCCTTTATGAGGGGACACCCATGAAACTGTTAAAAATAGTCAATTTAACATCTAGACATACCACAAACTTTATTTTAGTCATCCACATAGCAAAATTTTACTAAAAAACTACTTTTATGAGTGTTGCCCCCTTGATCATTTTTGGTGGCTACGCCCATGAAACTGTTAGAAATAGTAAATTTACACTCTAGGGTTACTCCAAACTTTACATTAAACATCTCCGTATCAAGAATTTACATAAAAACAACTTTTGAAGTTACTACCCCTGTACCCATTTTTGGCGGTTACGCCCATGAAACTGTTAAAAATAGTCAATTTAACATCTAGACATACCACAAACTTTATATTAAGCATCCCCGTATCAAGAATTTACTAAAAAAAACCACTTTTATGAGTGTTGCCCCCTTACCCATTTTTGGCGGTTACGCCCATGAAACTGTTAAAAATAGTAAATTTAACCTCTAGACATACCCCAAACTTTATATTAAGCATCCCCATATCAAGAATTTACATAAAAATCACTTTTGAAATTACTACCCCTGTACCCATTTTTGGCGGTTACGCCCATGAAATCCAAAAAAAATTGAAATTTAACACCTAGACATACCCCAAACTTTATAATAAACATCCCCGTATCAAGAATTTCCATAAAAACTACTTTTGAAATTACTACCCCGGTACCCATTTTTGGTGGTTACGCCCATGAAACTGTTAAAAATAGTCAATTTAACATCTAGACATACCCCAAACTTTATATTAAGCATCTCCGTATCAAGAATTTACATAAAAACAACTTTTGAAATTACTACCCCTGTACCCATTTTTTGGCGGTTACGCCCATGAAATCGATAAAAAATTGAAATTTAACACCTAGACATACCCCAAACTTTATAATAAACATCCCCGTATCAAGAATTTCCATAAAAACTACTTTAGAAATTACTACCCCGGTACCCATTTTTGGGGGTTACGCCCATGAAACTGTTAAAAATAGTCAATTTAACCTATTGGTATACCTCAAACATAATATTTGACAAGCCCGTGTATCAAATTTACATGAAAAATCAACTAAAAATTAGTATTATATATCCAGTGATTGACCGGGTAGACTCTCATATAAGGAAAAACGGCACCAAAAAATGTGCCTCGATCTGCAGGTAGACTATTTATATAAGAAAAAACAACCCGGCTGCAGCAATTTGGCTGCAGATCCAGGCACATTCCACGGTCCTATCACTAGATATATACTACTAATTTTTAGTTGATTTTTCATGTAAATTTGATACACGGGCTTGTCAAATATTATGTTTGAGGTATACCAATAGGTTAAATTGACTATTTTTAACAGTTTCATGGGCGTAACCCCCAAAAATGGGTACCGGGGTAGTAATTTCAAAAGTAGTTTTTATGGAAATTCTTGATACGGGGATGTTTATTATAAAGTTTGGGGTATGTCTAGGTGTTAAATTTCAATTTTTTATCGATTTCATGGGCGTAACCGCCAAAAAATGGGTACAGGGGTAGTAATTTCAAAAGTTGTTTTTATGTAAATTCTTGATACGGAGATGCTTAATATAAAGTTTGGGGTATGTCTAGATGTTAAATTGACTATTTTTAACAGTTTCATGGGCGTAACCACCAAAAATGGGTACCGGGGTAGTAATTTCAAAAGTAGTTTTTATGGAAATTCTTGATACGGGGATGTTTATTATAAAGTTTGGGGTATGTCTAGGTGTTAAATTTCAATTTTTTTTGGATTTCATGGGCGTAACCGCCAAAAATGGGTACAGGGGTAGTAATTTCAAAAGTGATTTTTATGTAAATTCTTGATATGGGGATGCTTAATATAAAGTTTGGGGTATGTCTAGAGGTTAAATTTACTATTTTTAACAGTTTCATGGGCGTAACCGCCAAAAATGGGTAAGGGGGCAACACTCATAAAAGTGGTTTTTTTTAGTAAATTCTTGATACGGGGATGCTTAATATAAAGTTTGTGGTATGTCTAGATGTTAAATTGACTATTTTTAACAGTTTCATGGGCGTAACCGCCAAAAATGGGTACAGGGGTAGTAACTTCAAAAGTTGTTTTTATGTAAATTCTTGATACGGAGATGTTTAATGTAAAGTTTGGAGTAACCCTAGAGTGTAAATTTACTATTTCTAACAGTTTCATGGGCGTAGCCACCAAAAATGATCAAGGGGGCAACACTCATAAAAGTAGTTTTTTAGTAAAATTTTGCTATGTGGATGACTAAAATAAAGTTTGTGGTATGTCTAGATGTTAAATTGACTATTTTTAACAGTTTCATGGGTGTCCCCTCATAAAGGGTCAAGGGGAAAAAACTCCTATAAAGTTGCATCATAGGTCAAAATCTATTTTTAGAAACTCCACGGGCATCATGTCAGCAGTCAAAAGCTATTTTTAGTAACACTTCCGGTATTGCATCAGCGGTCAGTTCTATTTTTAGTAACACTTCCGGTGTTTCTGGCGTATATATATAACGCGATTGTGAAGCTTGTAATCAGACTTTCGCTTACAGTTGTTGCCGACGGATGTGTCTTGTACCTCAAACACATAAAAAGTAAGTGTTATATTAGATCTTTAATGTTATAGTATGTTACTTTAGTAACCTATTTTCGATAAGTTGGTTGTTTAGTATCCACGTGTTACTTTTGTGACCTAACTTCACTAAGTTGGTTTTTTAGTATCCACGTGTTACTTTTGTAACCTAATTTCGATAGTTTGTGTATCTCGTTGTTTACTTTTCTTGTTTTCTTTTCTTGTAATGTTTCAATTTCTTTTCTACAGATGTCTAACATTTGTCATATCTGTGCCAAAACTTTCACCCGGAGCCGGAACGTAAAACGACACGTTGCTAGTGTACATGGGCGTCAGGAATACAAATGTGATGTTTGTGAACGAGTATATACAAGAGTAGACAGCCTTGCCAGACATATCAAGACAGAACATCCTGTATCTCTTGCCTCAGTAGTTCCTGCATCACCAACTCCTGTGTCAACAGGTCACGTACCTTCGAAAGAGACCAGTGTTAAACCACATATCTGCCATATCTGCCATATCTGCCAACAAAGCTTTACTGGAGCAAGCCATCTGCGAGTGCATCTTGCTAACCATGCCATAGCTGTGGACACCTCAACACGATCAACTCCAGCAGACCCACTTGTATCGACAACCTCACGCAAGCGGACAGTAAAGAGTTCGACTCAAGAGCTCTCAAAGAGACCAAGACTTATTAATGAAATAGACTCTTTAAATAAGTTACCCCACGATATTAAGAAGATATATAAGAACAACTGGTTAGCTATTAGAACACATGAACGTCGGAACAAATACATGGACACGTACACTATATTTCATCAGCCTGATACTCCTATAGATTGGAAGACCCTTGTAAACCCAATCTTCCAAGCCCAGAAAAAGCGTTTCAATGTGAATTATAGTCATCATCTAGTCTTAAGACATAGAGAGACACAGGGGCTGCGTTACTTTCACGCCAGCTCGAATAACGCGACAGGGTTAGACAAACCCCTGTTAGTTAACAACAGAAATGATTTTGAAACATTTGTTGATAGATTAAATGAAAGTGATATATTAGGGTATGCAAATAAAAACAGGGAGACAACCAAATATACCTTAGAATCATTAGTCAGTACGAGTGTTTATATTTATAAACTCCAAGATTATCCTATAGGGTGTCTGATAGATATCCCACCCTACATTGCATCAAATCATGGTATTAATATCCTTCAAACCGACTCCAATTCTAAAGTTTACAATGACAATCTCTGCTTCTTCCGTTGTCTAGCTGTCCATCGAGGTGGTTCTGTTGAGGATGTTAGGAAGGTTTCGAGACTACTTTTCAAACAGTTTAACCCGTCTCTAAAGTTAAGTAACTTTCACGGTGTAACTCTTGCTGAAATGTCTCTCTTAGAAAGTTGTTTTTCAGTAAACATAGATATTTTTGAGTTTGACTCTGAGCAAGCCTTGCGTATTGTCATGAGAAGTGGCAGTAGTTATAGTGAAACTCTCCGTCTTTTACTTTACAAAAACCACTTCTTTTATATAAACGATCTTTCCAGGGCTAGTAAAAGCTTTTCTTGTGGAAAATGTGGGAAATTGTGGAAAGAGTTTTGGCGTATGGATAAGCATGAAAAAACTTACACTGGGGATATGGCTGTAGAGACATATAAAGGTGGTGTTTATTCTTCACCTGAAAGTGTATGGGACGCGATCAGCGCTGAAGGGATCAGTACTCCAGAGTGTTTTATTTACCCATTCAGGGCGACATTCGATTATGAATGTTATTTTGATAGTAGGAATGTTCCACAAGAGACTCAGTCGACTACCTTTGTAGCTAAACACGTACCCCTCTCCTGTTCTATAGCGTTAAATGTCCCAGGGTTGGAGGCCCCAAAATGTTTCATAACCAAGGGTGACCCGCAGGTTTTAGTTAGTCAGATGGTTGATTATCTCACTGATATAGCTGCTAAGGCATACTCGTTGTTGCGAGATCGGTTTGAAAGTATTTTTACTCAACTCCATGCTCTGAATAAAGACAAGATAGTAGTTAGGTTTGATGAGTATTTAAAAGAGCTTCCAGTGATAGGGTTTAACTCGGGGAAATATGACGTCAACGTCATTAAACCTTATTTAATAAAGCACTTCATGGATGTCACTGCCCAAGTGGGTGAAGAAGGTGATAGTATGGAAGAAGAAGAGGACGCCGATGTTATCGACGAACAGGAAGCTAAAATGGAAGTAGACTACAAAGTAGAAAGACCGTTCAAGTTTATAGTTAAAAGAAACAATAACTTTATGTGTATTGCAACGCCGAATCTAAAATTCTTAGATATAGTAAACTATCTAGCCCCCGGGTTTAGCTATAGTAAATATCTGGCGGCTTATAAGATTAGTGAGACAAAGGGTTACTTTTGTTATGAATATATAGACGACCCCCAAAAGTTGGACGAGACAGAACTACCCCCACACGAAACGTTTTATTCGTCGTTAAAAAATTCCAACATTTCCAAGGAGGAGTACGCTCTGTGTAAAAAGGTCTGGCAGGACAATAACATGACCACACTTAGGGACTTTTTGGTGTGGTATAACAACAAAGATGTAGTCCCCTTTTTAGAAGCCTTGGAGCAGCAGGTTCGCTTTTATGGGGAGCGGGGTGTAGACTGTTTTAAAGACGCCATTTCGGTTCCGGGTGTTTGTTTAAAGTATCTTTTTAAGACCGTTGATAGGGGTGTAATGTTTAGTTATGTTCGAGCAAACAGGCGAGTCTACACAAAATGATTAGAGATAATATTGTCGGGGGTCCCTCTATAATTTTCCATAGGTATCACGAGGTAGGCAAAACGTTTATTAGGGGCGGACAGGTAGTCAAATCCATCCAAGGTTACGATGCCAACGCGTTGTATCTTTGGGCTCTGATGAACCCAATGCCAACAGATTACCCAATTATTAGAAGAATGGAGACCGGGTTTAGGGTCGAAAAAGCTAACTATTATGTCCAACAAAGTAGAGAGTGGCTAACGTGGGTCGCTCACCAGAAAGGGGTGGAGTTGAAAACTCAGTTTAATGGGAGGGAGTTTCGGTTAGGTGATAGAAATATCCCTGTGGATGGGTGGGATAAATCCAATAGAAGAGGCTATAATTTTCATGGTTGTTTGTACCATGGTCACAAAGACTGTCCCCTCACCAAAGATAAAGATAGAAACCCTGTTAATAATAAGCCCTTGTTCGAGCTGTTTGAAAAAACATGTGAGATACACACCTATCTAACTGAGGAGGTCAAAGTCCCAGTAGAAGTTATGTGGGAATGTGAGTGGCAGGCTCTGAAAAAGTCTGACCCAAACATTAGGGCTTTCCTTTCTAAAGCCATCCCCCGAGCTAGACCCTCTTACTCTAAAGAAGGGCTCCCTCTCAGTGATAAACAGATTCTGACTTCTGTTTCAGATGGGACATGTTTTGGTTTAGTGGAATGTGATCTACACGTCCCCGACCGCCTGAAGGAACATTTCAGTGAGATGACTCCAATTTTCAAAAATATTGACGTCACGCGTGATGATATTGGACCGTTTATGGGTGAATATGCCCTCAAACATAACTTGTTGTCAACCCCTCGTCGCACCCTAATAGGTAGTTATGTCGGTGAAAAAATTTTGTTGGCAACGCCACTGTTAAAATGGTATTTAGACCATGGATTGGTGGTAACAAAAATTTATCAAGTGATAGAATATCAACCGTCTAGTTGTTTTAAAAAGTTTGGCGAAATGGTTTCTGACGCTAGGAGGGCTGGTGATCTAGACGAAAGTCAATCTATAGTAAGCGATACGATGAAGCTCTTAGGAAACTCAGCCTACGGGAAGACTCTAACCAATAAGACCAATCATAGCGCTGTCTCGTACGTTCAGGGGGATGAGATATCGAAAATGATTAATAGTTCCCGGTTTAAAAAGATGACTGAAATAGGGGAGGATCTTTTTGAAATTGAGATGGAGAAAAAGAAAACTGTTTGGGATTTACCCCTACAAATCGGTTTCTTCGTCTACCAGTACGCAAAACTTCGTATGTTAGATTTTTATTTCGAGTTCTTAGATAAGTTTGTAGATAGGTCCAACTTTCAGTTATGTGAAACATATACTGATAGTTTATACTTGGCTTTAAGTGCACCTAAGCTAGAGGATATAGTTAAGTCAGGTCTGCGGGATGAGTTTAATAGTGTATATAAAGACTGGTTTCCTGCCGAGTTTTGCGCTGAACATACTAGCAAGACAGACTGTATAAACTGTAAGGGTGTTAAAGCATACACCAAACGAACGCCCGGGCTTTTTAAACTAGAGTACGAAGGGACAGCTCTTGTTAGCTTATGTAGTAAGACGTACCATTGTAGTGGGGATTACGATAAAATCAGTTGTAAAGGGCTAAACAAACAACACAACAAATTAGATAAAGATATGTTTTTAGAGGTTCTCGCTACGCAAAAGGCTAAGGGTGGGAAAAATGTAGGTTTCAAAGTCTTAAATAATTCCATATTTTCCTACAGTCAAACAAGAAATGCTCTTTCCTATTTCTATATAAAAAGAAAGGTAGCTGATGATAACGTCTCGACAACTCCTCTAGATATTTAACTCTTTACACTACCAGCTTAGACTACCCAGCAATCTCTAACAGTTTCACCCCTTATTATTCATTTATGACATAGAGCTAAGCAGACATCCAACTACCTATCTATAAATAAATGTTATCCATGTACTATATATTGACTCAATGTACTGAATATTTTTGTAATGTTATATAATATCAATGTATGTTATACACCTATTGAGATAATAAACGAATAAAATATATCTTTGTCTTTTGTTTTATATTTAATGTTTTTCAATGATGTTGTATAATCTACTAACCTATCACTAACGATCAAGTACATAAAGAACTCCAAAGTCCGCACACACCAGACATAAACAGCGCACTTCCGGGGTCACCTGGCCTAGAGGTCAACATCCCGACACGAATTGGCATGGTTAACTCCCCCTGTCTCTCATGTACATGTGGTGCGCTGCGCACCACACTATATATCTTTGTTAATTTACGGTCCAAATACGGGTCAAATCCTTCCTGATATACTACTGATGATGTCACATTTTCTGTTCAATAGGCGATGATGTCACATTTTCTGTTCAATAGGCGATGATGTAGGCGATGATGTCATATTTTCTGTTCAATAGGCGACGATATAGGCGATGATGTCACATTTTCTGTTCAAATAGGCGATGATGTCACAATTTCTGTTCAATAGGCGACGATGTCACATTTTCTGTTCAATAGGCGATAATGTCAAATTTTCTGTTCAAATAGGCGATGATGTCACATTTTCTGTTCAATAGGCGACGATGTCACATTTTCTGTTCAATAGGCGACGATGTCACATTTTCTGTTCAATAGGGGATGATGTCACATTTTCTGTTCAATAGGCGATGATGTCACATTTTCTGTTCAATAGGCGATAATGTAGGCGATGATATAGGCGATGATGTCACATTTTCTGTTCAATAGGCGACGATGTCACATTTTCTGTTCAATAGGCGATGATATCACATTTTCTGTTCAATAGGCGACGATGTCACATTTTCTGTTCAATAGGCTATGATATCACATTTTCTGTTCAATAGGCGAT
Organism: Megaustenia siamemsis; assembly: GCA_032433765.1. Classification (NCBI taxonomy): domain Eukaryota; kingdom Metazoa; phylum Mollusca; class Gastropoda; order Stylommatophora; family Ariophantidae; genus Megaustenia; species Megaustenia siamemsis. The sequence goes on along the minus strand of JAVIAB010000117.1, from coordinate 43,140,613 downwards.
GATGTAGGCGATAATGTCACATTTTCTGTTTAATAGGCGATAATGTCACATTTTCTGTTCAATAGGCGATTATGTCACATTTTCTGTTCAATAGGCGACGATGTCACATTTTCTGTTAATTAGGCGATGATATCACATTTTCTGTTCAATAGGCGATGATGTAGGCGATGATGTCACATTTTCTGTTCAGTAGGCGACGATGTCACATTTTCTGTTCAATAGGCAATGATGTCACAATTTCTGTTCAATAGTCGACGATGTCTCATTTTCTTTTCAATATGCGATGATGTAGGCGATGATGTAGGCGACGATGTCACATTTTCTGTTCAATAGGCGATGATGTCACATTTTCTGTTCAATAGGCGATGATGTAGGCGATGATGTCACATTTTCTGTTCAATAGGCGATGATGTCTCATTTTCTGTTCAATAGGCGATGATGTCACAATTTCTGTTCAATAGGCGATGATGTAGGCGATGATGTCACATTTTCTGTTCAATAGGCGATGATGTCACATTTTCTGTTCATTTGGCGATGATATCACATTTTCTGTTCAATAGGCGATGATGTAGGCGATGATGTCACATTTTCTGTTCAATAGGCTATGATGTCACATTTTCATTTCAATAGGCGATGATGTCACATTTTCTGTTCAATAGGCGATGATGTCACATTTTCTGTTCAATATGCGATGATGTAGGCGATGATGTAGGCGACGTTGTCACATTTTCTGTTCAATAGGCGACGATGTCACATTTTCTGTTCAATAGGCGATGATGTCACATTTTCTTTTCAATAGGCGATGAAGCCACATTTTCTGTTCAATAGGCGATGATGTCACAATTTCTGTTTAATAGGCGATGATGTCACATTTTCTGTTCAATAGGCGATGATGTAGGCGATGATGTCACATTTTCTGTTCAAATAGGAGATGATGTCACATTTTCTGTTCAATATGCGACGATGTCACATTTTCTGTTCAATATGCGACGATGTCACAATTTCTGTTCAATACTCGATGATGTCACATTTTCAGTTCAATAGGCGACGATGTCACATTTTCTGTTCAATAGGCGATGATGTCACAATTTCTGTTCAATAGGCGACGATGTCACATTTTCTGTTCAATAGGCGATAATGTCAAATTTTCTGTTCAAATAGGCGATGATGTCACATTTTCTGTTCAATAGGCGACGATGTCACATTTTCTGTTCAGTAGGCGACGATATTACATTTTCTGTTCAAATAGGCGATGATGTCACAATTTCTGTTCAGTATGCGACGATTGTCACAATTTCTGTTTAATAGGCGACGATGTCACAATTTCTGTTTAATAGGCGATGATGTCACATTTTCTGTTAATTAGACGATGATATCACATTTTCTGTTCAATAGGCGATGATGTAGGCGATGATGTCATATTTTCTGTTCAATAGGCGACGATATAGGCGATGATGTCACATTTTCTGTTCAAATAGGCGATGATGTCACAATTTCTGTTCAATAGGCGACGATGTCACATTTTCTGTTCAATATGCGATAATGTCAAATTTTCTGTTCAAATAGGCGATGATGTCACATTTTCTGTTCAATAGGCGACGATGTCAGATTTTCTGTTCAATAGGCGACGATGTCACATTTTCTGTTCAATAGGGGATGATGTCACATTTTCTGTTCAATAGGCGATGATGTCACATTCTCTGTTCAATCGGCGATAATGTAGGCGATGATATAGGCGATGATGTCACATTTTCTGTTCAATAGGCGACGATGTCACATTTTCTGTTCAATTGGCGATGATATCACATTTTCTGTTCAATAGGCGACGATGTCACATTTTCTGTTCAATAGGCTATGATATCACATTTTCTGTTCAATAGGCGATGATGTAGGCGATAATGTCACATTTTCTGTTTAATAGGCGATAATGTCACATTTTCTGTTCAATAGGCGATTATGTCACATTTTCTGTTCAATAGGCGACGATGTCACATTTTCTGTTAATTAGGCGATGATATCACATTTTCTGTTCAATAGGCGATGATGTAGGCGATGATGTCACATTTTCTGTTCAATAGGCGACGATGTCACATTTTCTGTTCAATAGGCAATGATGTCACAATTTCTGTTCAATAGTCGACGATGTCTCATTTTCTTTTCAATATGCGATGATGTAGGCGATGATGTAGGCGACGATGTCACATTTTCTGTTCAATAGGCGATGATGTCACATTTTCTGTTCAATAGGCGATGATGTAGGCGATGATGTCACATTTTCTGTTCAATAGGCGATGATGTCTCATTTTCTGTTCAATAGGCGATGATGTCACAATTTCTGTTCAATAGGCGATGATGTAGGCGATGATGTCACATTTTCTGTTCAATAGGCGATGATGTCACATTTTCTGTTCATTTGGCGATGATATCACATTTTCTGTTCAATAGGCGATGATGTAGGCGATGATGTCACATTTTCTGTTCAATAGGCTATGATGTCACATTTTCATTTCAATAGGCGATGATGTCACATTTTCTGTTCAATAGGCGATGATGTCACATTTTCTGTTCAATATGCGATGATGTAGGCGATGATGTAGGCGACGATGTCACATTTTCTGTTCAATAGGCGACGATGTCACATTTTCTGTTCAATAGGCGATGATGTCACATTTTCTTTTCAATAGGCGATGAAGCCACATTTTCTGTTCAATAGGCGATGATGTCACAATTTCTGTTTAATAGGCGATGATGTCACATTTTCTGTTCAATAGGCGATGATGTAGGCGATGATGTCACATTTTCTGTTCAAATAGGCGATGATGTCACATTTTCTGTTCAATATGCGACGATGTCACATTTTCTGTTCAATATGCGACGATGTCACAATTTCTGTTCAATACTCGATGATGTCACATTTTCAGTTCAATAGGCGACGATGTCACATTTTCTGTTCAATAGGCGATGATGTCACAATTTCTGTTCAATAGGCGACGATGTCACATTTTCTGTTCAATAGGCGATAATGTCAAATTTTCTGTTCAAATAGGCGATGATGTCACATTTTCTGTTCAATAGGCGACGATGTCACATTTTCTTTTCAGTAGGCGACGATATCACATTTTCTGTTCAAATAGGCGATGATGTCACAATTTCTGTTCAGTATGCGACGATTGTCACAATTTCTGTTTAATAGGCGACGATGTCACAATTTCTGTTTAATAGGCGATGATGTCACATTTTCTGTTAATTAGACGATGATATCACATTTTCTGTTCAATAGGCGATGATGTAGGCGATGATGTCATATTTTCTGTTCAATAGGCGACGATATAGGCGATGATGTCACATTTTCTGTTCAAATAGGCGATGATGTCACAATTTCTGTTCAATAGGCGACGATGTCACATTTTCTGTTCAATATGCGATAATGTCAAATTTTCTGTTCAAATAGGCGATGATGTCACATTTTCTGTTCAATAGGCGACGATGTCAGATTTTCTGTTCAATAGGCGACGATGTCACATTTTCTGTTCAATAGGGGATGATGTCACATTTTCTGTTCAATAGGCGATGATGTCACATTCTCTGTTCAATCGGCGATAATGTAGGCGATGATATAGGCGATGATGTCACATTTTCTGTTCAATAGGCGACGATGTCACATTTTCTGTTCAATAGGCGATGATATCACATTTTCTGTTCAATAGGCGACGATGTCACATTTTCTGTTCAATAGGCTATGATATCACATTTTCTGTTCAATAGGCGATGATGTAGGCGATAATGTCACATTTTCTGTTTAATAGGCGATAATGTCACATTTTCTGTTCAATAGGCGATTATGTCACATTTTCTGTTCAATAGGCGACGATGTCACATTTTCTGTTCAATAGGCGATGATGTCACATTTTCTGTTCAATAGACGACGATGTCACATTTTCTGTTCAATAGCCGATGATGTCACATTTTCTGTTCAATAGACGACGATGTCACATTTTATGTTCAATAGGCGATGTTGTAGGCGATGATGTAGACGACGATGTCACATTTTCTGTTCAATTGGCGATGATGTCACATTTTCTGTACAATAGGCGATGATGTCACATTTTCTGTTCAATAAACGACGATGTCACATTTTCTGTTCAATAGGCGATTATGTCACATTTACTGTTCAATAGACGACGATGTCACATTTTCTGTTCAATAGGCGATGTTGTAGGCGATGATGTAGACGACGATGTCACATTTTCTGTACAATAGGCGATGATGTCACATTTTCTGTACAATAGGCGATGATGTCACATTTTCTGTACAATAGACGACGATGTCACATTTTCTGTACAATAGACGACGATGTGGGCGATGATGTCACATTTTCTGTACAAAAGGCGATGATGTCACATTTTCTGTACAATAGACGACGATGTCACATTTTCTGTACAATAGACGACGATGTAGGCGATGATGTCACATTTTCTGTTCAATAGACGACGATGTAGGCGATGATGTTACATTTTTTGTTCAATAGACGACGATGTAGGCGATGATGTCACATTTTCTGTTCAATAGACGACGATGTCACATTTTCTGTACAATAGACGACGATGTAGGCGATGATGTCACATTTTCTGTTCAATAGACGATGATGTAGGCGATGATGTCACATTTTTTGTTCAATAGGCGACGATATCACATTTTCTGTTCAATAGGCGATGATGTAGGCGATGATGTCACATTTTCTGTTCAATAGGCGACGATGTCACATTTTCTGTTCAATAGGCGACGATGTCACATTTTCTGTTCAATAGGCGACGATGTCACATTTTCTGTTCAATAGGCGATGATGTCACATTTCATGTTCAATAGGCGATGATGTAGGCGATGATGTCACATTTTCTGTTCAATAGGCGATGATGTAGGCGATGATGTCACATTTTCTGTTCAATAGGCGATGATGTCACATTTCATGTTCAATAGGCGACGATGTCACAATTTCTGTTCAATAGGCGACGATGTCACAATTTCTGTTCAATAGGCGATGATGTCACATTTTCTGTTCAATAGGCGATGATGTCACATTTTCTGTTCAATAGGCGATGATGTCACATTTCATGTTCAATAGGCGATGATGTAGGCGATGATGTCACATTTTCTGTTCAATAGGCGATGATGTAGGCGATGATGTCACATTTTCTGTTCAATAGGCGATGATGTCACATTTCATGTTCAATAGGCGACGATGTCACAATTTCTGTTCAATAGGCGACGATGTCACAATTTCTGTTCAATAGGCAATGATGTCACATTTTCTGTTCAATAGGCGATGATGTCACATTTCATGTTCAATAGGCGACGATGTCACATTTTTATGTTCAATAGGCGATGATATAGGCGATGATGTCACATTTTCTGTTCAATAGGCGATGGTGTAGGCGATGATGTCACATTTTCTGTTCAATAGGCGACGATGTCACATTTTCTGTTCAATAGGCGATGATGTCACATTTCATGTTCAATAGGCGACGATGTCACATTTTCTGTTCAATAGGCGACGATGTCACTTTTTCTGTTCAATAGGCGATGATATAGGCGATGATATAGGCGATGATGTAGGCGATGATGTCACATATTCTGTTCAATAGGCGATGATGTAGGCTATGATTTCACATTTTCTGTTCAATAGGCGACGATGTCACATTTTTATGTTCAATAGGCGATGATGTCACATTTCATGTTCAATAGGCGATGATGTCACATTTTCTGTTCAATAAGCGATGATGTCACATTTTCTGTTCAATAGGCGATGTTGTAGGCGATGATGTAGACGACGATGTCACATTTTCTGTACAATAGGCGATGATGTCACATTTTCTGTACGATAGACGACGATGTCACATTTTCTGTACAATAGACGACGATGTGGGCGATGATGTCACATTTTCTGTACAAAAGGCGATGATGTCACATTTTCTGTACAATAGACGACGATGTCACATTTTCTGTACAATAGACGACGATGTAGGCGATGATGTCACATTTTCTGTTCAATAGACGACGATGTAGGCGATGATGTCACATTTTCTGTTCAATAGACGACGATGTAGGCGATGATGTCACATTTTCTGTTCAATAGACGACGATGTAGGCGATGATGTCACATTTTCTGTTCAATAGGCGACGATGTCACATTTTCTGTTCAATAGACGACGATGTTGGCGATGATGTCACATTTTCTGTACAATAGGCGACGATGTCACATTTTCTGTACAATAAACGACGATGTAGGCGATGATGTCACATTTTCTGTTCAATAGACGACGATGTAGGCGACGATATCACATTTTCTGTTCAATAGGCGATGATGTAGGCGATGATGTAGGCGATGATGTCACATTTTCTGTTCAATAGGCGACGATGTCACATTTTCTGTTCAATAGGCGACGATGTCACATTTTCTGTTCAATAGGCGATGATGTCACATTTCATGTTCAATAGGCGATGATGTAGGCGATGATGTCACATTTTCTGTTCAATAGGCGATGATGTAGGCGATGATGTCACATTTTCTGTTCAATAAGCGATGATGTCACATTTCATGTTCAATAGGCGACGATGTCACAATTTCTGTTCAATAGGCGACGATGTCACAATTTCTGTTCAATAGGCGATGATGTCACATTTTCTGTTCAATAGGCGATGATGTCACATTTCATGTTCAATAGGCGACGATGTCACATTTTTATGTTCAATAGGCGATGATATAGGCGATGATGTCACATTTTCTGTTCAATAGGCGATGATGTAGGCGATGATGTCACATTTTCTGTTCAATAGGCGACGATGTCACATTTTCTGTTCAATAGGCGATGATGTCACATTTCATGTTCAATAGGCGACGATGTCACATTTTCTGTTCAATAGGCGACGATGTCACTTTTTCTGTTCAATAGGCGATAATATAGGCGATGATATAGGCGATGATGTAGGCGATGATGTCACATTTTCTGTTCAATAGGCGATGATGTAGGCGATGATTTCACATTTTCTGTTCAATAGGCGACGATGTCACATTTTTATGTTCAATAGGCGATGATGTCACATTTCATGTTCAATAGGCGATGATGTCACATTTTCTGTTCAATAAGCGATGATGTCACATTTTCTGTTCAATAGGCGATGATGTAGGCGATGATGTCACATTTTCTGTTCAATAGGCGATGATGTAGGCGATGATGTCACATTTTCTGTTCAATAGGCGACGATGTAGGCGATGATGTCACATTTTCTGTTCAATAGGCGATGATGTAGGCGATGATGTCACAATTTCTGTTCAATAGGCGACGATGTTACATTTTCTGTTCAATAGGCGACGATGTTACATTTTCTGTTCAATAGGCGATGATGTCACATTTTCTGTTCAATAGGCGATGATGTCACATTTTCTGTTCAATAGGCGATGATGTAGGCAATGATGTCACATTTTCTGTTCAATAGGCGACGATGTTACATTTTCTGTTCAATAGGCGATGATGTCACAATTTCTGTTCAATAGGCGATGATGTCACAATTTCTTTTCAATAGGCGATGATGTCACATTTCCATTTTTCTTTTAAAATCATTGCTAGGATCTTATCTTCTACTCGAAAAACTGCCACGTTTTCTTCTGTAAGATTTCAAGTAAGCATATTTAAATGGCTGAATATATCTTATAAATATGCTGAATTTGGCGAACCAGGGATTTATATATCAAACGATCAGGCGAGGTAAAATAATTAAAATTGCTTCTCCGTGAGAAATAATCTTGTCTCGTCTTTTACCCTGTGAGTGATAAATCATCATCATCATGTGCCATAACGGTTGGCGTAGGTGATCATGTCCTTCCTCAATCTTCTATCTACAGTGCATCGTATCAGTTCTGTTGTTGACTGTTGTCCATGCCATGACACCAAGCTATCCAGTATTTTCTCTCTTTGTCGCCCGCGATCTCTCTTTCCTTTTATTTTGCCAGTTGTAACCAAGTATTCCAACTTTCCTCTTCTCATGATGTGCCCCAAAAATGTTGATTGCTTCTTTCTGATGTTTTTTAAGAGCTCCCTTTTTGTGTTGGCCTCTTTGAGAACTTCCTCATTGGTCTTTTTAGCTGTCCAGGGAACTTTCAACATTCTTCTGAGAAATCCCATCTCTGTGGCCTCTAATCGTCTTTTCATTTGTTTGTCTACTGTCCATGATTCGCTTCCTTATGTCAGAATTGATTCTATATAGCACCAATGAATTCTCTTTCTCATTTTTATTGACATAGATTTGTTGCATAAGATATTTTTCATTTTCTGAATGCCATTTTGGCCTGAGCTATTCTTCTTTTTTATTTCTGTGGTGCATCTCCCATATGATGTTATTATTGTGCCCAAGTATTTGAAACGTTGCACTTGTTTCAGATTTGTCTCGTCTATTTTTATACTTCATGATGGTGGTGAATGTTTCTTCGATATAACCATTACTTCTGTTTTCTTACTATTCAGACTGAGACCTTTCTTGTTGCTTTCTTTTACTATTATGTCTATCATTTCTTGTAGTTCATTCTCTGTCTCTCTATTAAGGACTGTGTCATCAGCATATCGCAAATTATTTATGTTGTGACCGTTGACTTCAATTCCTTTTTTTGTCTACTATTGATCTCATAATATATTCGCTGTAAAGTGAAAACAAATCCGGCGACAGAACACAGCCTTCTCTGACTCCTTGTTTTATAAGTTGAAATTGTCCTGTTTGGTTGTTAATTCGTATAGCTGCTGTTTGTTGCCAGTACATGTCCTTTATGATTCGCAGATCCTTGCCATCAATGTTTAATTTCTCCAGCATATTGATTATTTGAGATAGAACTGCTTGCACAGAACAGAGACAGATGGCGAGATTTGATAAAATATCTTTAAAAGATTTTATATTCGAGCTATGGACTAAGCAATGTTTACATTGAACAACACGATATATTTTATTGCTGCGAGTTGGCAGATTTTTGAAAATGTTTTCAAGGGTTTGAACATAAATGTTTGTTCACAGTTCGTTAACCTTCGCTGTAGATAAAGTCGTTAATTGGATGGCTTCGTTTCAGACATTTGTGACGTTGGTAGCTAAGGCCCTAACTTGTGCAAACGGATGGCATTGGCAGGGATCATTTTGAATCTATGAAGTGGGCTCATTGTGTGTTTAACTCAAAAGCATATGTGCTTTTTAACCAAAGACCTCTTTTGGGGACTCAATGAAGATATCCCCGATGGAAGAATAAATTGTACTATTAGTCCCATAAATGATTCGCTTCCAGAGGTTTATGATGTAAACAAAGCAGTTTTGTCATTGCAAGTGAATAATGTCCACACCTATAATTGGTCAGGATTGTGTAGCAGCAGCAGCATTATAGCGAACACAGAAAACATCATAGGATTGTGCTGTTCTGAAACAGCTATGCCATGCTATCCTAGAATTGCCTTTAATGGGATTACTGTGACCACAAACCACTCTCCATGTGTGTGCCACATATTTACACCCCAGAAAGAAATACTGAATATAACAACATCATGTGCCGTCTGTGATATTAATGACCACAGACCAGGAGCCTCCAGTATGATTGATACAACTGTTGCACCAAGCATTTCATCAGCAGAGCCATATCTATGGAATGTTAATCTGACATTGTTCTTGAATGATGTCCAAGTTAATGAGACATCAGAATCGTGTGGCGGCAGCTACAAGAAGGGAGCGGAGAACATCAAGTTCTGCTGCTATAAAGGAGACTTGCCTTGCTATCCCAGAATTGCCTTAAATGGGATCACTGTAGTTGAAAACTTCTCCTCTTGTGTAAACTACACATTCACATCTAAGAGTGAATCAGTGAAGGTCACAAAATCATATTCTCTCTGTGGTTTTACTAACTACAGGTCATGTGGCTTCTGTTGGATTGGAAATGATAACTTACCACCACTGTGTCTATATGTTTGGAATTGGAGTCATCAACGACGGCCTAACATCATCAAGTGCTATGACGATCATCATTTTCGGGAGGACGTGAACTCCCATGGTATATGGTGGATAGGCGGCAGGAACCATTGAAGGCTATGTCTGAAAAGTGTTCCTTCTTGCAGTTTCCTCATATTCCAAGTCCGGCTTGTTGCAGGAGCTACTGAGTTAAGTGCTCTGTGCACACCGTGAGCTGTGTGTCTCATCCGTTTTGATCCTGCTTCGATATCCCGCTTGTTTACGATGAATGATGATATCGTATGACAGGGAACAGTTGGCTGTGTTCACTTTCTGCGCGGTTTCGCCTTATGTCTTTTGGCGTGTGCTGAGACTGCTACGATGGGGACTACAGTTACCTTTCTTTGTTTGGGAGATGAATTAGTAATTCGGATGATTCCACTGGCACGGGCGGTTGAGCAATTATGGATTTTAATTCGTTTGCTGTGATACCGAGGCCTTCCATAACCAATAACCAATCTTTAAAAGAAAACTTCTAAACAAAAAATTCATATAGGAGAAGGTGTATCTTGGTCTACGCCCTATGGGCCGGTTACGGCTCGAAAGGTCAATAGATAGATAGATATTGATTATTTCCACATGCTTTACTTTGTCAAATGCTTTCGTGTAGTCTATTCAGCACATATATAGATCTTTCTTTACCTCTATAGGTCTTTCTATCAATGTTCTTAAGATGTATATTGCATTATTGGTGCCCTTTCCTTCCACAAATCCACATTGTTCCTCACTTATTTCTGGTTTTATTTTGTTCCTTACACGTCTCATGATTATTCTTAGTAATATTTTAGTCATATGGCTCATGAGACTAATAGTGCGATGGTCTTCACAATCAGTGGCTCCTGACTTCTTCGGTATGGCTACAAAGATAGATTTTAGTAGATCTTCGGGTATGTGTCCAGTGTTATATATGTCATTGAGTAATTTTGTTATGACTTGTACTCCCAGCTCTCCTAATGCATTTATCTCTTCGATTGTTATATTGCCAGGACCTGGAGATTTGCCTCTTTTCATGTGTTGAATTGCGTCCTCCACTTCACTCTGCATTATTGGTGGTCCTGTGTCTTCATTTGAATTGTTTAATTTTGGTCTTTCATCATCATAGAGTTGACTGATATATTCTGTCCATCTTTCCATTGTCTTCTCCTGTCCCATTATTATATTTCCTTCCTTTGATTTCACACATCCTGAAACTTTGACTTCTTTTCTTCCTGTTAATTCATTTAACTGATTGTGCATACATTTTGAGTCTTTCTTTTGTTGTTTTTCCATTTCTTCACATTTCTGTTTTAACCATCCTTCCTTTGCTTCACTGCACTTGTTTTGGATCTCTTTGTGCAATATTTTGTATGTCCGTTCTTCTTTCTTATGTTTTCGTCTTTCGTCCATTAGTTGTAATATTTCTTCTGTCATCCATTTCTTTTTGTTGATTCTTTTAGTCATTACTTCTTTTGATGATTGTTGAATCGATTGTTTGAGCATTTCCCACTGTTCCTGGATGTCCTGTATTTTCTCAATAGCATTATATCTATTTTGTACTATCGTGCTGTACTTATCACTCATCTGTTTATCTACTCTTAGCATATCTAGTTCTAATTTTATATTTCTTGGTGATTTATGTGCCTTCCGCAGTTTTATTCTTATCTTTCCAACTACTGGTACATGGTCACTATTGCAATCTGCTCCATGTCTTGTTTTAACAGATGTTAGCCCATTCCTGAATCTTCTCTGTACCAGTATAAAATCAATTTGATTTTGTACTTTTTTGTCTGGGCTTTGCCATGTCCATAGTCGCCTAGGGTGTTGTTTGAACCAGATGTTACCTATAATCATTTCATGTGTCTTTGCCCAATCGATCCCCTCTGTCATTCATCTCTCCAAGGCCATGCCCCCAGTCACATTTTGCACTTTAGCTGTTCCTACCTTTGCATTGAAATCCCCTAATACAACAGTTATTTCTTGGGATTTACACTGTTCCATGGTCGCCTCTAGCTCCTCGTAAAAAGTGGCAATGTCTTCTTCTTCGCTATTACTTGTTGGTGCATAAACTTGAATTATGTTAATATCCATTGGTCTGCCTCTCAATTTTACTAGCAGAATTCTATCTGATACTGGCCAAAATCCTTTCACTGTTTTGCTTCTTTCTCTATCTAACATGATGCCTACTCCTCTTTCGTGTGTGGTTTCCCCCAGAGTAAATTACATTTCCACTGTCGCGTTGTAATAATCCTGCTCCTGTCCATCTCATTTCACATAGTCCCAAGATGTTCAATTTCATTCTCTTCATTTCTTGACTGATGTTTTCTAGTTTTCCAACCTGAAATGCTGATCTAATGTTCCAAGTTCCTATATCTAGTGTCTCTTTATTTTTGATCTTGCATACAGTAGCTTGATGACGATCGGGTGTCACCTGTAGCACATGACGCACCCTACCGGACGAGGTGGCCGTGAAGTCCCCATTAATGTCGTTGGCTGTAAATATAAGGTTGTGATTTGTCATGATTAGTCCAGGCAATTTAAGAAGGTAGTTTGCCATTCCTTTCCTTCTTGGCAATGACTGTCGGAGATCGCAGCCATTGTCTCTATACATGAGATCCTCTGACTGCCATCGCGGTGTGGGGACCATAACCGGCACTACTTGTCGGTTGCTCCCACAACACTATCCACCACCTGCTCCAATGGCTTCACATAACCCTGATAGGGGGGCTAAACGGGAGCTCCACCTTGCCCAGGGGTGTCCCGAAGACTAGCGGAGGAAAGGAGACGTCTTACTCCTCCTTTGGTAGGGCAGAACTCTACCCTGCTAATGGTATAAGCGAGTGATAAATAGTCAATGGGATTCTCAGTGTAGCAAAAGTCGATAGTGTTCACTGTCGATATCTTTGCAGAATTGATTTGAAAGTTTTGAATTTAGTTATTTGCTTTCTTTACAACAACAAAAAGGTGATAATTTGTATTTATTCATCTGATTTAATTGTTCTGATATTTCTTAGTAACCAGCGTTTCCCTTTGTATGAATCAATGGTGCCAAGCCATCGACGGTGTGCTCCGTTCCGTGCTGCAGAAAATATGTCCTAATTACCTGACAAGGGGGGGGGGGGGGGGAATGTGACATAGGGTTGACGATGATAAAATTTGTATTTTAAACAATGTTTACTTCACCAATGCTGAGATATACATTTTTAAACATTGGCATACAATCTCCATCCCAACTTGTGCTATCAATGCCAGTCCTGGACCCTAGATGCAAGGACAATAAGAAAAATAGCTTCTACGGAGATGAAATGTGTTAGATGAAGGACAGGAAACAGCCTGAGAGACAAGATTAGAAATTAAGAACTGAGAAAAAGCTAGGAACAGACCCCGCCTTAGAATATATAAATTAGAGAATACCAGACCCAAGGGTCAACCACGAAAAAGATGTACCGACGGAATATTAGAAGCACTAGGAAACATAACAGCAGCAGAGGCCAACAGAAGAGCAAAAGACCGCACATTATATCTCGACGCTGAAAGGCAAAAGAGGAAGGAAAGAAGAAGAAGAAACAATGGCAAACATTTATGAACGCGCTATAAAATATGATGATGTAGTTGTAACTGTAACAATTGAGGGCAATTATTGAAGTAACTATTTTACATAGCGTAAATCTTAAGTGTCGTAATTGTATGTTTATGTTGCAAATTATCAGGTTAAAGGTCAACCTGAAAGTTCTAAAACAAAGAATGTGTGATGTATTTTGTAAACATATAAGACGGCCATTCATCACGTCCAGACCTCCTCAAAACAATAATTACTCCTTCAGATCTTGTTGATAATCTGTTTCTACCTCAACAAGACATGCTTTCTGTTGTGGCCGTTTCTATCGACGCGTTTATCATTGGTACTAAGTTGCGCCTTTAAATGTAATAGCATCTCTTCCCTTTTTCCTTCTGTCGTTTACACCATGAAGTCTGTTTTTTCGTTTACACCATGAAGTCTGTTTTTTCGTTTACACCATGAAGTCTGTTTTTCTTCTGTATTTCTCGTCTTGCTATACTCGCCATGTTATAGGAAGACATGTATTATCCAACATGCACAATACAAAATCAGGGATCCGCGATAGTTCAGTGGTTAGTGAACTGGACTACCATGGACAAGGAGTAGGGTTCGATCCCAACCGACGGCTTCCGGGTTCACCCAGCCTTAAATGGGTATCGGAATTTTTTCTGGGAAAGTAAAGCAGCAAGGGCGTAATACTGACCACATTACCCCAAAAATCATGTGCTGAAGGTCTGTAAAATATAGGGTCACTAACACCATATTTCCCTATACACCACTTGGCGTGACGGGGGTACTTCACTTACTTTACAATACAGAATCAGATGATCGAATCTCTATATCACGAACAGCAAACAGCTATCGTGACCACTAATGGAACATCACCATAATGGTTCGAAATACAAAATGGGGTTAGGTAGGGGTGCATCCTCCCTCCATACCTGTTCAACATATATGCTGAGAACATCAAGAGAAAAATGTCTAAAATCATAATAATTTTGTGAAATGTAACCTTTTCACAATAAATCGCAACATAATACCATAATTCAGATACGTTGATAATACAGTTCTCTCTAGCATATTGTGATGAGTCTAAAAGAGACAAATGAATGTGTAAAACAAAAAAAAACACACACAGCGAATAGCAAAACCATTATTTTAACATACACAACTAAGAGTAGGGGGAAATGAAAGAGCGGACACGTTGGCTAGCTATGAAGACGGTCAACCAATGGATCGGGCGGACGTCATCAATGCCTTCCGAGATGTGGGAAGGGCACAGAACTTTGACAACCATAAGTCCATGTCACTGCTTCAGATGAAAGAGATGGGAGTTAAGATGGGCACACCCAGAAAAGAGAGATTTAGTGGGCGTGTAAGAAGACTTATCAATCAACACAGAACTGGAGTCGTCAGTCGCTGGACACTACGGGGCGTACTGAGAAGGGAATCTGAGCACCTATGGACATGTTCGGAGTGCTATGATGATGACAAGCAAATAGCTCAACTAAGATGAAGAACGACTATATGTATACCTGGCTAAAGCGGCCGCCATCATGACGTCAGAAAGCTGGACAGGAAACCACCGATTACAATTTGGAGTCGGTACACGCCTAAATTTGAATATTAATTTTTCTTTTATTCTTTTGGATTTATGTGTATTCTGACCGAAAAGATGTTATTTTAGAAATGCCTGGTAAGTGTTGTGTGCCAGAATGTAGATCACATTATGATAGTGAAGCTTATACAACAATATTTATGTTTCTACCTCGAAACTTGTTAGAATATAATTCTAATAATTGGCTCCCAAATTCCATTGTCTTATTACTATTAAACATTTATAGACGTGATAAGCTTCGACAAATTCACTGGTGGAGATGGTTTAGAACACACAATTTAACTGAACAATGAATAATTCCTACTTTATGCATTAGATGTTAATCCTAACAGAGTAGCAGCTATAGAACTCAGAGTTAAAATTGTTAAAGATTTCTCATTCTGCGTTTATCTTCAGACAGATTTAATTAAAATAAAGGCATTCTATTCCACTGGTTGTGTAATAACGGGAGAGATGGTCCATCCAGTAAATTTGTTGAGCTGTTGTCAAACAAAAACATTGAAGAAGTTATTGTTGATAACTACTTCACAAAGGTACATGATACTATTATTCAAGCTAGCACTCACACAACCCATATTTCAACTTCATGACTCAATACATTTATTGAAGTTATAGGACGCTACAGGCTAAGCCTAAAGGATGCAGACCAGACATTTGCATGCACAGTATACCCAGTAAACTCTGATGGAACTGTGGTGAAAGCTACTTTTGTCTAGTCTCAAATTCTTGTACCATCGAGGCCAACAGAACATTGCAAAACTGGCACCAGCTTGAACATATAAGTCACTCTACCTATCTAGTTTGGAAAGACAAAAGGTGTTATCAGCTCAATGTGTGTTTAACAGTTGTAATGTGACAGCTCTACAACTAATAGGGAAGAATGTCACTGCCAACTTCATCAATGTAATACTTCAATGGTGGAACATTGTCAATGTGAAAAATAAAGTTTTGGCATAAGGACACGAAATACTTTAGAACCGCCTATCACAAATGTAGACCGAAGTAATTGAATGCACCTGGAACAGTTCGGGCAGTTTCCAGTGGCTTGGAGGATTCTTCATTGCAGAGGTGAAAAACTGACTGCTGAAACTTGTAATTCATTGACTCGCATTGTAAATGGTCCTGGTGTCCCAATACTTTATTCATTGAATAAGTTCTGCTAAAAAAATTACAGCTGGATAATATTGAGGAAAGATTTTGCGAATACAGGCAACTGTCAGGGACTAAGTACATTGTTTCAACACAACAGATTCTAGAAGCTAAGAAGAGATTGAATTTGTATTATGTCTTATACATGTGCTCACCAAACTGAGGTGAAAGTTTATCAGATGTTCCTGAAATGATTTAGAGGAGGATTCATGTGTACGTCGCGTAACATTATATATGCCAACATAAGCAAGCGATGTATGTTGACCAATTTGAATTAGGATGCCGTTTCTTGTAATTGACGGGAACATCTTTAGGACATAATTCGAGATGCAGGCACGGCTGTGGCATCCCACCTCAACTCTCAGGTCCATCGTGGTAAGGCGGATGTCCTAGTTACTGGCCTGGTGTCATGTTCCTTTGACAGCAGCAGCTGACTCACTTTATAGAATCGTCTGATCGCCTGTATGGGTTGCCTCACCCCACGGGGCATTAATGTATCCCTGTCTTACGGGTAATCCCTCTCCTCCCACCGTTCTTTTCCTTCTTTCACTCCCTTCTCCTCTGCGTTGCTCCCTCTCTTGCTCTGGCCCCCTCGTGTAATTATCCGTGCCTGTACTACATATCTTGATTATCTTTTATCACATCTTCCTTATCGCTACATTGTCTGCGGTATGTTTCGCTGGTTCACTCGCTTTAACACTTCTCAATATTTCTTATCAGCACCTGTTCTGCATCACGCCATACCTATCACGAGCCCGAGTCTCTACCTGTGTCACGCTTGACTGCCTTACTAAGCGTCTGACCTCTGGTCTAACCACTTGACTGACTGTCCAGCTGGCATTTGATGGCCTTCCATCATTGTGAGCGGACGGATTCTACCAGCTAAGTCTATTTTTATATGTGATCATTTTTTTACTTATACTTGTATATTTCCATAGTTTACCTATCTTCTAACATGTAGCACATCTCTCTCTCTCGTATCCCCATTTCATCTCCTATCCCTCTGTCTACTTCTCCTTAACATAGCAATCCTTATCATCCTAAAGGAAGTAGTATTTATCTGTGCCTCATTTTTTTGTAAAGCTGTCACCATACCTTGTGGAAGTGTATGTTACACTCCACTCTTGGCTCCTTAAAATTAATACCACGAAGAACATATGACATAATGCAAGGTAATAAATTAAAACTACTCAAGACATGTATCTTTCCGATAGCAACATATGGTTGCGAGTTATAGAAAATCTTGCAAACAACAATACAAAAAAATGAGTTGATTCGAAATAAATTAGGCATAAAAATTCGATTGCTTTCCATAATGAAAAATAAGAAATTTAAGACATTAAAAGGGAAAAAAATTGAAAAGAGTTGGCTTACACATTATAACCTATGGTGGAAATTAAAATATTACGTCAAAAGACACTGTAGAACAATAATAGAAGACAAGGTTACAGGAAGACCAGACAGGGGTAGACCAAGAAGAAGGTGGTTTCAAGACACTAAAGAAACTTTGAACTGCCGACGGAGGAAGTGGAAGATGTGGCCAAAGACAGAAGTTATAATGAGAGTAACAATATGCTAACGAAATACAACAAGATGATGTAATGGCAAAAAGACTAACCTCTTAACTCATACAAAACGGATATGTTGACACTGCCGCACAGACTGGAAAAGTCTCTGGCGTTGCTGGATTTGTCGGTGCATGCAATGATAATTTTTTTTTTTTTTTTTTTGGGGGGGGGGGGGGAACAGAGAATAAAAACCAAGAATATGAACCGAGATATAATATGGTGTTGGATCTAGCCAACACATATGAATGTGTCCAACATTGGCTGGCTCTCAAAATCTACAAAGTGCCATACAAAGTGACAGAAATTCTCAAGGTGAATTTCTTCGGCTTCACAATACAATTTTCCACACGACAGATACTGAACTGTAAATCAGTATTAAGATGGGATGTGTCTATTTCGTCAACACCTTTCGTAATGGCTATGCCATAATCATAAAATCAGTAAAAGGGACTGCAAAGAAACCAAATCACAGATGGGTGCCATATGCCACCATTGAAAGCTTCTATGGATAATACCTCTGACGATCCCATGAAATAGTGTTGACCAAGCTTGGCTGAATCACTATTTAAGGAGATTGTGATGAGTTAAATGGATCTTCTGATGATCTAGAAACAGGTGAGTGGAGAGGTTTTAACTGAGCTCGAATGCTCAACTAAATACAGAAAATAAAGAAAACAAATAATGTTTGACCAGCCACAAACAACACCTACTTCTTAAAAGTAGGATAGACTACACCCCCAAAGCAAACCATTTAAAAAGACTCATCATTGATAGACATAGCGAACGACTGAGAGATGACTATCAACCTCTCAGGACTAGGAGCATCCAGAATGCATCAACTGATCTCAAATGTATCCGTGTATTACAATACCGTATATACACTACAGTGGTGTATACTGGTTTTGGGTCTGGGCTACCGACAACATAATAAATAAAAACATACATTATATTCAGTAGGCTAACATAAAGTAATATTTTCTAATGACATCACTACATTTTAAATTACTTACTTATTTATATGTTAATTATATCCGTCTTTTTTGGGACGAAAATGTCTTGATAACTTTGTCATTGAAAGTACTGTTTGGTTGGTTTCTAAGTTTCTGAGGGAATGATTTCTCAATGGACATTAATGCCAAACCAGATAAGCGTTCTTGTGTCTGAGTTGAGCGACAATAAAATTTGATTCTCTTGAGCGCAGAAAAGTTCTTTCTACAGATGTTGATGCGCATAACGCAGTTATAAATAGCTAAGGAAGTTCCGGTAATCAGACATAGTTTTACTTTCACTTTTAACGCTTCTAATTGGCTAGAGCTAAAAATAACCCATGAACACGCATACATCTTGCGGCAACAACCGGTACATTATCTTGACGGGAATTTTTGAATGTCAAGGTCGTTAAACTAGATTCGGATAGAGGAAAAATGTACCGCTGGCTCCTAGAGGTTTCAATGTAGAGTAGTTTCGGTTTCATTAACAACGTTATAGTACCCAGAGGAAAACCTTGCTTTAATAAATGCAAATCAAAGCAAATAAATCATATTGGCCTACGAAATGTGTAATAGAATATTAGAAAATTTGTAATATAATTATACAAAAAATAAAATAAATGATCATTTCCTTTTGTAATTCGTTAATATGTTCAAGGCTACCGGCGGTAGCTGCGACAACATAGAGAATACGCCACTGATACACTATCAATGGCGTACATCATTCTAAAATAGCTGTTTGTGTTTTTTTAATTCTACATTTGAGGAACAACACATATAGGATAGAGGTCTAGCCAAAGATCTGCGACAGAGAGACTCAATGCAAATATAGCAATAAAAACAGGAAAACTGAGTCTAGTAGACAACTCAGTATACAATCTATAAGTGAAATGAGGGTAAAGATTAACAGCTGAGACAACTGTGGCTGAAAGAGTTGATAAGTCTTGCTCTCTGTGGAATATTCGAAACTATGAGCGGCAACAGTTAAACAAATATTGACAAAAATGGCACGCAACAGGGTGCATGTAATTGTCATCATATACAACATACTATAGCACTGGATTACTGTAGACTGTCGACAATTCAAAGAAAATAAATCGTGTGTCATGTGAAAGTCTATAGTCACCAGACGTGATGGGAAAGAAGCGAATACCACCAAGTTGATAACAGCACAGCATCCATCATTTTTGATCACATGTAACAAACGTTTCAGATCTCACCAGGGGAATCAGATTAATGTTTCACGAACGATTACGCATAGGATACATTGCAATTAAGTATTTAAAGTGGAACCTGGGGCTATCTTGTCATTTGGGTATCCAAATAGCACGATGAAATCAGCAAGTGCTTCCAAATAGAATAAGGCTGTGACAAGTATTCGTGACAAATCTGAACAATATATTGATTCAGTTAAAATGATTCACAGAGGTGACAGTTTCAACCATTGCATGTTATTAATTTAGTTTGACTATATATTCAGCTAAGGAATCAATTTCTGATGATCAGATTGCCTCCTGCTGCAAAGCTCTGCATAAAGAGCTTTCATCGTGTCATAAATTGAGAAGCAGTAAGCTCTGAACAAATGGCATTGATTGTGCTGTGAAAGTGTTGTCAATATTGTCGTATTTTAATTATTGTGAAATGAGGACCGACAGACCAGATTCTTGTTTTACGTGCATTTCGATGCAACAAAGGATTCCCGCCCAGCATTGAGGCATATGGAAAATATAGTGTTAATGCCTGTATTTTAAAATAACAAACGTATCATTTTTATTGGTGATTTGGTTGGTGTCACGCCAATCCGCCTTTTTTCAGGAAATAAATCTCCGGAATTCATTTTCAGAGGATGGGTAGACCCAAAGACGCTTTCTTTTTTTATGTCGCATAATGGATTTGTTTGTTTGAGTTTGCCAGTTTTATATCTCTAGCGAAGTTACGAGGGACTGGATTTTACGTGAATATCAGGTGTCCCCCACCATATAGGCAGATATTGTCCGACTTTAGAGATACTCTCATATTTTTTATCGTCGAGAGTTTTTCAATTTCCAACTGCCGAAACGTTTTTGGTAGATTTTTCCTTTTAATTTTGTCCTCACAGCGGCCATTTTTTTTTGCTTACTCTTGACAATTTCCAACAGCCAAAGGTTCTTTAACGTGCACAAAATGCACACACGTCATCTCCAGCTCTTCGCCTTTTTCCGAGAGGACTTTCTATCTCATTACCCAGGGACAAGGAGAGGATAAAGTCATCTATTCGTTTGTATTTATTATGATTTTTTTTTTCAATTTTCCACCCCAAGTGGTGGGAATTTTGCCACCGCCTTATCTAGTGGCCGGCGTTTTACGTCTAGACCACCAAGCCGCTTAGATCACCACCCTCACACAAGCGATTTGAATCTGAACGCTTCTTACATGTGGCTAGTTCACTAACCACCTAATCATCAAAGGAAAAATTAAAAAATAAAAAAAGGTATGTAAGAAGCTTTACGTGACAAGTGGACGACACAGACTAAACAACGTTTCGGCTCAATAGGCCTTCATCAGGAACAAACAATAAAAACACACACACACAAATTAATAACGAAACAACCAAAACAAAAACAATCGAAATGTGTTAAAGAAAACAACAACAAAAAGTAAAACTATCCTGTCAAATCCAAATAAAATCGTAACCAAGTGCGGCTGTCGTGAACGTCGAAAATATTTTCATTTTCCTAGCTTTTGGGTGCCCTTATCTTCATGACAAGTGATTGTGTTTCTGAGTTGTTGGAAGCTCTTTATACACAGCTGTGCATCAGGAAGCAATATGTTAATCGGTAGGTGATCTTTCGTGGAACAAGTGTTTCTGTCCTTTAGGAGTTTTGACACCCTTTAAGGTGGAGGAGTCAGTGGATACGCATGGGTCATGACTAGAATAAAGTGGAGGTAATTTACGAGTTTAACGTCATAAATTATTTATGGTCGGAGTAACGTTCCCCTGCACTTTATTCGGTTGTTTGAAAAACCCTAAACTGAGTAAACTTAACCCTTAACCTTGTTGAAAAAAAAAATTAATTAAATGCATAGCTCAAAAACTAGAAGCAGTTGATACATTAAAATCTTCATCATCAAGTACCATGCCTGGCGTAGGTGATACTGTCTCTCCACAACTTTCGATCTTGACAGTTATTTATCATTTCTGTTGTTGATCTTCTGTTAAAGCCATTCTCTTAAAATAGTCTCACTATACATATTAAATAAATCTGGTGAGAGTACACAACCTTGTCTAACACCCTGTTCTATTTGTTTGTTGAAACATTCCCAATTGATGTTCAGCTCTTATGGTCGCTGTTTGTTATCAGTAATCAACAGTTCCTCTTCCTTTGATCTTTTAAACATCCAGTTTTGTATTGAGTTTTTCTTCATGTTAATTATTCAATTTGTTTGTATATACCTTTGGCATATCTTTTTGTTGCATTTCAATCTCATTTCATATCTGTTTTTTTTTTTTTGCCATGCTTCTTTCGCTTCAATGAATTGTATAACAATTTCTTTAATCAATCTCTTATTCTCACCTTTGTTATCCTTATTTATTCTTCTTGTATCCATTAGATGTAAAATGTCATCAATTTCTTTCTTGAATTTGTCCTCACTGGTAATATGAATTCTTTTAATGTTTGCTGCATGATTCTTTCAGCATTTCTCACTGTTCATCAATGCTTTTTATCTTCTCTTTTGCATTGTACCAGTTCTGAATTGTGTTAAATGTATTTACATTCAAATAATGCATGATCATACAGAAAGAAAATTCTCAAGACCTACAAATAAATATCAAAGTTGAAGGTATACATCTGGAGACAGTTCAGAGCTACAACTACTTGGGACATACTATAACCAGTGATGGGTATGGTATATATGGATATGATGATAATGTATAACTGAAATAACAAAAGAATAGGTATGGCAAAAAGTAATTTTAATGTCATGTAAATATACTAATATCAAAACAGATAACACCAGGGCTAAAACTATATTAGTAAAATGTTACATCTTCTCAATATTCCTGTATAGTGCAGAAACAAGGACATTAGACAAGAGAACATTAACAGAAAATTGAAGCCCATGAAATGTGGATTTATAGAAGAATAGGTAGAATTGGATGGAAATAAAAGAAAATAAACGATGAAGTTTTAAAACAACTAAAATGAAAAGAGAACTACTAAACACAATTAGAACAAGACAAATGAAATGTTTGGGGTATGTTAAAAGACACAACAGCCTAATAAAAATAATATTGGAAGGGAAAATACAAGGTAAAAGAGGCAGACCAAAACTAACATGGATGAGTAACATCAAAAGATGGACAAGTCAACCTATGGCAATCTACACCATCAAAGCAAGTGACAGAGTGGAATGGGGCTCCATGGTAGCCAACCTTCGATGTGGAGACGGCACTCAATGATGATGATGAATGCAGTCAATCGGGGTGGGGGGGGGGGGAGATTACTCGTTTGGCAGAAATAAGCGACGTAGCGAACTAAACAAACAGGCCTGTGGGCTTACCAATATCAATGTTGGCGAGGAGTGGATACCGGTGCCTACGTCATTCAAAGGGACTTTCTCGTGTATTGTCACCCTCGACAGGAAAAGTAGGGAACAGAACCCGGCCGTGGTTAATGCGGAGTCGACGGTCTCATCTGCGATAACACCGATGAGAAAGATGCAGTCATCTATACAGACGGATCTGTAATACGACACCAAAGAAGTGCATGGACATTTACAGAACGCTCGGCAGGCAGAATAGTCTACGAAGACAGTGGTACGTACGTCATGACCACGAGCAGCATGACAATGGACGTGATGGCAGTGACCAAGGCATTCAAATGGTTAGAGTCACAAGACTACACCCACGCATGTATATTGAGTGATTCGATGAGCATGATAATAAAAGTGGAGGCGGGCTCTCTACGCATGCAATGGGTAGTGTCATTGCAGAAGTCCAAAATACGTAAGGTCACCCTTGTCTATGTCACTGGACATGCAGGAGTACGGTGAAATGAAAGCGCGGACAGGTTGGCTAGCTGCGCTGTCGTTGAGGACGGGCAACCAATGGATCGGGCGGACATCATCAATGCCCTCTGAGATGTGGGAAGAGCACAGGACTTCGACAAACACAGATCCACGTCACTTCTTCGGATGATGGAGATGGGAGTTAAGATGGGCACAGCCAGAAATGAGAAAGTTAGTGGCCGTGTAAGAAGACTTATCAACCAACACAGAACTGGAGTCGCAAGTCGCTAGACACTGCAGGACTTGCTGTGGAGGGGTTCTGAACACCTATGGACATGTTCGAAGTGCAATGATGATGACCCGCAAAATAACTCAATAACATATTGTGTGACGTGACAAACATATGGGGCTTTTTTTGGTTTATATTATATTATATATATAAAATTATTGTTTGATTGACGACTGTAAAGTCAAAACTAACGATAATACATGACGTAAGTAAACAAAGTGTTTATCTCAATCTGGCAATACCCGCCGGTTCCTTGTTAGTTGCAAATATTCGCTGGTAACATTTTTGGGAATAATTGTATTGTATAAGCTACTTTCATTCGCGCAATAATGGTGTAGTACTAAAAAAATGACGTTTATATTTAAAATGATGATATATGAACTTTGTTGCTTGTATTTCCGTAACTGTCATTCATAAGAAGACAAAAGGTGCGATCTCAGAAACTACAGAAAGAAGACGAAACAAACAAAGCACCACGAACATCTTGTACATCCTGCGGTCGAATCTGTCTATCCGATAATGGCAGATTCAGCCACGAGAGAAGCAGTTCGACAAAGCAGCATTCAGAATAAGACATTATTATTTTACTAATCTACTGATTTACAATGATTACCTCCTACTAAGCGTCCAAGACACGAAAGGTGCAAGGCCATATACAATAATATATAATAATATATTATTATAATTTAATAAATATGTATTATTATTATTAATTATTTTTATAATTATTATCTTTTAATTATAAATTATTTGTAATTCTGTAATTATAATAATTATAATATATTATATAATTAGGTTTAGGGCCCCAAATTATAATAATTATTTATTATTTGTGCTGAAGGAATCATCTCCCCTCACTGACCGAACGTACTTGAATTATCAGCTGTTTCTAGTTTTTGTGCACTTAATTGTATTTTTTCAAGGTTTAGGGTTAGTTGTAGTACAACTTGTAGGTTGTAGGCTATTCCAAACCCTAAACTGAACCCAATGGTCCTCCACATATTCAAGAGCGACCAATTAAAGTCAAGTGCAAAGGGACGTTACACCAACTTGGTGACCAAGAAGAAATAATTTGAGACACTAAGATCGATCTTTACCATTATATATATGTGTAGTATATATATATATAATGGTAAAGATCGATCATAGTGATCGATCTTATATATATATGTATAGTATATATATATAGAAACTGGGGTTAAACAAGGATGTATTTTATCGCCCTTGTTATTTGGAATTGTTATGGACTTCATAATGAAGAAATGCTGCACTGGTAATAAAGGCATCGAATGGATACAAGGAGACCATTTGGAGGACCTGGACTTTGCTGATGACATAGTTCTCATCAGCAATCAGATAAAAACGATGCAGGAAAACACAAATGAACTATCATCAATAGCCAGCAAAATTGGGCTTGAGGTCAATCATGAAAAGACTAAAGTCATGAAAAGTTTAATTCCAACAAGTGACAAAATATACATGGAAAACAAACCAGTAGAAGAGATCGATCACTTCATCTATCTTGGAAGTCACATTGATCGAGAAGGGGATACGAGCAAAGAAATTAGAATCAGACTGGCTAAAGCAGCAATGTCTTTCAGAAGCCTTGAAAAGTTGTGGAAATCAAAACTCATTAGCACAAACACAAAACTTAGGCTATTCAAATCAAATGTACTATCAACCCTTACGTATGCGTGTGAAAGCTGGAAAACAACAAGAGATATAGAAACAAAGTTGAACGCATTCGAAAATAAATGTCTAAGGAAAATACTTGGTATAGAATGGAACGAATTCAAAACAAACGAGGAAATTAGAGAAATCGCCAATCAACCACTAATATCTTCAGTAATAAAGAAAAGACGATGGTCATACGTTGGACATGTGATGAGAAGAGATAATAATCGAATAGCAAAGCAAGCCCTCATATGGGAAACAACAGGTAAAAGAAAAAGAGGAAGACCCAGGGAGACACTGAGAAGAACATTGATGAGAGAGGCAAGAGCAGCAGGAATCGGCTCCCTCAATGAGATAGAACTGCTTGCACAGAACAGAGACAGATGGCGAGATTTGATAAAATATCTTTAAAAGAAAAGAAAACTGCTAGAACAAAAATTCATATAGGAGAAGGTGTATCTTGGTCTACGCCCTATGGGCAGGTTACGGCTCGAAAGGTCAATAGATATATATATATATATAATTTTATTACTATAACAGTATATTATATTAAAGATCTTAATTCTTCTCCCGCCATTAGACGTCACATAGGGCTTGTAGTGTGTTTCACCATCTATTTGTTCTTGGCAAGATATCCGATCTTATCGATGCCTGCCAACTTTGCTTTACTTATAAGTGTTCTTTTCCTTATCTCTCTTGGTCTTCCTCTTTTAGTATAGTACTATACTAGACAACATTACCTACTTTAAATTGATTCTCTCTCCCCCCCCCCCCCCAATTGGCATCACAACAAAACTACAGTGGTTTTCAAATACTAAAAAAACAAGTTATCTCTATATATTCACCCCTAACACATTTTATTTATTTTTGGGTTATGGTTATAAAACATAGGACTTTTCCCTCACGTTTTTTTCTTTTCTCTACAAATAAGTCTTCTACTGACAAATTAGAGAATCACAGAATAAAGTGCTTTGTTACTCAAAGGGATTGTACACTTCTGATTGAAATCTAACTTAACTCTTTCTGGACTTTGGTGGACTTTAGGTTTTCTTTAGGTTTGGACCAGATCAATTTTCAATTTAGAAAAATTCCATCACGTCTTTTTCTTTTACAATTTCATGCAATAATATAATTAAATGTGGTACATGTCATATATCACTGGAAAGGAAAATGGTTGAAGAAAATGAAAGTAGCATTATATTGATATTATCTGAAAGAAAAAAATATATTATTTATTATAAATAGTATAAAATATTCAAAGGCAGATAATTTTCTGTTCAAAATATATTTCACGTACCTCTATTTTTACCTGACTAAAAAAAGGGTGTTGCTATCCATTCTTCTCAAAATTATGTACAAACTAAACCAAAGTTCTTCAAAATACACTTTACTTGATGCATTTATACCCACAAATAATGAAGTTAGGCACATGAAATGGTGTGGCCACTATTTGTCAGAAAAAACACATATTTACATTGAAAATTCAACCACTATATCTACAAATATCTACTATATCCTCTATATCGAGAAGGGGATACAAGTAAAGAAATTAGAATCAGAATAGCTAAAGCAGCAATTGAGTTATTGAGTTATTTATGGGTCATCATCATTGCACTCCGAACATGTCCATAGGTGCTCAGATCCCCTCCTCAGCAATTCCCTCAGTGTCCAGCGACTGACGACTCCAGTTCTATGTTGGTTGATTAGTCTTCTTACACGGCCACTAAGTGTCTCATTTCTGGCTGTGCTCAACTTAACTCCCATTTCCATCATCCGAAGAAGTGACGCGGATCTGTGTTTGTCGAAGTCCTGTGCTCTTCAGAATAGCTAAAGCAGCAATGTCTTTCAGAAGCCTTGCAAAGTTGTGGAAATCAAAACTAATCAGCACAAACACAAAACTTAGGCTATTCAAATCAAATGTACTATCAACCTTACGTATGCGTGTGAAAGCTGGAAAACAACAAGAGATATAGAAACAAAGTTGAACGCATACAAAAATAAATGTCTAAGGAAAATACTTGGTATAGCATGGAATGAATTCAAAACAAACGAGGAAATTAGAGAAATCGCCAATCAACCACTAATATCTTCAGTAATAAAGAAAAGACGATGGTCATATGTTGGACATGTGATGAGAAGAGATAATAACCAAATAGCAAAGCAGGCCCTCATATGGGAAACAACAGGTAAGAGAAAAAGAGGAAGACCCAGGGAGACACTGAGAAGAACATTGATGAGAGAGGCAAGAGCAACAGGATTCGGCTCCCTCAATGAGACAGAGCTGCTTGCACAGAACAGAGACAAATGGCGAGATTTGATAAAATACCTTTAAAAGAAAACTGCTAGAACAAAAATTCAGATATGAGAAGGTGTATCTTCTTAGTCTACGCCCTATGGGCCGGCAACGGCTCAAAAGGTCAATAGATAGATAGATAGATATCTACAAAACAAAAACCACGTGGTAATCAAAGGAAGTAATTATGAAGCTTCTTCTAGATATCAAATACAAGTATTGGTGAATATTTATACAGAATCATTACTTTACTTTAAAATATTCAACCATACTCGGTCTGAGCCGATGTGTCAGTTTTGGTCTGGTAGTACCTTCATAAGTGGAGCCAATGTACCTGTTAGTGGTTCGGAAATAGTGAAATAATATATGTAGTTAAACTTTGACTTTACCTATTTGACATGTTATTAATTTATTATAAAATATATATTTTTATAAATTAGTAATCATTAGTCATCATTAGTAATGATGAGTTGGAATCCAGTTGAGGCTGGATTTGTAAACTAGTGTAAGTTAGTTATACTGAACAGTACTGTAACTAGTGTAAGTAATTTTTAAAGTAAAGCTTCCGTCCATGACTTGCTAACTTAACTAATAGCTGTAGGGGTATAGGAATATGGTGTTAACTAATAGTGGTCTTATTTTGTTATGAACACAGCACATTTTTCTTATTTTTCTTCTACCTTTTTCAGCTCCCAGTGGAGCATAGGTCTTCAACAAGCACTTTCCAAGTTGTTCTGTTTTTTGCCATTCTTTTAAGATCAAAATACTCAAAACCCACAAGTGGATATCAAAATTGAAGGAATAGACCTGGAGACAGTTCAGAACTACAACTGCCTTGGACATACTATAACCAGTGATGGAAAATGTACAACTGAAATAAACAAAAGAATAGGAATGGCAAAAAGTAATTTTAATGTCATGAAGAACATACTAACATCAAAACAAATAACACCAGGGCTAAAACTAAGAATGGCAAAATGTTACATTTTCTCAATATTCCTATATGGTGCAGAAACATGGACATTAGACAAGAAAACAGAACAGAGAATTGAAGCCTTTGAAATGTGGATATATAGAAGAATAGGTAGAATTGGATGGAAGGAAAAGAAAACAAACGATGAAGTCTTAAAACAACTAAAAATGAAAAGAGAACTACTAAACACAATTTAAACAAGACAAATGCGATTTTTGGGCCATGTTAAAAGACACAATAGCCAACTAAAAGTAATCCTGGAGGAGAAAATACAAGGTAAAAGAGGCAGACCAAGATTAAAATGGACGAGTAACATCAAAAGATGGACAAATCAGCCTATGACAACCTGCACCATCAAAGCAAGAGACAGAGCAGAATGGCGCTCCATGGTAGCCAACCTCCGTTGCGGAGACGGCACTCGATGATGATGATTTAAGATCATTCCATGTCTTCCCCATCATCTTCATCTCTGCTTCTATCTGTCTTCTCCAAGAATTCCTTGGTCTTTCTCTTTGTCTTTTCCCCTGGGGATTCCAAAAAGGGCCTGTTGTGTAATACTATCAGTTGGCTTCCGCAGTGTATGTCCTATCCAGCGCCATCGTCTTCGCTGTATCTCTTTTTCCACTGGTATTTGACTGGTACATTTCCGTAATTCTATGTTAGTGATTTTGTCCTGCCATTTCATCCTTTTATTCTGCGTAAGCATCCATTAATGAAAGTCTGTATCTTCATGATTGTCAATTTTGTTGTTCTCCATGTTTCACAGCCATTTTTGGGTCTGTTAATAAAATGTCATTATAGTTAATAGCCACTTGATATGGACTAGTGACTGGCTCACTGGCTTTCATTCACATCGCTCAGCTATAAATGGCATGTTACTGTGTACACTGTAGTGTAAGTATACTAAATCAAATAAAACTTAATAATTATATATATAATATATATATATATATATATATATATATATATATATATATATATATATATATATATGGTTGGGATTTTTATTTATGATTTCTCTCTGCAACAACCACCCCTGGTCTCAGCAGCGAGGCCTGGCTTGAAACGTCAGTTACTCATCGATGGAAAAAACATGAGTACCTCCGAAGTCGGATTTATCTGCCTGTGCGGCGAGGGACCCCATTGCACATGGCTGCCAGGGAAAAATGGACTAACACGCAAAATTCAGTTTCTCTAGGGACTTCGTCAGAGTTGAAAGCTGGTGAACGCAACAACAACAACAACAATATATATATATATATTTAGAGAATGTCATATATATTATATATAAATAAATATATAAAAATTTTTACAAAATCTGTACTCAAGTTAAACCATGTAACTTCATGACTTCATTAATACTACTCATCAGCTAGGTAAACTAAACTTTAAATTTAAACTGACAGTTATAGACTTAGCTATTTACCATTGCATTCAGTTCATTGATTTAACAGTGCTTGCCTAAGTAAACTGGCAAACATTTCATAATTGTACTGTTCTCAGCTTTAGTAAATTGGTAAAGGTGATGATTTGTTCAAGGCATTTGCTGCACAAATTTGTGTCATTGCTACAACTCCAAGTGGAATCGTCCAGCTACATAATTGTGAAAGGTATGGATGACTGGTTTGGAACGGGGTGGTTTCAGTAATAAATAAAATTAAACACAGGTAAATAATACATTACAATTTTCTCAGTGGTTACTCAACATCAAAACTATCGTTACTTTACTTTACAACATTTATTCTATTCCTGGTGTTTGTTGGGTTCAGAGGATGGATTGAATTTCGTAGCATAGGACTTGAGAATGAAGGCCAGTTTCCCAGGACAGTTGCCAGGAGGTATTTTTGTTCAGGTCTCAGTTTTTATTTCATCATGGTAGAACAAAACAAACTTTGTTTTAACTCTACTACGATTTGAACCCATGTTTTCCTGGTTACTCTACATCAAGCAGAACAAATTCATACATGCTTTGATAGTCACAATGAAAAATAAACACTTTCCAAACTATTTTTTTTCCGGTTTGGACCAAATTAATTTTCAGTTTCTGACAAATATAATCACATGCTCTTTTCACTTTACTACTTAGCACGATCACGTAGACATATATATGGTACATGTTGTATATCTCAATCTGGATTCCAACGTTGTGCTACCAATGCCAGTCCTGGACCTTAGATACAAGAACAATAAGAAAAATAACCACCACCAAGATGAAATGTGTTTGATGAATGACAGGAACCAGCCTGAGAGATAAGATCAGAAATGAAGAACTGAGAAAAAGGCTTGGAATAATTCCCACCATAGAATATATAAATGGGAGCCGCGATAGCTCAGTGGTTAGTGAACTGGGCAACAAAGGACTTGAGGTCGAGTTCGATCCTGATCGACAGCTTCTGGGTTCACCCAGCCTTAAATGGGTACCAGATTTTTTCTGGGAAAGTAAAGTGGCATGGGTGTAATATAGACCACATTACCCCAAAAATCATGTGCTGAAGATCTATAAAAATTATGATCACCAACACCATATTCCCTATATGCCACTTGGCGTGATGGAGCTCTTTACTTTTTTTACTTTTAAAGAATATATAAGGAAACAACAGATAAAGTGGTTTGGCTATGTGATGAGGCAGAAAGATCAAAACACGACACAACGAGCCTTCAATAAACTTTGCAGGAACACCATACCCAAGGCCCAACCATGAAAAAAATCTCACTTCGACGCTAAAGGCAAATGAGGAAGGAAAGAAGAAGAATATCACAGGAAAGGAAAGTTGATATAGAAAATGAAAATATCAGTAAATTGCTAATAATGAATTACCTGAAGGAAACAATTTTTTGTTTTCTTAATAACATTTCCATGGGTAGATAATTTTCAATTCAAAATATTGTAACGCGCCTGCTGTTTTTGCTTATGGTTGGTTGGTTTGTTGCGTTTGCCTGATAACTAAAGTATTCTAGAGTATCATAATAGACTAGAATATTCCTCTTCATCATCTGCCCTTACAAGGACATAGTGGATGCGCCTGCGTTGTGTTGTGGTTTGCAGTATAACTGTTATATTTGTGCCTTTCGACCCAACACATCCGACTTCAGCATGACATTTTTGAGTACCGGGTTGTCTTCCCTCTTTGATCCATGCACGCTTGGCCAGACTAGACAGGTTAGTCTGTGACTGGAGGCACCGCGGAGAGGTGGAGCAAGGTCTGGATGGTTTTGGTTCACCGATCCTGGCGCAAGCCATCAGCTGTGGATCGCTGACAACTTCCAGCTCTGGTGCTGGTAGGCACGCCTTCGCGTTTCTATTCATTGTTCTTGAAATTTTACACAAAAGTATCCAGTCCTTCACAATATAGTTTATTTGGTGCATTTATGTCCATACACATTGGTTCTATGTACATCTTTGACAATGACTTCAGAATCAAAAAATGATAAATTTAGCAAAAGATGCATATTAATAGATTTTGAAAGTATAACGCATGCACACTGATATTTATAAAAAATACTAAGTTCACAGATAGTGTAGTGTAGTATTGGTTAATATAAAACAAAATATTGTTTCACAAAACTAAAACCCAGTTATACCTATCTGATCTCAGGATTTTCATCATCATCTTCCTAAAGTACTGTCTTCGCATCAAGGGTTGGCTACCATGGAGCATCATTCCGCTCTGTCTCTTGCTTTGATGGTGCAGGTTGTCATAGGCTGACTTGTCCATCTTATGATGTTACTCATCTATGTTAGACTTGGTCTGCCTCCGCTTATTTTGCCTTGTAGTTTACGGTGTATTACCTTGTAGCTCAGGACTTTAGTGTACTGATATGTTGGATTATAGTCTGCAAAGAGTTAATTATATCACACTTCTGTAAACATTGCAATATAAAAATATTTTTATGCCATCCTCATTATTCCTTCTCTCATTATACCAGATTTTTGGTTGGGTGTTTTCTTCCCTCTTTTCCAATGTCAATGTAACTTGAGGATTCTTATTCTGGCTTGTCTTGTGGCTGCATATTTTTTATGGAACATTCTTTGGTCATACAAATAAGATGTTGTTGCAGCTTTTCTTTATTTTCTTCAACTACTACTTGGTCACCTGTGTTCATTTAATTAATTGTTTTTTTATTTCTGAGTTTAGCAGTTATGCTGATGTTGTATTTGCATGTAATGGCAATAGCACACATCCATTCCTGACACCTAATGTTATTTCAAATGATCTTGATGTTTCTTGTCTAGTTTTAATTACAGCAGTACAATTTTTGTATAGGCTTTGGCACAACTTGATTTCATTTACTCTGTATTGTCTGAGGGTCTGACAATTTATAGTTTTCTGTCTTCTATGTCATCAAAAAAATTTTTTTGATCAACAAAGGTCATAAATTGACTTCTGTTTTGCTGTACTTTTATGTACAGCTAATTTATTATAGTTGTCATTGGTTAAGAGAAGAAAACAAACATTTTTAAAATGATTTAGTTTAATCTTCATTATCATTGGGTGCCGTCTCCGCATCGAAGGTTGGCTACCGTGGAGCACCATTCCACTCTGTCTCTTGCTTTGATGGTGCAGATTGTTATAAGCTGACTTGTCTATCTTTTGATGTTACTCGTCCATGTTAGTCTTGGTCTGCCTCTGCCTCTTTTATCTTGTATTTTCCCTTCCAATATTATTTTTATTAGGCTGTTGTGTCTTTTAACATGCCCCGAACATTTCATTTGTCTTGTTCTAATTGTGTTTAGTAGTTCTCTTTTCATTTTTAGTTGTTTTAAAACTTTGTTTGTTTTCTTTTCTTTCCATCCAATTTTACCTATTCTTCTATATATCTACATTTCAAAGACTTCAATTTTCTGTTCTGTTTTCTTGTCTAATGTCCTTGTTTCTGCACTATACAGGAATGTTGAGAAGATGTAACATTTTGCTATTCTTAGTTTTAGCCCTGGTATTATTTGTTTTGATGTTAGTATACTTTTCATGGCATTAAAATTATTTTTTGCCATTCCTATTCTTTTGTTTATTTCAGTTGTACATTTCACTGGTTATAGTGTGTCCCAGGTAGTTGTAGCTCTGAACTGTCTCCAGGTGTATTCTTTCAACTTTGATATTTATTTGTAGGTCTTGAGAATTTTCTTTGTCTATGATCATAGTTTTAGTCTATTTTGATATTCATTTCTAATCCATATTTTTTGCTTGTCATGTTTATTTCATTAAGTAATTGTTATAGATCTTTAGGATTTTCTGCTAGTGATACAGTATCATCAGCATATCTTAGGTTGTTGATTATCTTTCCATTAATATTTAAGCCTGGCATCTCTGTGATGTTTTTAAAGATTTGCTCAGTGTATAGATTGAACAAGCTTGGTGATAGGATGCATCCCTGTCCTACTCCTCTTTTTATATCAATGGGAGTTTAATCTTATAAAGTATAAAACAATAGTTTTGATTGGTTTGGTATAAAGGTGAGGGGTGGGGAAGGTAAGAAAGATAGCTTTTCAGATAATTATTCACTAATAAGAGTAGCAGTTGGTGGCTAGTAGTTAATACCTTCTGTTTTGCTGATCCTATGAACAGTTGAATCAATTCCCAATAAAGTCAAGGTTTTTCTATGTCACCTCTCTTTCTCTTTCTTTCTCTGTGTGTGTGCATAAGTGTGTGTGTGAGAGAGTGAGTGAACGAGAGAGAGAAAGAGAGCGAAGGGGAGAGATAGAGAGAGATAAAAGCCATATTCTACACATCTTATGGTGATTGCACTGGTTAATCTGCCTTTATTCTTCAGGCCAATAGATAATTCCTGTCAGCAATTTTTTTTTAAACATTTTTGTTTCTAAATATCTAAACTAACTAAATAAAGTTTATGTATTTATCTGTAGTTGAACACAAGACATGATATGAGGGTTTATATAAAAAATAGCTGAATTTTAACAACCATATGCATATTATGAATCTTTTTTCTTTCAGATGTGAAAAATCAATTTTCTCTTGCAGGGAGCAAGACACACTATACAGTAAGAATATGATTTATTATTTCTCACAGATTAAAACATTTCTGGAGTCTGAGATATGAGGTCTGAAGCAATTATGAGTGGAGTTGGAGTGTGTAGAAATGTTGAGATTTCACAGCTTCTCTGATTGTTCATCTCCTATTTTGTTCTGAATCAAAGACTACAGACACAATTTGGAATAAATCCGAGCTGAAGACAAGTACACTGGAACCATAAAATACAAAGCAAATGATTAAGAAAAATATACTAAGGATATATGAAAGCTGCATACTTACAGTTCTTTTTGTGTGGATCTGACAGCTGAAGAAAATCAGAAGCATCAAGATTGTCATTATGTCATACAACTTGCCTGAGCAAAGTTCTCTGCCAGTAAGCTTGAAGAAGAAAAATGTTGCTGCTAAAATTTGTAGTCAGTCAGTGAAGTTGGAGCCTGAGTTGGACTTAACCCTGAAATACAATTCCTACCTGTGACTGACATTGTTATATTTGGTAGTGAAAATTACTGCCACTTAATTGTAAAGGAGCTCTAAAAATAGTATTTTTTTCTTTGACTAGGACAAACTGTTGAATTTTGAAGAATTTGTATTTTGATGCGGTAATTTTTGTTATGGTATCATAATCTAAGGTTAAATAAATAGAGTCAAAGGTTGGCTTATATTTTATTATTTATTAATACAACTCTGGACAGCCCTCTTCAGGATGTGTGCTTCTCAGTGCCATGTTTTCACAGGAACAGGCCTTTATCAATGTCATTTTAGCTACCATATTTTAATGACAATTGTGGTCTAATGCAAGCTAGAAGACGAAGCCACTGGTTCAATGTATAACACACCAAGAAAGAAAAGGACCAAAACCAAAGCAGCAACAACAATGGCATATTGACTTCACAACCCTTTTAATATCTTATTTAAAAAAGTCTTTCTTGTTTAAAAAGTTACTATTACTTTCTTTGTAGCAAAAGAATTGGTTTACCGAATTGTAAAGTTTTTCTGTTGACCAATATGAAGACCATTGGGTAAAAAAAAAAAAGTAAAGTGCCCCCCGTCACGCCAAGTGGTATATAGGGAATATGGTGTTAGTGACCATAAATTTTACAGACCTTCGGCACATGATTTTTGGGGTAATAAGACAATTGGGTATTTCCCTATTAATCAAGGTAGGAAAGGCATTCTGAGAGAGAGCACTGGGGTGGTGCTCCCCCTCAAGTTTTTGCCAAGAGAAGTGGAATCTACTGAAACTCTGTAATGACAGTTATGCCTTGACCATCACCATCATTTTGTTGTAGGTGATCATGTCTCACACCCACACTTCTGTCTCTACTAGGCGTTTATTGATTCTTTTGTTGACTTTCCACTAAGACATTCTCTTAAATTATTGTTCCTGTTGTCTCAATATATTCTGCTCATTACTTTACTTACCTTCCTCTGTCTCTGTTGCCTTCATCGCCATGGGGTTTTTGAGTGTTTTGGTCGATGCTCTGTTGTATGTGTCTGCTGCAGGGTATTTATCACAGTTATGCCATGACCATCATCATCATTTTGTTGTAGGTGATCATGTCTCAGACCCACACTTCTCTCTATAGGTGCAATTGATTCTTTTGTTGACTTTCCACTAAGACATTCTCTTAAATTATTTTTCCTGTTGTCACAAACTGTTGTTTTCTAGGTCTCCCTTTTCTGTGCTTCTGATTGTTTCTGAGTGCTAAAGCTCTCTAAGTGATCTGCTGGCTGGTTCTTAACCCTTTTGCTGCTACGACCACAGTGAAAACCTTGACCCGCAATGTTAAATCTTGCACTTGGAGTCCAACACAGTGCTAAATGGTTTTCTGTCAGCACATTAAAGTTTTAGAGGTTTACAGAAATGACTATTTTTATCACCTCAAATATATACATGTTGTAACTCATAATTTAACCTATGCATGCACTTAGCAATATTTATGTAGTTGATAATATTATATCTTCACAAATGTTTTATTTCAAGTAATAAGATAAAAAGAAAGTATTAAAAAGAAAGTTTTCACACTAGATCTCTTTTGCTTTGAATCTTTGATGCAATATATAGTTCTATTGACAATCTTCCTTTGAAAATTAGGAGTGACTCATCAATACACACATTTTGGTAAGGCAAGAATGCATTTTGAAATTAAACACGCAGTATTCCAATTATACTTTTAATTTTGAAAAATTTATCAATATCAGCACTATTGTTTGAAAAGTGTAACATACTCAAAAGCAATAAAAATCTGCCCTGAGACATTATTTCAGCAAATAAACTGACTACCCTCAGTAAAAGTGTCTTTCTACCAGTATTAATTTATCTTCAGTAATTTATTACTCTTGCCATAAGCAGACACACGGCCATATGTTTCTTCAAATTAGTGTCTGTCCAACAAGAGATGAGCACTCATGGTGTCAGGAGCAGTCTGAAAAATGTCCTTGTAGAATCTGTTTCATCATCTCATATAAATGTCATTGATTTAGTAGTACAGCAGAAAAAAAATCCAGCACTGAAGTGTTTTCATTCACATCGGCATGACAGTCTCAACTGGAGTTGTAAAAAAAAATGGACATCTGGTCTGATCATTGAAAGGTCACCTGAGAAGGTCAATGTGGCCCACGCCCACCTCCCTGGAAGAGAAACTTTACGGGGCAACCAAATCACTTAAACATACAACTGCCTTCATAAGAGAGTCCGGAGTCCTAGTCTGAATGAGCCATGGTCGCAGAAGAAGAAGAAGAAAGGCCATTAAATTGGTTCAATGTTCTGTTGTTTTTGGTTGTATTTCATCATATAACTGTTTAACTCATTCTAAGGATGACAGTACTGGGCACTCAAACAACACCCTCAAATCACCTTGTTTGCTCATACAACTTTACATTTCAAGTTCGTTCTTGTTTCTGGATACATAACAACAGGTTCATCTTCACTGTTGCTCTTCAAAATAGACTCCATCAGTTCTTCATCAATGTGAATTCTTTTTCTAGACATGGTAGAAAAACAATTTTTTTACACAATCACCATCAAGTATCATGCCTGCTGACATAGGTGATCATGTCTCTCCTCAACTTTCAATCTCAACAGTTATTTATCATTTCTGTTGCTGACCTTCTGCCAAGCCATTCTCTTAATTTATCTGGTATCTTCCCTCTATCTCTTTATCCCTCAATTTTTTCAGTTGTCACAATATATTCCAGCTGTTCCCTTCTCATTGCGTGGCCAAAAAATGCTAATTGTTTCTCCCTAATATTGGAAATTAGCTCTCATTTTTGCTTTGGCCTCTTTCAGAACGTTTTTATTACTCTTCTTAGCTGTCTATTGTATTCTCAACATTCTTCTGTAAAACCACATTTCTACAGCCTCCAATGATTTTCTTATCTGTTTTCCTGTTGTCCATGATTCACATCCATATGTTGAGACTGGCTCTACATAACATTTAAGAACTCTTTTTCTTATTTCTATTGTCAAAAATAAGAGTTGGAAATCAATTGGGAGTGTTTCAACAAATAAAACAGGGTGTTAGGCAAGATTGTGTGCTGTCACCAAATTTATTTAATATGTATAGTGATATTATTTTAAAATCCATCAGGGGTATGCCTGGAATAACAATTGGAGGTCATAATATAAATAATCTAAGGTATGCTGGTGATACAGTCTTAATCGTTAAGAGTGAAAATGAGTTACAAGAAATGTTAGATATTATAGTGAAGGAAAACAAAAATAAAGGACTCAGCCGTAGTAGTAAAAAGACAGAAGTAATGGTAGCAACAAAGAAAAAAACATCACAACAATGCACAATAAAGACAAGTGGAATAATATTAAAACAGGAAAATGAATGTAAATATCTGGGAACAAGGTTAACTTCAGATGGTAAATGTATAACAGAGGTGAAATGCAGAATAGCTCAGGTAAAAACAGCTTTCCAAAAAATGAGGAAGATACTGTGCAATCCATTTTTCTGGTCAGTCACTACCTCCTAAGTGAACAAACAATAAACTAATGTGTTGACATGGCACAAACTGCAGCTACCCCAGTTGACCTACATTTGTTATTTTAGCTACTACTGTCACAGAAAGATACACAACTCTGACTGATTATCTCTATCTAATTTAACCTGTATTTTCACCACCTAGAAGCACACAACAGTTTAAATAATTGATGTAGACATATCAGGGAGGTATCATTGTGTTGCTGACATCAAGAGCCATCTAGCTATTCTTGATCTTCCTAGTGCCGCATACGTCTTTAGGGCTTGTAGTGCTTTTCGTCATCCATCTCTATTCTGGATGATGTGTTTATTAAAAGAGTCCATGCCTGCCAACTTTGCTTCTCTTATCAGTGGTCTTTTCAGTGTCTCTCTAGATATTCGTCTTTTTCTGTCTCCTGCGGTTTCCTATATAAGAGCCGGTTTTTAAATTCTTTTTTTTTTTTTTTATCTGTTCTCAACATATGCTCGAAATATGTCCATCTTCTCTTCCTAATTAAAGATAAGATCGTTGGTAGAGTGGCCATTTCTCTTATCTCCATAGTAATCTTGAATTTATTCCATTGTATACAGAGTATTCATCTTAGGCATTTGTCTTCAAAAGCATTTAGTTTTTTTCTCAATCTATTTTGTTATTTTCCAGCTTTCACAAGCAAAGGATTGATAATACATTTGAGTTGAATATTCTAAGTTTAGTTTTTCTGCTTAGTATTTTTGACTTCCATATTTTGAATTTTTTTGTTTGTTTCACCTTCTTGATCTATATTAATACCAAGATCTACTTAATTGTCTACTTTTTCCACTGTCTAACTATTTAGATAAATATTGTCCTCTGGGGGTATTTTTACTTTTGATTATTTTTGTATTATCTCTGTTTATTTCAAGTCTTGTTCTTTTTGCCTGTGCTTAATTATTGGGTATCTGTGATACTTTGCATCTTGCTGATTTTGTCATTAGGGGTACTATATCTTCTGCAA
The DNA here is from genome assembly GCA_032433765.1 of Megaustenia siamemsis. Lineage (NCBI taxonomy): Eukaryota > Metazoa > Mollusca > Gastropoda > Stylommatophora > Ariophantidae > Megaustenia > Megaustenia siamemsis. Next base: position 43,100,553 of record JAVIAB010000117.1, on the reverse strand, counting down.
AATCAAGATCTTCCAGGTAATTCTTGTTGTGCCATTTAATGGTATTATTGCCAACACATTTATTCATTATGTAATCAATGGTAATTCCAAATAGCAAAGGTAATAGTATATATCCCTATTTTACTCTTGTTTCAATCTGAAACGAATCATTCATTTCCTCCTCTGTGCAAACTGCGCAAGTATAGTCATCATATATATCTTTTATGTTGACAATTTTGGTGGTATTATGTAATGTCTCAAGATATTACACAAGGACAGTTATAGTATAAAATACAGATTAACAGTTGTTGTTTTTCTACTATTATAATTTTTTAAAAATGCTAAAATACTTACATACAAAACACAAACATTTACTATGCATCTTCAATTGAAAAGTTACCCCATCAAGGCCAGCTCCTTGTTGGGATGGGGCTTAACAGTCACCAGGGACTGAAAACCAAGACTGGCCAGGCCTTCCTACACCCAAGCAAGACCACAGTCTGCTCTAGCAAGTTTAAGTGCTGAAGACTCAGGCAACTAGGCAAGCAGCCAAAAGGCGCACTACAACAATCAGGATGCCACGTACTCTCGCCAATGGGAAGTATGTCTATAACTGCAAATCAATATGGCACTCACCCTGTGATGGACACTCAGGCAGGTGCAGCGCCGGGCCCTCAGCCTCGAAAGGACCCAACCACTATTACTGGATGTCCTTCTCAATCACTCTGTGGAGTCAGGGGGTGAGAGAATAGAGCTACTGACCAATCCAAAACATATTTGCAAAAATAAAAATAAATGGATGAGAACTAGACACACTTGACAAATTTATATCTATCTATCTATTGACCTTTCGAGCCGTAACCGGCCCATAGGGCGTAGACCAAGATACACCTTCTCCTATATGGATTTTTTGTTCTAGCAGTTTTCTTTTAAAGATATTTTATCAAATCTCGCCATCTGTCTCTGTGCAAGCAGTTCTATCTCATTGAGGGAGCCGACTCCTGCTGCTCTTGCCTCTCTCATCAATGTTCTTCTCAGTTTCTCCCTGGGTCTTCCTCTTTTTCTTTTACCTGTTGTTTCCCATATGAGGGCTTGCTTTGCTATTCGGTTATTATCTCTTCTCATCACATGTCCAACGTATGACCATCATCTTTTCTTTATTACTGAAGATATTAGTGGTTGATTGGCGATTTCTCTAATTTCCTCATTTGTTTTGAATTCGTTCCATGCTATACCAAGTATTTTCCTTAGACATTTATTTTCGAATGCGTTCAACTTTGTTTCTATATCTCTTGTTGTTTTCCAGCTTTCACACGCATACGTAAGGGTTGATAGTACATTTGATTTGAATAGCCTAAGTTTTGTGTTTGTGCTGATAAGTTTTGATTTCCACAACTTTTCAAGGCTTCTGAAAGCAAATTTATATACTTAGGATTAATTGTCATTATTGAAGGCTAAAATCCTGAAATATCATCTAGAATGTGGCAAACTGCAGCAGCCTTTGCAAAGCTAGAACCTATTTGGAAGGATAACACCATCACTCTTGGTTTTAAAATCTGGCTGATGTGCACCTTTGTTATATCAATTTTCTGTATGCTTGCAAGATGTGGACCTTTACAGAGTTACAGAAGAAAATACAGAAACTATGGAGATGAAAAGGGAGCCGCGATAGCTCAGTGGTAGTGAACTGGACTACAAGAGGTAGGAAGGACAAGAGGTAGTGATCGATCCTAACCGACGGCTTCCGGGTTCACCCAGCTTTCAATGGGTACCGGATTTTTTTCTGGGAAAGTAAAGCGGCACGGGCGTAATACTGACCTCACTACCCCAAAAATCATGTGCCGAAGGTCTGTAAAATTTATGGTCACTAACACCATATTACCTATACACCACTTGGTGTGACGGGGGTACTTTTTTTTTTTATGGAGTTGAAAAGTTGTCTTAAAATTTTGGGTATCTCTTACTTAGATCATATCATGAATAAAAAAGTTTGCAAAAGGATACAACAAGCATTCATAATATATATTATGATGTTTTGACTTTTGGGAAGAAGTGCCAAAATAAAATTTGTTGGCCACATAACTTGATTGTATGACTTAGTGAAGACCATTTTGTAAGAAACTGTAAAAGGGGCAAGAAGGAAAGGTAGGCAGGGAAAGAGATGGAAAGTTAACATTAAAGAATGGACTGACCTCGAGTTTGCAGAGTCCCAAAGAGTAAATGAAAATATAAAGAAATGGAAAAGGTTGACAAAGTCTCTCAGTGGTGCCCAAATGACCCCCAGGGTTATGGGATGATGAAGAACTTATTTTCACTTTTAGTCATTAAAACTGTGTTATCAACAAACTATAAGTTGCTTGTATCATGACTAACAATTTTGTTTTGTCATTCTGTTACCTTTTTCTTGAAGGTTTGATAAAGAAGAAAACTAAAATAGTTTTGCTTAGACATAAATAACTTGCTGTTATTGTTTGCTAGCTTCAATTTTATTTCCAATTCTTCTTTTTATTGATTGTGGTATCAAATGACAGAGTTGGTCACCTTGAAAGTGCCTAGAACTACCTTTTTGGATTATAAATGAGTATTCTTCATAGACTATATCTTGTGGCTCTCAGGACTTGTTTGCCATTTAGACTAAACACTGGGTATCATAGAATAGGGAATGGCAGCTAAGTTCTGTGTAGCTGGACACACACAGTGAAGGATTATAATGTCACAGTTAGTTGGATTGTACATTTAAATAAGTAGTAAATTATCTCATGACCAATATGGAGTCTAATCTCCACCTTGATTGCATCAAGAACTGCTTCTAATTTCTGTTAGGGTATGGGGTTAATCTTGCCTCTTAATCTGCTACACTAGCCTTAGGACTCAGGGGACTAGTGATTCCAGGTACAGCTCTCTTGATTCTGTTATATAGGTTGCCTGTAATACAGAACCACATAAGTGCAAACACAAGAGTGAATTCAAAACCAGATTATAGTTAAAATGTACTATGTTGGCCACTGGTCTTTATTCTTGTGGCCAACCAGAGTTCATCTAATTTCTAAAAAGTCATGACTATCTTCATTTTGATACAACCTGTCTGGGGATAATTCTCTTATTATTTTCATCAAACAAAACAAGCAATCAAAATCTGCTGAAGAGAAATGCATACAATGGTAACTTTTAAGGGAAGGTGTACAAAATAGGCAGATAAGGAATATTTGGTTAAAACATAGATGAACGGTGTAGGTAAGACCTGGGGCATCCTGTAAAAAGTGGCCATGAACCAAAGTACAGTCAGTTTGCTGTTGTCTGAAAAGAACACCACAAGGTGCATCAACCACTGATTACAATGTCAATCTGTGGTCAGGGAAAGGAAGAAAAATAATACATTTTCACAGAAAGTGGAAGACTTAAAAAGAGAAATTGAAACACAATGTCAGAAAAGCAACCATATTAGCTGTTATCATTATTCAAACAGAAATATCCAAAGTATTATTGTGGCAACAAAATGACAAAACTACCTCTTTGAATCACTTTGTGAAATTGATTGAAGAAAATCTCTGAAACTGCATTATAGAAGAAAGACTGTACAAGCAGTGCTCTAAAATGGTCTGAAGCGTTATGGAGGACATGAAGCTCATCACATAATTAATTAATTAGATCTATACCTGAAATGATAGAGAAGACACAAACATTTAATTTTGCTAATAGAGCATGCTTGTGTTAAAATTAACTTGTATAGTACCTTTAATTGTTAGTTTTCTGATATTGAATTTTGTATGCAAATTTTAACAGATTGCTGTAGAAGGTAATATTGGAAGTGGAAAGTCTACTCTACTCCAACATTTTGAAAATGTTCCATACTGTGAGGTAAAAATACAATTTTATTAAGGCACAGGATGGTCATTAAATATTACCATTTTTATTTGTGCATTTGGATATCTCATAACATGTGAGGATCGGTTAAAAAGTTTTACTCTTTAATATGGAGAAGTCGAGGTAGATACCTACCTGAAAATTGGTGCAAACTTTAGTTCTTCCCTACATGTTCACCCATTAAAGCCCTTTGCTTCCTCACTTCCCTGATGCTCTGATTGTAAAACACCTCTGCCTAGGCCCTGAACTATGTCTCAGAAACAAAAAGAAGTTACTCTGTGTTATGTCTGGTAATTATGAGGAATGTCACACCTACATTGCTGTGCAAGGACGATGGTGTCACTTGTTACATGAGTTGGTCCATTGTCGTGAAGCAGACAAAGACCTCTTTAAAAGCTTTCTGCATGAGCTAGTGCATTGTTGGGAAGCAGACAAAGATCTCTTTAATAGATTCCTGCATGAGCTAGTGCATTGTCGTGAAGCAGACAAAGACCTCTTTAAAAGCTTTCTGCATGAGCTAGTGCATTGTCGTGAAGCAGACAAAGATCACTTTAATAGATTCCTGCATGAGCTAGTGCATTGTTGGGAAGCAGACAAAGATCACTTTAATAGATTCCTGCATGAGCTAGTGCATTGTTGGGAAGCAGACAAAGACCTCTTTAAAAGCTTCCTGCATGAGCTAGTGCATTGTCGTGAAGCAGACAAAGACCTCTTTAAAAACTTCCTGCATGAGCTAGTGCATTGTCGTGAAGCAGACAAAGACCTCTTTAAAAACTTCCTGCATGAGCTAGTGCATTGTTGGGAAGCAGACAAAGACCTCTTTAAAAACTTCCTGCATGAGCTAGTGCATTGTTGGGAAGCAGACAAAGATCTCTTTAATAGATTCCTACATGAGCTAGTGCATTGTTGGGAAGCAGACAAAGATCTCTTTAAAAGCTTCCTGCATGAGCTAGTGCATTGTCGTGAAGCAGACAAAGACCTCTTTAAAAACTTCCTGCATGAGCTAGTGCATTGTTGGGAAGCAGACAAAGATCTCTTTAATAGATTCCTACATGAGCTAGTGCATTGTTGGGAAGCAGACAAAGATCTCTTTAAAAGCTTCCTGCATGAGCTAGTGCATTGTCGTGAAGCAGACAAAGACCTCTTTAAAAGCTTCCTGCATGAGCTGGTGCATTGTTGGGAAGCAGACAAAGATCTCTTTGATAGATTCCTGCATGAGCTAGTGCATTGTCATGAAGCAGATAAAGACCTCTTTGAAAGCTTCCTGCATGAGCTAGTGCATTGTTGGGAAGCAGACAAAGATCTCTTTAAAAGCTTCCTGCATGAGCTAGTGCATTGTTGGGAAGCAGATAAAGACCTCTTTAAAAGCTGCCTGCATGAGCTGGTGCATTGTTGGGAAGCAGACAAAGATCTCTTTAATAGATTCCTGCATGAGCTAGTGCATTGTCGTGAAGCAGACAAAGACCTCTTTGAAAGCTTCCTGCATGAGCTGGTGCATTGTTGGGAAGCAGACAAAGATTTCTTTAATAGATTCTTGCATGAGCTGGTGCATTGTCGTGAAGCAGACAAAGACCTCTTTAAAAGCTTCCTGCATGAGCTGGTGCATTGTTGGGAAGCAGACAAAGATCTCTTTGATAGATTCCTGCATGAGCTAGTGCATTGTCATGAAGCAGATAAAGACCTCTTTGAAAGCTTCCTGCATGAGCTAGTGCATTGTTGGGAAGCAGACAAAGATCTCTTTAAAAGCTTCCTGCATGAGCTAGTGCATTGTTGGGAAGCAGATAAAGACCTCTTTAAAAGCTGCCTGCATGAGCTGGTGCATTGTTGGGAAGCAGACAAAGATCTCTTTAATAGATTCCTGCATGAGCTAGTGCATTGTCGTGAAGCAGACAAAGACCTCTTTGAAAGCTTCCTGCATGAGCTGGTGCATTGTTGGGAAGCAGACAAAGATTTCTTTAATAGATTCTTGCATGAGCTGGTGCATTGTCGTGAAGCAGACAAAGACCTCTTTAAAAGCTTCCTGCATGAGCTGGTGCATTGTTGGGAAGCAGACAAAGATTTCTTTAATAGATTCTTGCATGAGCTGGTGCATTGTCGTGAAGCAGACAAAGATCTTTAGACAGCTTCCTGCATGAGCTAGTGCATTGTTGGGAAGCAGACAAAGATCTCTTTAATAGATTCCTGCATGAGCTAGTGCATTGTTGGGAAGCAGACAAAGATCTCTTTAAAAGCTTCATGCATGAGCTGGTGCATTGTTGGGAAGCAGACAAAGATTTCTTTAATAGATTCTTGCATGAGCTGGTGCATTGTCGTGAAGCAGACAAAGACCTCTTTAAAAGCTTCCTGCATGAGCTGGTGCATTGTTGGGAAGCAGACAAAGATTTCTTTAATAGATTCCTGCATGAGCTAGTGCATTGTTGGGAAGCAGACAAAGATCTCTTTAAAAGCTTCCTGCATGAGCTGGTGCATTGTTGGGAAGCAGACAAAGATTTCTTTAATAGATTCTTGCATGAGCTGGTGCATTGTCGTGAAGCAGACAAAGATCTTTAGACAGCTTCCTGCATGAGCTGGTGCATTGTTGGAAAGCAGACAAAGACCTCTAGACAGATTCCTGCATCTATTGTGCTTTTTTTCTCTTCAGAAGAAGACTTTAGCAGCACATGAGTTGATCATACAGCCCCTACTGGAATGTAGGGTAGTAAGTAATACTCCACAGCAGTTCCATAAGACATTGAACGTAACTTTTCTCATATGTGGTCTTTGCCTTCTTTATTGTTAGTGATTTCCAACAGAAATGATAAATAACTGACAAGATTGAGAGTTGTGGAGAGACATGATCACCTATGCCAGCAGGCATGGTACTTGATGATGATGATGCTTTGTATGCATTCAATTGTATTTGTCATATTGGCCATGAAGACATTAGAGCAGCTGGCATTATCTTATGCTTAGATAACTACAGTTTGAGAACCACCTCCACAGCCTGCTTTGCTTTTTCAAACATAGTGGGATTCATTTGTTCAATTCTTTTTTGTTATAATGTTTCATGTTTCTGTTATAATGTTTCATGTTTCTGTCAAAATGTTTCATGTTTCTGTCTAAATGTTTCATGTTTCTGTTGTAATGTTTCTGTTACCATGTTTCTGTTATAATGTTTTTGTTACAATTTTTCATGTTTTATATTGTTTCATGTTTCTGTCATAATGTTTCATGTTTCTGTCTAAATGTTTCATGTTTCTGTTATGTTTCTGTTATAATGTTTCTGTTACCATGTTTCTGTTATAATGTTTCATGTTATAATGTTTCTGTTACAATGTTTCATGTTTTATATTGTTTCATGTTTCTGTCATAATGTTTCATGTTATAATGTTTCTGTTACAATGTTTCATGTTTTATAATGTTTCATGTTTCTGCCTAAATGTCTCATGTTTCTGTTACCATGTTTCTGTTATAATGTTTCATGTTATAATGTTTCTGTTACAATGTTTCATGTTTTATAATGTTCCATGTTTCTGTTACAATGTTTCATGTTTCTATTATAATGTTTCTGTTACAATGTTTCATGTTTTATAATGTTTCATGTTTCTGTTATAATGTTTCTGTTACAATGTTTCATGTTTCTTTTATAATGTATATGTTATAATGCTTCATGTTTCTGTTATAATGTTTAATATTTCAGTTATGTTTCATTTTTCTGTTATAATATCTCATGTTTCTGTTATAATGTTTCATATTTCTGTTGTAATGTTTATGTTATAATGTTTCTGTTTAATGTTTCTGTTATAATGTTTCATGTTTCTGCCTATAAATGTTTCATTTACGCTTCAGGTCTTTTTTTTTAACACACATTTTTAGAACTGCTTTTATTTTATAATCATCAAGTATGGTGCCTGCTGGCATAGGTGTTCATGTCTCTCCACAATTTCGATCTCGACAATTATTTACTATTTCTGTTGTTGACCTTCTGCCAAGCCATTCTCTTAAGCTGTTTGGTATCTTTTCTCTTTGCTTCCCTCTATCTCTTCGTCTCTCAATTTTCCCAGTTGTTACAATATATTCCAGCTGTTCTTTTCTTATTAGATGGCCAAATAATGATGATTGTTTCTTCCTAATATTGGAAATTAGCTCTCTTTTTGCTTTGGCCTCTTTCAGAACGTTTTCATCACTCTTGTTAGCTGTCCATGGTATTCTCAACATTCTTCTGTAAAACCACATTTCTACAGACTCCAGTGATTTTCTTGTCTGTTGTCCTATTGTCCATGATTCACATCCATATGTCAAGACTGGCTCTACATAACATTTAAGAACTCTTTTTCTTGTTTCTATTGTCAAAAATAGATTGCATAGTATCTTCCTCATTTTTTGGAAAGCTGCTCTTGCCTGAGCCATTCTGCATCTTACCTCTGTTGTACATCTTCCGTCTGATGTTAACAAAGTTCCCAAATATTTAAATTCATTTACCTGTTTTAATATTGTTCCACTAGTCTTTATTTTGCACTGAGGTGATGCCTTTTTCTTTGTTGTTTCCATTACTTCTGTTTTTTTGCTATTAAGGCTGAGGCCTTTATTTTTGAATTCCTAGATGATTACAATAGCATTTAGAAATTAGAAAAAAAAATAACCAAGTTTTGTGAGTGTAATTATTCTTAATTAGACAATTTAGTAGATGACATCTGTTTGTATTGACAAAAGGAACAAATAATCATGATTGTGTCTGTGTGTTTCTTTCAGGTTTATGAGGAGCCCATAGACAGGTGGACAAATGTCAAAGGACACAATGCATTGGTGAGTTTGTGGTTTTAGTCAAGCATTTGAATTATGCATACATGCACTGTAATGTGATTGCTGCAGTTTTTATCCTCAGCTATGCATACAGCTTCCCAAACTTATGCAGTTCCTGACTCATGGTCATCCTCATCGCCAGAAACAAAATTGTCATATATGGCAGCTTTTTACACTTCATTCTCATATGATGACAGAAAGCACTTTATTTTCTGTCTTTTTTGTGTGTTTGATGAAAGGTCTAGTTTTATTAAAGTCACCATTTCAAATCTTCTTTGTTATTATTATAATAATATTTTGATTCTTTCTTTAAGTTTTTTTTATTGAAATACAATTTTTAGAGAGTATATATACTTAATCAGAATAGCTAAAGCAGCAATGTCTTTCAGAAGCCTTGAAAAGTTGTGGAAATCAAAACTCATTAGCGCAAACACAAAACTTAGACTATTCAAATCAAATGTACTATCAACCCTTACGTATGCATGTGAAAGCTGGAAAACAACAAGAGACACAGAAAGTTGAACACATTCAAAAATAAATGTCTAAGGAAAATACTTGGTATAGCGTGGAATGAATTCAAAACAAACGAGGAAATTAGAGAAATCGCCAATCAACCACTAATATCTTCAGTAATAAAGAAAAGACGATGGTCATATGTTGGACATGTGATGAGAAGAGATAATAGCCGAATAGCAAAGCAAACCCTCATGTGGGAAACAACAGGTAAGAGAAAAAGAGGAAGACCCAGAGAGACACTGAGAAGAACATTGATGAAAGAGGCAAGAGCAGCAGGAATCGGCTCCCTCAATGAGATAGAGCTGCTTGCACAGAACAGAGACAAATGGCGAGATTTGATAAAATATCTTTAAAAGAACTGAAAACTGCTAGAACAGAAATTCAGATGAAAGAGTATCTTGGTCTACACCCTATGGGCCGGCTACGGCTTGAAAGGCCAATAGATAGATAGATACGTAGGGAGGTCAAAAAGTAATGCACACCAATTTTTTTCTCGGCTAATAATAAAGATAGGAATATGAAATTTTGCACACTTGGAATATGACATGTTCCAATTATGTGCACCAAATTGCACAGCATTCTGATAAATATTACGCAATCTATGAACCGTTAAAATGGAGCTTGTCAACAATGTCCGTTACAAACAGCGAATTGTCATAGAATTTCTGGTTGCGGAAAAAGAAACTGTGGCAAACATTCATAAACGACTGTGTGCAGTGTACAAATGTTCTGCAGTTGATAGGAGCACAGTTAGTCGCTGGGTTCAGAGAATTAAAGCTGCAGAAAGTGTACGAGTGGAGCTGCATGATTTACCGCGTTCTGGGCGTGTTGCCTCGGCTACCAGCACAGACATGTTAAACCGGGCTGATGCCATTATTCGTAAGGATAGGCGTATCACTAGTCAGCAATTGGCATTGCAGCTTACAGTCAGCAAGGGAAGTGCAATCGCAATTTTTAAAACTCTCGGATATTCAAAGATTTGCGCTCGATGGGTTCCTCGGTGCCTAACAAATGATCACAGAGTTCAAAGGAAAACATTCTGTTCTGAATTGTTGGAGCGTTTCGGTGTTGAAGGAGAAATGTTTTTGTCCAAAAATTGTTACCGGTGACAACCAGAGCCTGAAACAAAAATGCAGTCAATGGAATGGCATCATCCGCAGTCACCAAAAGGAAAAAAATTCAAAACATCTCTATCAGCCGGAAAGGTGATGATCACTGTCTTCTGGGACATTGATGGTGTGATTCTTGTTGATGTAATGACAAGAGGTGAGACAATCAACTCGACAGCTTACATCAATACACTGAAAAAACTCAAAAATCGGTTCCACAGAGTTTGGCCTAATAAGCCATCTGCAGATTTGTTGCTTCAACATGACAATGCACGCCCTCACACAAGTCTGGTAACACGGGAAGCAATCAACAAATTTGGTTGGACTGTACTGCCCCATCCTCCTTACAGCCCTGATCTGGCTCCCTCAGATTTCCATCTGTTTGGACCACTCAAAAAATTCCTGCGTGGGAAACACTTTGACAATGATGAGGATGTGATCCGTGCAGTTAAAAAATGGCTACGCGAGCAGGACAAAACTTGGTACAAACGAGGCATTCATGACCTAGTTTCGCGTTGGGGTAAGGCAATACGCTTGGACGGAGATTATGTTGACAAATAGGTAGTGTCAAGGGGATGTTCAGCTACAATCTGTGAAAATTTCACACATTTTGCCCGAATAGTTTCCGAGAAAAAAATTGGTGTGCATTACTTTTTGACCTCCCTTCAGTATATACTTACTACAAAGATCATAGAATAATAATGAGCATGTACTGACAGCACAAAACAACCATAGGAACTGGAAAATCCCATCTCGGTGGCCTCTAATCATTTTTTCATTTGTTTGTCTACTGTCCATGATTCACTTCCATAGATCAGGATGAACTGTCTCACTTCTGTTAACAAAGACTTGTTGCATAAGACATTTTTCATTTTGTGAAAAATATTTTCATATTTTGGCCTGAGCTATTTTGCTTTTTATTTCTGTGATGCATTTTCCATCTGATGATATTATTATGCCCAAGTATTTTACGCTTTGCGCTTGTTTCAGAATTGTCCCATTTATTTTTATGTTGCATTGTGGTGATGATTGTTTCTTCAATATTACCATTACTTCTGTTTTTTTTACTATTCAGCCCAAGACCTTTTTGTTGCTTTCTTTAAATTATGTCTATCATTTCTTGTAGTTCATTCTCCATCTCTGCTTTTAAGACTGTGTCATTTACATTTTGCAAATTGTTTATGTTGTTGGCTGTTGATTTCATTTCTTTCTTTTTTTTGTGTGTCTACTATTGTTCTAATATTTTTGTTAGAACATTAGATCAGCATTCCATGTTGGCAAGCTAGTAAACATCAGCCAAGAAATTAAGAGAATTGAACATCCTGGAACTTTGTGAAATGAGATGGAAAAGAGCAGGAATATTACAACACAGTAGTGAAACTGTAATTTACTCTGGAAGAACTACACACAGAAGAGGAGTAGGCATGATGCTAGATAAAGAAAGAAGCAAAACAGTGAAAGGATTTTGGCCAGTATCAGATAGAATTCTGCTAGCAAAATTGAGAAGTAGGCCAATGGATATTAACATAATTCAAGCTTATGCATCACCAAGTAACAGTGAAGAAGAATACATTGACACCTTTTACAACAAGCTAGAGATGACCATGTGGAACAATGTAAATCTCAAGTAATTATTATATTAGGGGGTTTCAGTGCAAAGGTAGGAACAGCTAAAGTGCAAAATGTGACTGGAGGACTTGGCCTACGAGAAACATATGACAGAGGAGATAGATTGATAGATTGGGCAAAGACACATAAAATGATTGTATGTAACACCTGGTTCAAGCAAAACCCCAGATGACTATGGATATGGCAATGCCCAGACAACAATGTACACAATCAAATCTATTTTATACTGGTACAGAAAAGATTCAGGAATGGGCTAACATCTGTTAAAACAAGACCAGGAGCAGATTGCAATAGTGACAATGTACCCAGTAGTTGGAATAATGAGGACAAAATTGAGAATTGATGATTACTATAAAGAAAAAGACATCTCCTTAAGACTGAAATGGGTCACAATCTTCAATGATCTTGGAATTATATTAGCTTCTTATAGTAGATGTACACTAGAGGTAAGGTACAGAATAGCTTAATCAAAGGCTGTACTGCAAAGAATGGGGGAAAAAAACATACTTAACAACCAATTTTTTACAACAGAGATAAGAAAAGAAGTTCTCCAGCATTATGCAGAGTCATTCTTCACATAAGAAGTGAAAGTGAATGTTGCTGAACAGAGTTGTAAGGATGTTCTAAATGAGGCCAGATACAAAAATTAACCTTTCAATCATATTTTTTTACTATTTAATGAGAAACAAGATCTCAGCAATTGCTATTCCTATAAACTTTTGTTTTTGCAGGGATTCTGTTTTTGTCCCAAGCAGCTTAATATTTTAATCATAAATGTTATGTAGACTGCCTAGAATTATCAAAACAGTCATTTTCTCTGTTATTCTTATCAGTTTATTAATTATTCTATCTATTGTCGTTTTGAGCTAAAGACAGCACATAGGACAGAAATTCTACACTCCTTGTGTCAGACGATGTTGTTATCAAGTGTCAATCCTTGTACATGACCCACATTGTATTTCACCACATGGCTTTGTTCTGGGTGTCGGATATAGCATGGATATTAATATAATTCAAGCTTATGCACCAACAAGTGATAGTGAAGAAGAAGACATTGCCACCTTTTACAATGAGCTAGAGATGACCATGGAACAGTGTAAATCCCAAGAAATAACTATTATATTAGGGGATTTCAGTGCAAAGGTAGGAGCAGCTAAAGTGCAAAATGTGACTAGAGGACATGGCCTTGGAGAGACGAATGACAGAGAGGATAGATTGATAGATTGGGAAAAGACACATGAAATAGGTAACATCATAACATAATAGGTAACACCTGGTTCAAGCAAGACCCTAGATAACTATAGACATGGCAAAGCCCTGACAACAAAGTACGTAATCAAATTGATTTTATACTGGTACACAGAAGATTCAGGAATGGCCCAACATCTGTTAAAACAAGGCCAGGAGCAGATTGCAATAGTGAGCATGTACCAGCAGTTGGAAAGAGGAGAATCAAACTGTGGAAGACACAGAAATCCTCAAGAAATATAAAATTAGAACTAGATATGCATAGAGTAGATAAACAGATGAGTGATAAGTACAGTACGATAGTACAAAATAGATATAATGCTATTGAGAAAATACAGGACATTGAGAAGCAGTGGATATGCTCAAACAATCGATTCAACAAACGTCAAAAGAAGTTATACTAGTGACCAAAAGAATCAACAAAAAGAAATGGATGACAGAAGAAATATTACAACTAATGGACGAAAGAAGAAAACATAAGAAAGAAGAACGGACATACAAAATATTGCACAAAGAGATCCAGAACAAATGCAGAGAAGCAAAGGAAGGATGGTTAAAACAGAAATGTGAAGAAATAGAAAAACAACAAAAGAAAGACTCAAAATGTATGCATAATCAGTTAAATGAATGAACAGGAAGAAAAGAAGTCAAAGATTCAGGATGTGTGAAATCAAAGAAAGGAAATATAATAATGGGACTGGAGAAGATAATGGAAAGATGGTCAGAATATATCAGTCAATTCTATGATGATGAAAGAACAGCGCTAAACAGTTCAAACAAAGACACAGGCCCATGAATAATGCAGAGTGAAGTGGAGGACACATTTCAACACATGAAAAGAGGCAAAGCTCCAGATCCCGACAATATAACAATCGAAGAGATAAATGCATTAGGAGAGCTGGAAGTACGAGTCATAACAAAACTACTCAGTGACATATAACACTGGACACATACCCAAAGATGTACTAAAATCTATCTTTTTAGCCATACTGAAGAAGTCAGGCACCACTTATTGTGAGGATCATGGCACTATTAGTCTCATAAGTCATATGACGAAAATATTACTAATAATCATCATCAGACGTGTAAGGAACAAAATAAAACCAGAAAAAAGTGAGGAACAATGTGAATTTGTGGAAGGAAAGGCCACCAATAATGCAATATACATTCTAAGAACATCGATAGAAAGAGCTATAGAGGTAAAGAAAGATCTATATATGTGCTTTACAGACTACATGAAAGTTGAATAGTAAAGCATGTGGAACATGCAAAGTAATAATAATGCAAATCAATATGCTGGAGAAATTAAACATTGATGGCAAGGATCTGAGAATCATTAAAAAAAAATGTACTGGCAACAAACAGCAGCCATACAAATTAGCAACCAAACAGGACAATTCCAATATATAAAACATGGAGTCAGACAAGGCTGTGTTCTGTTGCTGGATCTGTTTTCACTTCACAGCGAAAATATTATGAGATCAATAGTAAACAAAAAAGGAATTGAAGTCAATGGTCACAGCATAAACAATTTGCGATATGCGGATGACACAGTCTTAATAGCAGAGACAGAGAATGAACTGCAGGAAATGATAGACATAATATAGAAAGCAATAAGAAAGGACTCAGTCTGAATGGTAAGAAAACAGAAGCAATGGTCATTGAATGGAAGATGCACCCCAAAAATAAAAAGCAGAATACTCAGGGCAAAATAGCAATTCAGAAAATGAAAAACATCTTATACAACAAATCTATGTCAATAGAAGTGAGAAAGTGAGTTCAACGGTGCTATATAGAGCCAATTCTGACCTATGGAAGCAAATCATGGACAGTAGACAAACAAATGAAAAGACGATTAGAGGTCACAGAGATGGGATTTCTCAGAAGAATGTTGAGAGTTCCCTGGACAGCTAAAAAGACCAATGAGGAATTTTTCACTCTCAGAGGCCAACACAAAAAGAGAGTGCCTAAAAAACAGAAAGAAACAATCAACATTTTTCGGGCACATCATGAGAAGGGGAATTTAGGGATTACCTACACTGGGCTCACTCTGAGAATATGGGGACTATGATAACATTGGAAATTAAAGAAATACAAATGATAAGTTAATTTTATAGATTGATTGGTAGAACAATAAATAACATCAATTTCTTTTAGATTTGTCTTTGTACATAAACTATGTTAAGTCCTGGGGCAGGTAATAGGTTAACAGTAAAGTGAAGGCATTTAGACACACACCACAAAAAATATAACTGACAAGAACAGCAGTATAATTGGTTTTATGGAACATTATTTTAGTGGGGGGGGGGGATCCCTTCTTGGTTTAATTTATATGGGGAATGTGGTGTTAGTGCCCATATTTTTGGGAGATTATGTGGTGAAATATTGAAACATTTTAGTTTTATTTATAATTTTTGTGACATGACTTTCAACTTTTCCTCCCAGAGTTTGCTCTATACAAATCCCAAAAGATGGAGCTTTTCTTTTAACATGTATGCACAGCTAACTAGAGTCCAGATACACATGAAGGAACATGTAAGTGAAAATGGTGTTGTTTGTGTTTTAGTTGTAATTGCTTGTGAATAAAAAACTTAGGATAAGAAATGTAAAAATTGTTACGTGTTTGAAACAATCACAGTGCACTCAGAGCAGACATTCAGCTTCTTTCCAGGATCTTCTTGTCCAGAGGCCAGCGTCTTATCTCTAGACCTATCTAGGCCTTATAATTCGACAGGCACTCAATCACTATAGAACAAAATATTATAAGGTAAACATATTTACATAAATTTAGTATACTTTTCACAGATGTTGGAGTCTTTTAAATAATCCATAGTAAAGCAAAGTTTCACCCATTTTCTATTAGTAGCCATGATAACAAGACATAAAATGCACAAAAAAAGCAAAATCTGAGGTACACTTTAGAAATTGAATGTATTTCTAACTTGTGACTAATTTAGCTTTTGGAAACAGATATGTGCAACAGGTGGAAACCACTTTTTTATACGATGAATGTAGTAAAACTTTTTTTTTAAGAAAAACGATACAAAAGAATTATTGGGACATTAGCCTGGGAGAGAGCGTTATTTGGTGGCTGAAGGCACTACCCCTGTGAGAGTGTTACTAGGAAGGCAAAGAGGTAGCTCAAATTTAAACCCTGTTACTTCACTTCTTTGTTTTTTTTTTTCTCGACTGTTGATCACTACCTGTGCTTTTTCATCATGCATTTCATATTTTGCCTAACCTTGAGCTCCCTAGCAGCGATTAGCATCTCAGGTGTGACTATTCCATTCTTAACCCACTTATCTGACTTTTTTGTCAATCCTGCTATAAATGTACCAAATTTGGACAAATTTATTTTAGAGGTCTGTATTGAAAACAGACAGAAATAGAGAATGACTTTATATAACAACTTTATATAACAAAATGAATATAACAAGCTCAGAGATGGAGGGCCTCGGTAGCCTAGTTGGGAAAACCACCCGACTGGGCTACAGATATTTGGACAACCCATGTTCAATTCCCGTTGGAAGCAATGTGAATTGTACTCGTGGTTAGAAAGAAAAAAATACCTGGTGATCGACCCAGCCATTGGCAGAAATGGGTAACAGGGTAGTACTCTGGGAAGGTGAGGAATGCCGCCTCGCATCGTGAGTTTCAATGCTTGAAGCAACATGATCCAGAAGTCTCTGAACACTTCTGGATAGGCGGCTGAGCACATATGGTGTAAACTTGTGTGCTAAGACGCTGATTCTAGTTTCGTACTTTACTTTTAATCTCAGAGATGGCCTCCTGCATAAATACAAAGTGATATTGTGAACAATATAGCTAAAAATAATACACATAATTAAGTATAAGCAACAAAGTATAAACTGAGCAGAACTTGCTTGCATTATGAAAATTTCAACTTGATTTAATGAAAACTTATCAGTGTTTCTGAAAGTAAAAGAGTTCAAACAAAATATGAGCAAATGTTTGTTAATGTTTTGATTTCACGATTTCAGACACAAGTCATTAAGATAATGGAAAGATCATTGTACAGTACCAGATACTGTTTTGTGCAAAATAATTACATCAGGTAGGTTTAAAGAGAAACAAATTGTTGAATTAGGCAAAGGTCTGTTTAGATATTAATTATATTATAATAATAGAATTTGCTCTAGCAAATCAAGTCATTTGTCTAGTAAAATGTTTCAGAGTAGCAAGTTCAATAATAAATTATTGCTAAAGAATCAGATTGCTGTATGAGTATTTATTATTAACCCTAGGTTACAATACCTATCTGTAACTCTTTCAATTAGAATACCATAGTAAAAATTATTACCACTTAAATGTAACATTAGGTGCTCTAAATATAGTAATTTCTCTGAGCTCTTGACACAGTCCCATGTGTTAACACTAGGCAAAACATGGGGACTCTGAATTCTTGGCTCAGGTTGATTTATGACTTGAGTTTCACCTCATGGATCAGACGTGTTGCAATGTCTATTGGTACGGTCGCCTGTCAGTAAATTTGTTGACTGCATAGTGTTATTTGCAGTGTTTCCAAGTCACAAAGAGTTGTTTGATGTCTGCCTATGTCCAGGAAATTTCCGTGGTCACAGCCAAAAAAAAAAAAAAAAAAAAAAATGCCAATTTCATGAGAATTTGAGATTTTTTGTTCGCATTCATTGGTTATGGAAGGCCCCGGTATCACTGCAGACGAATTAAAATCCATAAATGCTCAACCACCCATGCCAGTGGAATCATCCAAATTAATATCTCATCTCCCAAACAAAGAAAGGTAACTGTAGTCCCCATCGTAGCAGTCTCAGCACATGCCAAAAAACATAGGGCGAAACCGTGCAGAAAGTGAACACAGCCAACTGTTCCCTGTCATACGATATCATCATTCATCGTAAACAATTGGAATATCAAAACGGATGAAAAACACAGCTCACGGTGCTCAGAGCACTTAACTCAGTAGCTCCTGCAACAAGCCGGACTTGGAATATGAGGAAACTGCAACAAGGAACACTTCTCATACATAGCCTTCAATGATTCCTGCCGCCTATCCACCATATACCGGAAGTTCACATCCTCCTGAAAATGATGATCATCATATTTTTTTAATATGTATAGCACATGATGATGTTAGGCCATCGTTTTTTTACTCCAATTCTGAACGGTGCATCTCACGATCTCAAAAAAAAACAAAAAACATTCCAACAGCAATGGAAACAAAATAAACACTCAGGGGGTCACCTGAAGTGGTAATTAGGAAAATACACGGAGGGAGGTAATGTTTGAAAGTGGAAAAATGTCAAATTTTGAGGAATTTGTGTTTTGATGTGGTTAATTTTACTACGGTATTGTAATCTAGGGTTAAAATTTGGGTTGCCTGTGATTAAGAATCTCCTCTTCTTTCCCCCCCCCCCCCCCCATGGTTTCGATTCTAAATTCACTCCATTTGTTCATGGGCCTACCCCTAGCGAGATACAGAAATTTTGTAACATAGAATGAGTTTTAATTTCCAGCATTTGAGATTAGTTTTAGCCAATCTTGCTAGACTTATTACTAACTATCACTCCCAAATTCTCTCTCTGCTAGGCTGCCTTCACTTCTTAAAGACTGGCACAGACCACTCGATCCAAGCTTCAAGATTATTCACAGCTTCAATAGGCAACTCAACATTTCCCTATCCTCCCAGCGCAAAAAATTATTTCCAACCTCCACCCTGCCTCACCTTCTCCACCCCCTCCTAACCTTAACTCTCTAGTAGTGTGTATGCCGCCTGACCTCCATCTCTTAGATAACAAAAGATCTGTCCTCCAGAAGAAATTCAAGTTTGTCCCTTCATTGATCCCTACACTCTCTTAACGAATGTTTACGATTTTCATAGACGTATATGCTTACACAGATGTCACATAGACGTATATGCTTACATTTACATTTCTTGGGACCACCTGATGCTTTCTCCCTCACCCTCCCTTGCTGATGAATTTTCTCACTTTCACTCCCATAAATCAGATTGGAGCCCACCAACTGGCTTATTACATGCCCATGATCTCTACATAAAGGGTCACTTCAGGGGAAATCCAACAACTTTGTCCGAGGAAACTCCTTCACTCGAATCTTACTCCCTCTGATTTTCAAGCACTCTACAATCTCCACCTTTGGGAGGATATTGTTATTAAACCAGCAGACAAGGGGGGAGCAGTGGTAGGCGTAAAGCTTGTACATTTTAAAGGATACTACACAGTTATCCAATACCACCTTCTACAAACCTTGCCCTGGCAACGCCATTGTTCACCACAACAAGCAGGTCTGTTCTACCATCAAGGAACTTATCCAAAACAACCTCCTTCCTCCCAGCACATGCAGCCTCATAATTCCTAATAGTTGTCCAGGCAAACTATCTTTTTACATGCTCCCCAAAAATAACAAACACAACACGCCTAGTAGGCCCATTGTCTCAGCTTAGTCTTGCCTCACTGAACACATATCCGACTATCTGAATGTCTTCAAATCTATTGTGGCTATTCTTCCTTCCTACATCAAAGATACTAACCTTCTTGCCTTGAGAATCTTCTCTTTAATCGCTCTCTACCAGGACCACTCATACCGACTTTTTGTCTTTGACGTCTGTTACACCTCTATCCTTCACTCCAGCGGCCTCTTGGCCCTTTGGTTCTTTCATGATCAAAGGCTACACCCCTCTGTTGATACTTTCACTCTTCTCCACCTCACTGAGCTTATCCTTATTCTCAACAGCTTCAGGTTTAATGGTAACTTCTATGACCAAATCAGTGGTGTGGCCATGGATACCAAGATGGGCTCCAGCTACACTTGTTTGTCCAACTTGAACACTAAATACTCAA
This sequence comes from Megaustenia siamemsis, assembly GCA_032433765.1. Taxonomy (NCBI): domain Eukaryota; kingdom Metazoa; phylum Mollusca; class Gastropoda; order Stylommatophora; family Ariophantidae; genus Megaustenia; species Megaustenia siamemsis. The sequence continues at coordinate 43,080,569 of JAVIAB010000117.1, read as the reverse complement.
CTCCTACCAGGGCCCCCATCCAATCAAATACCTCCAGTACATTGATGACTGCTTAGAACTGACTGACCTGCCAGAGAAGAACATTTCCACATTCATTTATTACATTGGCTACTTTTATCTAGCCATTAAGAGATCATATCATGTATCTCCACTTCCTCCATCAGCTTTCTGGGCTTTATTGTTTCCTTGGGCACCTCTGACCTCCATACCTTGGTTTTCTGTAAACCCATAGATACCTACTGTAATCTTCTCTATACTTCATTTCATTCGTCATCATGTCATGATTCTATTCCATTTTTTCAATTATTTTGTCTTTGTTATATCTGCCTGGGACGACCAGGATTTTTTCAGCAGGCTCACCTCATGTTGGAGTTTTTTAGCAGCCGGTTCTATCCTGAGTTGGTCCTCCAATCTGCCCTTCAATGGTTTCTCCGCCATTCCCATCTGGATACACTCATTTCATCAAGCAACACCTCCTCTGATACTCACCTTCACCTACCACCACCCACAACTTAGCTGTGGTGAGGACTCTTAACCATTACTGCTCCATTTTCCACCCTGATCCCACATTAGACATCCCTGACGTTAGAGTTGGTTACTTTGTCCTGCCATTTGATGTTCATAATCTTTCAAAGCCAATGCACATGAAAGCTGTTTAACCATTTTCTCCTACCCTACATAGGTAATCCAAGTTTCTGATCCATATAGAAGTGTACTAAGTTCACAATTTTAGTAAATTTTAATCTTAGTCTTGAGTATTAGTTTGGTGTTGGTCCATGCTCTATCTTTAAGTTTACCAAATGTCAAAGCTGCTTTTCTGATTCAGGAATTTATTTCTTCTTCAAGGGAAACAGTGGTTGTGACCATAGAACCGAGATAGGTGAACTTTCTCACAGATTCAAAGTTCTTTGGTTATGGAAGGCCCCAGTATCACTGCAAACAAATTAAAAATTCAAGGGGTGTTATTTAATGATATAATTGCAGGACTGGCTACATCCTCTTTAAGCACCACAGTCTTCTGGATACATATTGACAGGAAGAATAAGAATAAATCACATAATCTAGCCAGATTATCAATCATTGGCTGCTGGATGGGCTTGTTGTGAGCAACCACTGCTGCATCATTAGCAAATAGAAGCTCCTTGATTAGGGTCTCAATTGTTTAAAATTTTGACATCAGACGTGCTAGATTAAATAAGGAGTCATCAGATTTAAGTAGATGTTGCCAGAGATAGTTTCAAATGTATTGTGTAGAGGGAAGTCAGATGGCAAAAATATTACTAAGAATCATCATGAGACATGTAAGGAACAAAATAGAACCAGAAATAAGTAAAGAACAATGTCATATTTCATTTTTAATGATACAAAACTCACTTCGCCTCAAATGCAGCAAATATTATCTATACTGCTCACACGTCCTGGGAATTTCTGAACTACATTTGATAGGAATCAGGTTGGGTTCAGAATAAAAATCAATATGGAATTAGAACAACAGTTTGGGTTTAGAAAAAAACAGTGGGACAAAAGAAGCCATATTCTGCATGATAACATTAATCAAAACGTACACAAAAGTAAACAAATATGTCTGTTACATAGACTACACCAAAGTTTTTGATAGAATACACCATAAACAACTTATAGAATGCCTAAATAATATACATCTAGATGACACAGACATATGACTAATATGTAATTTATACTGGGAGCAAACAGCAATAATAAAATATAACAAAAGAACTCTGTACCCATTGATATAAAAAGAAGAGTAAGACAGATGCATCCTATCACCAAGCTTGTTCAATCTATACACTGAGCAAATTTTAAAAAACATCACAGAGATGCCAGGCCTAAACATTAATGGAAAGATAATCAATAACTTAAGATATACTGTTGATACTTAAACTAGCAGAAAATCCTAAAGATCTACAACAATTACTGTAATGAAATAAACATGACAAGCAAAAAATATGGATTAGATATGAATATCAAAAAGACTAAAGCTATGATCATAAACAAAGAAAATACTCAAAACCTACAGGTGGATATTAAAATTGAATGAATAGATCTAGAGACAGTTCAGAACTACAACTACCTTGGACATACTATAACCAGTGATGGAAAATGTAAAACTGAAATAAACAAAAGAATAGTAATGGCAAAAATTAATTTTAATATCCATGAAAAAATACTAACATCAAAACAAATAACACCAGGGCTAAAACGAAGAATAGCAAAATGTTATATCTTCTCAACATTCCTGTATGGTGCAGGAACATGAATATTAGACAAATAAACATAATATTGAAGCCTTTAAAATGTGGATTATAGAAGAATGGACAGACAAGACAACAAACGATGAAGTCTTAAAACAACTAAAAATGAAAAGAGAATTATTAAACACAATTCAAACCAAAAAAATGTGATTTTTGGTGCATGTTAAAAGACACAACAGCCTACTAAAAGCAATCTTGGAAGGAAAAATACATGGTAAAAGAGGCAAACCAAGACTAACATCAAAAGATGGACAAATCAGCCTATGACAACCTGCACCATCAAAGCAAGAGACAGAGTGGAATGTCGCTCCATGATAACCAACCTTCGATGCAGAGACGGCAACAATGAATAAATTTTTTCTGAAAAGAAGCACAAAACTATGTGAAAATAATCATGTTTAGTTAAGAGAACTAAGCTATTTATACAGCAAGAGAGATGCAAACATAGGTATGATTGTATCATCTATCACCAGTTCAAATCTTTATTGCTCATTGCTACAAATTATGCAATCTGCCACTAAAGTTGCATCACATAAATATCTATAGACCATTAATACATAACAGGGGGTGTATAACTCAGAAACTGGAGCCAAATAGAATGTTCATTTTCATAATTAGTGATAAGCAGTCTTCACTTTCAAACAACATGGTAGATGAAGAAATGTGCTTTGCGCCAACAGACAAATTAATGTAAAAGTTATTGAGATTGATAGTTAGTGAGATATTTGCAGGTCATCATCATTGCACTCCGAACATGTCCATAGGTGCTCAGATCCCCTCCTCAGCAAGTTCCGCAGTGTCCAGCGACTGACGACTCCAGTTCTGTGTTGGTTGATAAGTCTTCTTACACGCCCACTAAGTTTCTCATTTTCTGGCTGTGCCCGTCTTAACTCCCATTTCTTTCATCTGAAGGAGTGGCGTGGATTTGTGGTTGTCGAAGTCCTGTGCTCTTCCCACATCTCAGAGGGCATTGATGATGTCCGCCCTATCCATTGGTTGACCGTCTTCAATGACAGCACAGCTAGCCAACGTGTCAGCTCTTTCATTTCCCCATACTCCCGCATGTCCAGGGACATAGACAAAGGTGACCTTACATATTTTTTACTTCTGCAATGACTCTAACCATTGCATGCGTACAGAGCCCGCCTTCACTTTTTTTATCATGCTCATCGAATCACTCAGTATACAGGTGTGTGTGTAGTCTTGTGACTCTAACAAGTTGAATGCCCTGGTCACTGCCATCACCTCCATCATCATGCTACTCGTGGTCATGACGTATGCACCACTGTCTTATTTGACTATTCTGCCTGCCGAGCATGCTGTAAATGCCCATGCACTTCTTTGGTGTCGTATTACAGATCCGTCTGTATATATCTTTCTCATCAGTGTTATCACAGATGAAACCGTTGACCTCCGCATTGACTACAACTGAGTTCTGTTCCCTTCTTTTCCTGTCGAGTGTGGCAATACACAAGAATGTCCCCTTGAATGATGTAGGCACCGGTATCCACTCCTCGCCAACATTGATATTGGTAAGCCCACAGACCTGTTTGATGACATCTTCTGCTCGGCCCACCCATGATTTGCCTCTTTTTAGCCTGGCACCTTTCCCTGTGTTGAGCTCGTGGTGCAATGGATGCTCTTTATCTGCACTAATCTTCAGGTATGCTCGTGCCCTCCAGATCTTGATTCTGTTATCCATGGTTGGAAAGTTAAGAAGATACCTCAATGCTGCACAAGGAGTGTCCCTCGTACACCCCAAGATAATGAGCATGGCTTCATTCTGTATTTTCTCCAGCCTGTCAATTTGAGTCGTACTGACAGTAAAAGTATATCAGACAAATAAATATACATTTTGTCTATTTAATAAAAGAAAAGGTTAGGAGGTGGGTCTATTGTGTATTTGCTTTCTTGACATTAAAAAAAAAAATTGTTGATTGTCATATAGTTAGTTTGATTTCTATTATTCCCTCAATTGATTTTCCAAATATTAGTTGCATAGAAATGTGTTCAAGAAGTTTCTAGCATAAGGCTAAGTTGTTTTATTCACAGGTTTGTATCTGTCTCTGTCTCCTCAGTTACAAGTTTGTGCTAAACAAAATCATTTTTGGCATTTTGCTTCTCCTATTTTTGTTTTAATGTCTGCTGTTACTGTCTGTCTGTTGACTTGATTGGCTTGAGTGCACATTGTAGTTTTTCATCAAATTTCTTAAGCCACTTGTCACTAACCTATAGAGTATGTTGATGAGAATGAGAATTTCAATAAGAAAATAATAACCAGCAGTGACAAATAGGTCTTTGAATATAGTATCGAGATAAAGATGTAGTCCCAAACTGGGGTTTGGAAGTTTTGTCAAGATATAAAATGTATCACATCTAACATGAAAGTCAACTTTGTTATACCAGTATTCAGCACTATATGGAAAACATCAGGAGAAAATTGCCACAGTTGGAAAACAATTCCTAGTTCCTCCACCATGTCAGTGCCAGCAGTCTATACATTTCATTTAGAACTTTTTGACAATGACTGAGATACATGAGCTTCTACAGTGATGGTCTGATGATACATGGTCTGATGATACATGGTCTGATGATACATGGTCTGGCTGTAGCAGACTTTTTTTTCCCCTCCAAACTGAGATCACCTTGAAAGATGATTTGAGACAAATTATGAAAATAAGGACATGTCATGGACCTACATAATTGCAAAATATACTTTCAAAGACTGGGTCCAGAAGCACTATGAGTAATGTATTAATAGAGGAGGGGGGTATTTTACAGGCAACCAGGAATGCCATTTTCTATTTTATCCTGAAAAAAGGAAATAAAAAAAAAATATAATTGTTATTGAATCATGTTATTGAACTTTTGTTACAGTAAAACTATCAATGACTTGGAGTTTTCAGTATTGGACCAGTATTTTCATTACCTTGTGAATTCTGACAGAGCTAATCTAGACTTAATAGGTAAGCACTTTGCTATGAGATTTTTCAACAATACTATTACCAGGGCCTTTTACAGCCAGAACTGTCCTAAATGTTAACATATAAATTTTCAGTACTTTAACAGTCCTGGATTTGACAACACACTTACTGCCTTGTTTTCATTTGTTTTTATAAATTCAGTAATTCATTTTCCTCTCAAGCCGAAGGCAGCACATAGGTTAGAAGTCATAGTTCTCAACGATTGACGATTTGCAGCTATATATAATCATAATTTAATATAGTATTCATGGTATTGTAATTACACTAGATTTTCAGAGGCCTGGTATATTATGATTTTTGAGTATTTTTTTTAGGGTGGGAAAATACCATTCTGGTAGATATTGTTTTAGAAGAAAGTCCTAACTACAACATATATTCCTTGGATGTTACAGTGTGATGGTATCCACTGGATGACAACTCTCTGGAAGATATTGCACAATTGGTCTAGGGTTGTTCTCAAGTCATCTAGCTTGCTGTTCCTGTGTTTTTTTAGAGCTATAGAACTGACAGTGCGTCGGTCAGTATCACCAATTTCTTGTGCACATTATTTTTGTGTTGAATAGCCACTTTTGCAGCTTCTTTGAGGACTTAATTTTCTGCTTTGTATTTGTTTGAGAATTTCCCAGTAGCTATTGACTTGTTGATCTCTTCCTGGTTATTCAGCCTCAAGAACACACCTCCTCCTCCAATATCTGGTGGCGTTTGTAGCAGAGCCATCTTTGTATATGTGAGACCAGGAGTCCTATGGGTAGTTGTCGTCTGTGTTTTTCTGCTATGTGCTTTCTCTCAGTGTCTGTATGGGTTCTTTTTTCATGATTCCTATTACATCTTCCTTAAGTGTTGGTACTTTATATTTCCCGTGGGGAGTCATACCGGATGGGCATATGAGTATTTTTACATTGTTTTTGACTGTACTGGATCGCTAATTGTCACTCTTTGGAGATTGCAGTGAAGTTGCTCCTCTTTAGTCTTCCTTTTCCAAAGCCTTTTTTGGAGATTGCAGTGAAGTTGCTCCTCTTTAGTCTTCCTTTTTCTTTGTTACAAGGGGTGGCTAGGGAGCCTTTTGTATTTCACCACTTGTTGCATTACTTTAGTTGTTACTTTCTATCTATCTTCCAAAGGTTGTAGGCCTGTTACTATTTCTAGAGTCTCTATAGGTGTGGAAATGAAAAACACTCCCATCATAACAATGGAAAAAACAGCAGATCGTGAGTTTGCAGCATTCCATAGAAAGCACATAAACCTTTGTCCAGTTATAAAAGCTTAAAAGGCTACCAGATCACCCACTGTACCAAAATTTTCAAGACAGAACAAAAGAAACAGACTCTTAACTCTTTCCTTATGTTTCGTCGCACTGTGCACCATGTCGATTTCGGCTAGGAATGTTTCGCCACGTAGTGCGCCACGCTCAATTTGATTAGTGTGAACGCCATCATACCATATTCTTTTTACATGTTTTGTATCATCTTGATATTGGTGAAATCTAATACCTTGTTCAATTATCTAAACATTCATATATAATATGTTAGATAAATATAAATATGTAGACTGATTCTTAAAACTATGAACTATTTTGTCTCTGAAATCTCTTCCGTTGCGTCAATAAAAAGCTTCCGTACGGAAAGAGCTAAGTAAGAGCCCAATTCATTTTTTTCATTTTTTTTCTCATCATTCAAGGGAAACCTTCAGACAACACTCACATTCTTTAGAACCAAACAAAGATCTGTGTAAACCCCTCACGAACCGTGGTATAGTCTCCAACAATGAGCAGTCTGAGACTGAAATAAGAGCCCTATCACTCATCATTCTTCTTCCTTTCCTCATTTGCCTTTCAGCGTCAAGGGGAGATATAATTTGTGATCTTTTGCTCTTCTGTTCGCCCCTGCTGCTGTTATGTTTCTTAGTGCTTCTAATATTCCATCCATCCATCTTTTTCATGGTTGACCATTGGGTCTGGTATTCTTGCATTTGTTGAAGGCTCATTGTGTTGTGTTTTGATCTTTCTACCTTGTCACATGACCAAACCATTTTATCTGTTGTTTCTTTATATATTCTATGGTGTAGGCTATTCCTAGCTTTTTTCTCAGTTCAGTTCTTCATTTCTGATCTTATCTCTCAGACAGTTTCCTGTCATTTGTCTAACATATTTCATCTCAGTAGTGGTTATTTTTCTTATTGTTCTTGCATCTAGGGTCCAGGTCTGGCATTGGTAGCACAACGTTGGGATGAAGATTGAATTATATAGTGCTTGTTTTGTCTCTAGAGTTATTTCCTTGTTGGACAATAGTGGTGATAACTGCCCAATGATTTGACGAGCTTTGTTGCACCTTGATTTTATCTCTGCTGTTTGTGAATTATCGTTTGATCACTCATGCTCCAGGAAAAATACCCCAGAGGCGTATGGACATAGGTTTTCACAGATGATCCGCAACTGAAGCCTCAAAGAAGGGAGGCTCTATATAACCTACCCAAGTGGAAAGGGAGGCTCTATATAACCTACCCAAGTGGAAAGGGAGGCTCTATATAACTTACCCAAGTGGAAAGTCAGAAAAATACTTTCTTCTAGCCGGAGACACATTTTAGAGCAGAGGCAATTGCACTCCACACAGCCATGCAAACTCTCAACACACGAGTGATCCCAAGTACAAAATTTGTCAATCTCACAGATGCAAAGTCAGTCATACAAAAAATGTCAAGCTCAAAACAGGACAGACTCATCCAAGAAGTAAAGAACAACATATGTTTGTTTTGGGAAAAGACAGAACTAGTCCTCTAGTGGATATCAGCCCATTGTGCCATCCCTGGAAATGAGAAAGCAGATGAACTCACAAAAGCAGGTGGAAGCCTTCAACAGTCCAACCAATCGCAGAGCCTCAAAGAAATCAAAACAATCCTGAAACTAGCTAGGAAAACAGAATGGAGGGAGTTGCATGGAAAATGTAAGCCAGAACAGTCTAAACAAATTTAGCAGATATGAGCAGACCAAGATATTCAGACTCAGAACAAGTCATTGTGGTCTCAGAACACACCTACACAAGATAAGACTCAGTGACGTTGCAACATGTGACTGCGAAGCAGCCAATCAAACTCCAGAGCAAACACTCCAGGACTACAGTACTCTAAACACCCTAGAAACACAAATATGGCCACAGAAACAACCCTGCATGACAAGCTATGGAGAATCAGTGATGACCTCAAATGCATCATCTTGTCAGTGACTCAGGCTGGTCTAAATGCATAGCAATAGCTGATCTGAAGAAGAAGGAGCTCTGTGTTTATAGTTCAAGGAACAATCACTTCCTAATTTTTGGGCTCACTTACAAGCAGATTTTCCTGAATTATTGAAGAAGGCTATGAAAGTATTGATGTCTTCAGTAACAAACATGCCTGTGAGAAAAATCATTCTCTGCTCTCGTTTATCTGAAAAGTAAATACAGAAAACATTAGGAAAACGTAGAGTCAGATCTCAGAAAACAAGTTTCAGACATTAAGCCTACTATAGGGTGTTTTTAAAGTTGCAGTGCAGTGAATTTCTACTCTCGGAAGAAAAACGTCACCAGAAATGCGGTTAACTAATGCGTCACACAAATTGTAAAATAAATGGTATTATTCAAATATACTTGACTGCTATCAGCGAGCTTATAATGGGTAATGTTGGTATTAACACAATAAAGTTGTGCCTAAAGTATATGTTGAAAATGTCCACCACGGGCCTCAAGACATGTCGTGATTCGTCTTTCCATATTTGCGAAAACCTTCAGAATAATGTCTGGTGATATTTGTTTAATCTTGTCTACTATTTCAGTCTTTAGGTCATTAATTGTCTGCGGATTAGTTTCATAAACTTTCCCCTTCAATGCCCCCCACAGATAATAATCTGGGGTGTTAGATCTGGTGAACGAGCAGGCCAGATTCCACGTGAAATAATGCGATTTGCAAATATGCTTTCTAAATAATTGAGTGTTGTTGTGGCTGTGTGGGCTGTTGCCCCATCCTGCTGAAACCAGGATTCCATAATTTCCCGTTCTGTAAGGTGTGCTATGAACGGTTCCAGAATTAAAGTACGGTAACGTTCTGCATTTATTGTTTCATTAAAAAATATAGGTCCTATTATCCGCATACGACTTATAGCGCACCACACTCCGACTTTTTGATCGTAAAGCGGCACTTGATGAAATTCATGGGGGTTTTCACTGCTCCACAGCTGATTGTTCTGACTGTTCACATAACCGGATAAATGAAACCAGGCCTCATCAGTGAAAAAAGTGTGACGTCAAGGATGGCAGCGCCATGTTCATAAATAAAATTCTGAAACCACATGCAGTAGTTTAAACGGGATTCATAATCTCTTTCTTGGAGTTGAGACACTTCAGTTAATTTGTATGGACGATAGTGTAGTTCACTTCTTAAAACCTTGTGAACAGAACTCTTAGATATTTGCACCTGTTGAGACAAGTGGTTTAAAGATGCATTTGGACTCATTGTAATTCTGTCTTGGAGTTCCATAATTTGGCCTTGTGAAATTGAAGGTCTTCCAGATCGGTATGCATCTACCACACTACCGGTTTCACAAAACTTTTTGATCAATTTTGTAACAGAATTTCGGTGAAGGACTTGTGAGTCTGGAAATTTCCTCACGAATTGTCTAATGACCTCATCCGTATATTTACCGCCATTACGAAAGACATGCTCAACCAGAAATACCCTGTTTTCAATCGTCAACACCATTTCCTTCAAGCAATGAGACAGTGAAAGTAGCGTAGTGCCCATCCTTTACGTAAATAAAACCTTAAAGGAAGCAGCGGTTTGTTCATAAATGTGGTTTACAAAATTGTGGTACGTAGATGATGATTACGTCATTTACTGAATATTAGAAATATTCACTGCACTGCGACTTTACGAACACCCTGTATATTAAGGCTTGCAGGTGAAATGCAGCAAAATCCTTCTCACTAATTATGTGAGTATACAATGTTATTCCACCAATCTTGTGATTAATCAGGTACACTTTTTCCCTGATTATAAAATATATATATATATTTAAATTGAACTCTTGATATAATGTACACACACACACACTTTGCTTTGATTTGTAGTGGTTTGGGAATTTTTATTTGTTACTCAAATATTTTTTGGTCAGATTATGCTGTGAAAAGGGAAGTGAACCTCTTAGACTCTCTTCAAAAGTTTTAATTTTTAACTATGTACTTCATTTACTTTATGTAATTTTTAAAATATCTTCGTAATAAAATATGGGTGTAAATTTTAAAAAAAACTATTCTTTATATTCTTTAATTTACTAACATCAAAATAAATAACACCAGGGCTAAAACTAAGATTTAGCAAAATGTTACATCTTCTCAATATCCCTGTATGGTGGAGAAACATGGACAAAAGACAAGAAAACAAAACAGAAAATTGAAGCCTCTGAAATGTGGATTTACAGAAGAATAGGTAGAATTGGATGGAAAGAAAAGAAAACAAACGATGAAGTTTTAAAATAACTAAAAATAAAAAGAGAACTACTAATCACAATTAGAACAAGACAAATGAAATGTTTGGGGCATGTTAAAAGACACAACAGCCTACTAAAAGTAGTCTTGGAAGGAAAAATAAAAGGTAAAAGAGGCAGAGGCAGACCAAGACTAACATGGACAAGTAACATCAAAAGATGGACAAGTCAATCTATGACAATCTACACCATCAAAGCAAGAGACAGAGTAGAATGGCGCTCCATGGTAGCCAACCTTCGATGCGGAGACAGCACTCAATGATGATGATGATGATTCTTTAATTTATTTTTCATTGAACATATTTATTTAATATTTTATTTCAATTACAAACTTTTAATTTTAAGTAGACGTCTTTTTTTTTTCAATTTTTATTCTGATTATTAATTCTTGTGTGAAGTATTCGAGAGAAGGATTCGAATTTGAGAAAATTTAGGACTAGACCTACCTCTAATTAAAAGTATATTGGTAGCTAAAGTTATGGAAAGACAGACATAATTCATTGGTAGCATACTGAGAAAAAAAGATACATGAATAAACCTAGTGAAAACTTGAAAATTAAAGGCATGGAAAGTCATGGAAGACATTTAAAAATACTTCAAAGTCCTAGACAAAATATTTGTGAAGAAAAATTCATGTGAAAAATAAATAAATTAGTTTAAAAATAAAAGTTTTTGAAGGAATTTATATTTCCACTGTCGTGTTGCTGATGTTTTATTTTCAGAATTCAGAGTTCGTATAGAGATTAATTAAATGTAGAGGTCATGTTAAATTATCACTGTTCAAGAAGAGTCACATGGAAAGATAAACTTTAAACATTATATGTTTCTCCTTTTGCCCTTCAGTTTACTTGAGAGCTGATCCAGAGACTTGTTTGGAGCGAATTAAAAAGAGATCTCGCAAGGAGGAAGCAGGTGTGCCACTAGTAAGTGCACATCTAGAGTCAGCAAATACTTAAGCTTCCTACAATCATGTTTATTGATGATATGTAGGCAGAAAATTAAATTGCATGTACAAAGCATGGTTTACAAGGTTTAGCTGTTTACCTGGAACACTAAAATATATAGGGCTTCCAGTTCCAAGATGGTGGAATGCATTTCATGTTCTCTTGACCGCTGCAGAAATTGCACTTGGGGACTGATTAATTTCGGCTCTCCAATGCAATTTTCTGCATTGAAGTCAATATGATGTTCTACTTAACAAATTTGTGCCAATGATGTGGATTCGTACGCTGGACAACATTCCTCTTTGACAAGTCAAGTGTTGTGAATGCGACCTTCCCCCGTCTAGAGTTGATATGCGATTTACGTCAACACATTAAGTGCTGTTAAATGGCCATCGTTGGAATTGTTTGACGCCAATTATTTACATGTTACAACTCATTAATATGGACTGCTCTGCCAAGTCAACCGAAGGTTTAACTTTAGGAATCTTGCACTGTGTTTTGTGTATTGTTGGCTGCATTTACTAGAGTAATTTATGGGCGCAGCCATTGTTGTGTGTGCTACTTCATCATGATGGCTGATCGTATATCCCTAGACCGGCCACACACTAATGATGGCGAAATGACGGAGCTTTGTTCATGACTCAGCAGCAGTGGGGTGACTCTCAGAGTTTCATGTTAGTCAGGAGGGATGTTGTCTATATTCAGGAGGGCTCCTATGAAATAGAGGGTAGACATGTGAACTGGTTTATAATTTCACAAATTCACATTGCAGGGAGATCTTAAGGTCTGTTGTTTGATGTGCAACGGGGATAATCTGATGACTAACTGTTTCATATGTTCGGATTTGGAGTAAAAAATGATGTCCTAACATCATCAAGCGCTATACAATTAAAAAAATATGACGATCATCATTTTCTGTAGGACGTGAACTTCCGGTCAATATGGTGGATAAGCAGCAGAAACCGTTAAAGGCTGTCTGAAAAGTGTTCCTTGTTGCAGTTTCCTCATATTCCAAGTCCGACTTGTTGCAAGAGCTGCTGAGCTAAGTGCTCTGTGCACACCGTGAGCTGTGCATTTCATCCATTTTAATCATGTTTCAATATTCCGATTGTTTACGATCAATTCATATGACAGGAAACAGACGGTTGTGTACATTTTCCATGTGGTTTCACCGTATATCTTTTGGCGTGTGCTGAGACTGCTACGATGGGAACTATATCTACCTTTCTTTGTTTGGGAAATGAGATAGTAATTCGGATGATTCCACTGGCATAGGCGGTTGTGCAATTATGGATTTTAATTCGTTTCCTGTGATACTGGGGCCTTTCATAATCATAACTAAAATATAATGGTTTGTTAATGTGCAGGTGATTTCATTACTTTTACTTCCTCAATAACAAATAGTTCTGATCATTATCTTAAGAAACACATAAATAGCTCATCTATGTTCTGGATCAAGTCTTGTGTTAAATTTGTGTCTTTTATCTTTGACAATTCATGCAACAGCTGAAATAAAAAAAAAAATAAATAAAAGTAAAGTGCCCCCTTCACGCCAAGTGGTGTTTAGGGAATATGGTTGTAGTGACCATAAATTTTACAGACCTTCGGCACATGAATTTTTGTGGTAATGTGGTCGGTATTACGCCTGTGCCGCTTTACTTTCCCAGAAAAAAATCCGGTACCCATTAAAGGCTGGGTGAACCCGAAAGCCGTTGGTTGGGATCGAACCCTACCTCTTGTCCTTTGTAGTCCAGTTCACTAACCACTGAGCTATCATGGCTCCCAACAGCTGAAATAGTAATAAGATATTTTGTCAGTGTGACAAGTATTAAATATATGAAAGTCGCAAAATGCTGTCTGAGGATTTTGTTTATGCTGGGCATATGTGATGTCTATATCTGGCAGTTTTAACCCACTAATTTTTGTGAAGGGAAAGGTAAGGTGCAGAATGAAGGTTGATTGTACAAATTATGCAGAGGCAATGAGCTGTAAAGCACTCAGAAAAATCCACAAAATAAAGAACAGCAAAGAACAACAGGCAGCCCAAACTAGGATTAAACTTATAACTCCTCACACAGTGCTGTGCCATGAGAGACCTGCACTTCAAAATACAGCCAACTCAATAACTCACAAAAATTACTGACTTGACTTACATGCATGTATCATGACTAGATGCTAGGGATATGACAACAATTCAGGAATTCATTTATAGACTCACTTGTGTTCTATATTGACTGTAGCATGTCTTCAGAACAACTGTCATTTTATAGCATGCAAATTTACTAGAAGTTACACATATTCACTCACATTTCTCACTCAGCTTACTGTTCTCTTACTATTAGTTTTATTTTTCATTGAATATCTCCTTAATTAAAAATCCTCAGTTGCATTATATATACTATGTTTGTAAGAATGGCAAACATTCGTATTCCCATCCCAAACAAATATTGTGTGGTGAACTTAAGGACAGAAAGAGACTAAAGAACAGACTAGAGCTGAGATATAAGGACGCTTGCAGGGCTTCCTTAAGGGAATTCTCTATCAGTGAAAGAAATTGGGAAAATCTGGCTGCAGATTGTAGCACATGGAGAATAACCAAAAGAAATGGCACAGCAACTTTCGAGGCAATGCTGATATCAAATTCAGAAGACAAAAGGCGCAGGAGAAAGGAGACGAGGCCAGGCACTACAAATACATCTTGTTCATTCTGCGGATGGATCTGTCTGTCCAATATTGATTTAAATTTGACAAAATTTAGGACTTGACGACCCACCTCTAACTAAAGGTATATTAGTAGCTGGGTCATCAGGGCCAACATGGTAAGGCGGATGCCCTAGTTGCCAGCCTGTTGTAATGTTCTTTTGACAGCTGCAGCCGATTCACTTTAGAGAATCATCTGATCACCCATATGGGGGTGCCTCACCCCACGGGTCATCACTGTATCATTTTCTCACAGGTAACCCCTCTCCCTCCTCCATCCCCATTTTTCCCCCCTTTTCATTCTTTCACTCCCTTCTCCTCTACGTCCCCCTCCCCCATCTCTCTTCTCCCTCCCCTGCTCTTGTTCTGGCCTCCTACAACCTGACGTTATCCCCCTCAGGCGATTTTCTGGGACTATATCATGCCTCACTTATCTCTAGGGTGTATGAGGAATGTCTGGTTAGTTTGTTGGCTTTCACACTCCTCCTATATCTCTAGCTATTGCCTGTCCCCTATTTCACCTCACTTATCACTAGGGTGTCTGGGGAATGAGTGAATCAATTCAGAGGAAGTGGTATGTTTACAGCACTCGGAAAAAATGACAAATAATCAACAACAGAAAAAAATATGGACCAAGGCAGGATCGAACCCGTACTCAGTGGCACAGCGCCTTGCCACGAAAAGCCAAACGCTAGGGAACACTGCCACTCAGCTAACAAAAAATTAGCTTCGTAGGCAATGTCTTTTCGCGAAGGCTTTCCCATGACTATAGCATAAGGCTGCGATCACAGCTCGGAAATATTTTTCCTGTTAAGACAAGTATCTCTCGGATAGGGTAGGGCTGAATACTTGCGTTGCAGACAAACATTTAGGACGAAACAGCACAAATAGTAGTTTCCAGTGGTTTAGACTGGAGACAAATAATAATAAATGAATATTATTATAGAGGGAAACTTCCGAGGCGATAATCAGTGAATCAATTCAGAGGAAGAGGTATGTTTACAGCACTCGGGAAAAATGACAAATAATCAACAACAGAAACAAATATGGACCAAGGCAGGATCGAACCCGTTCTCAGTGGCACAGCGCCTTGCCACGAAAAGCCAAACGCTAGGGAACACTGCCACTCAGCTAACAAAAAATTAGCTTCGTAGGCAATGTCTTTTCGCGAAGGCTTTCCCATGATATAGCATAAGGCTGAATCTTCCGGGGAATATGGCGCCCTGTTAGCTTGGCTCTTCTGAAGACTCACAGATAAGTACTGTTTTCCAGTGAACTTCTCTGTTTATTTGTTTGTTTTTATTGATATTTTAAGGGATCATGTGATTGTACATGCTTTCTATTTGAAGTAAATCAATTTTCTTCTTTTGATTTATTGCATTTTGTTACGTTTTCCTTATTTCATCACTTATACTCATCCTTGTTGACTGCACTATTGAACGCGTAAACAAATGGCGGTTTGTTTACGCCGGTCTGTTGTCAAGGACGTGTAATTCATTTCATTTGTGGAAGGCTCTCAGTGTATCCGCGTGCTGTAGAGATATTTACTGGAGTTGGTCAGTTTATAACGTGGAAACGGATTCTGGACCGTGCTACTGAGTAAGTGCACATGAGTCTGGGCCATCCAAAGCATCAACGTTCAGCGACGTTCATCATGACGACGGTAAGTGTAAGTTTTCAGATGCAGGTGAAACGACATCATCGAAAAAGGAAAACACGACGGGGCAAGAGAGGTGGCATTAAACTGTCGAAGTGTGAGAGGCTAGGCCTAAAGTATGTGCGCGTTGCTTATTGGAATTGTGGGTCCATTAAACGACGACGGCCCATTCTTGATAAGCTACTGTGCAGCGCCGATATAATGGTTTTGCAAGAAACTCTTCTTGGTGACAGGACAGTAAGTACTCCTGGCTTTCATTGTTTTTACAATAGACGACACCTTGGGCAGGCCATCCTTGTGCACAACAATATGGTGGCAGCTGAGGTTGATATGTCTGCGTGGAACAATGCAGAATTGCAGGTACATGCGGTTAGGGTGCAGACCCTAGTTCATTTTGTGATTGTTAATGTGTATGCCTGTAATGGGAAGTGAACACACAACAATGGCAGAATCTCTTCGAGTTCGATGAAGAGAATGTCATTTTCTGCGGAGACTTTAATGCTAGAGGAAACCAGTGGGGTAACGTCATAACCAACAAGCAGGGAGAAGACCTAGAGAACGCACTGGTATCGGCCGATTTACTGTGCTTGAATGATGGAAGGGCAACAAGAATGGCCATTCGAACAGGGGACTCTGATAGTGTCATAGACCTGGCACTGGTGTCTTCCACCTTCGCACCGGTTTGCAGGTGGAGTGCACTGGGGTTCCACTGAAGTGATCACTATCCATGTGTCCTCCTAATTGAGAAAAGCAGAAATAAAAGCCAGAAAAGAAAGCTCCACACATTCAACTACGAGAAAACAGACCAGGACGTCATTAGCAAAATTAGACATAGGAAACAGAGCGCTCCTCATAGGAGGCACGAGCGATGGACGCAGCCACCTTGGTGGAACGTAGATGTCGAGGAAGCTTGGCGGAGTAAGAGACAAACAGTCAAGACATGGCAGAAAGCTAGAAGGAATGGAAGAACACTACCTGAGCTCTTGAAGCGTTTGAAAGTAGAGGTCGACCAAAAAATGGTGCACTTTAAACTGCGCTAAGCAGGCTAAGGATGCCAAATGGGATGACTTCTGTAAAAAAGTGTGCTCAGAAAAATTGCTCGCCACATTCTGGCGCCTTCATCAGTGCATGAATGGCACAACACGACACAGAGGCATACCAGACTTTCAGAGCACAGGCCGGATATGGCAGAAATCTGATGAGAGCAAAGGGAAGGCCCTGCTTGCCCACTACATTGAGCAGACGGACCAAAGAAATGAGGCTGTAAGAATGAGGATACGGGGATCGCTGTCAAAATTGTGTAAGGCTGGAAGAAGATCTCACAATCACAACCGATACCATTCGCACGACACTTAAAAGGTCACACAACACTGCTCCTGGTCCAGATGGTGTTCGGTACGATGACATAGGCAATTTATCTGATGATGACTTGACAAAACTGGCCAATGAGTTTAATGCCAGTATTCGGAGTGGCCAGATTAAGGAGGAGTGGCTACACCGCTACTTACTACCGCTACCGAAGCCAAACAAGGACCATTCTCAGATCAGTGCCTACAGAATCATCACAATGCAGAACACTGCGAGTAAGCTGCTGGAGAAAATAGTTGCCCGTGTCCTCACCTGTCACCTTGAAAAGAAACACGCATTCCCACCCACACTCGGAGGTTATAGATATAACAAAGAGACATGGCTCAATGCGACAGTATTTGCCTATGACGTCTTCGAAGGCTTCCACAGACGAGAGGAGACATGTGCTGCTGCAATAGATCTGGAGGATGCATACAACAGGGTACCATTTGAATATCTCATGCATATGCTCCTCAAACTGGCGGTGCACCCCTTCCTCATTAGATGGATTGCCGCGGCACTGTTTCAGAGGAAGGTGATACTCAGATGTGGCAGTTGGTCTTCCGAGCCAACATCCATTTGCCCAGGGCTGCCACAAGGCTCACCAGTTCTATTTAATGTGTACACAATAACGATCACAGAACAACAGCTGGATGGGAGGGGAAGAACTATGACTTTTGCTGATGATATTCTGGTATATCGACAGGGAAGAGACAGATGGGGAATCGTTTCCACAATGCAAGACGAACTCGATCGCATTTCTTCTTGGTGTGGGGTACCACGTCGACCATGTGATAACAAAATTCCGCAAAGGATTAGCCGCCTTGAAGGTCATGGCAGCTGCCAACATCGAGCAGAGGCTACTTACTTTTCTGTTCCTGGGATTAGTCCTCACACCTATCGAATATGCCATGGCAATTCTTACTGTCAGTACGACTCAAATTGATAGGCTGGAGAAAATACAAAATGAAGCTATGCGCATTATCCTGGGATGTACGAGGGACACTCCCTGTGTAGCAATGAGGTATCTTCTTGACTTTCCAACCATGGATGACAGAATCAAGATCTGGAGAGCACGAGCATACCTGAAGATTAGTACAGATAAAGAGCATCCATTGCACCACGTGCTCAACACAGAGAAGGGTGACAGGCTAAAAAGAGGCAAATCATGGGTGGGCCGAGCAGAAGATGTCATCAAACAGGTCTGTGGGCTTACCAATATCAGCGTTGGTGCGGAGTGGATACCGGTGCCTACGTCATTCAAGGGGACTTTCTCGTGTATTGTCACACTCGACAGGAAAAGTAGGGAACAGAACCCGGTCGTGGTTAATGCTGAGGTCAACGGTCTCATCTGCGATAACACCGATGAGAAAGATGCAGTCATCTATACAAACGGATCTGTAATACGACACCAAAGAAGTGCATGGGCATTTACAGCACGCTCGGCAGGCAGAATAGTCTACGAAGACAGTGGTGCATACGTCGTGACCGCGAGTAGCATGACAATGGAGACGATGGCAGTGACCAAGGCATTCAAATGCTTAGAGTCACAAGACTACACCCACGCATGTATACTGAGTGATTCGATGAGCATGATTAAAAAAGTGGAGGCGGGCTCTGTACGCATGCAATGGGTAGAGTCACTTGCAGAAATCCAAAATACGTAAAGTCACCTTTGTCTATGTCCCTGGACGTGCGGGAGTACGGAGAAATGAAAGAGCGGACAGGTTGGCTAGCTGCGCTGTCGTTGAGGACGGGCAACCAATGAATCAGGCGGACATCATCAATGCCCTCCGAGATGTGGGAAGAGCACATGACTTCGACAAACACAGATCCACGTCACTTCTTCGGATGATGGAAATGGGAGTTAAGTTGGGCACAGCCAGAAACGAGACACTTAGTGGCCGTGTAAGAAGACTTAACAAACAACATAGAACTGGAGTCGTCAGTCGCTGGACACTGAGGGAATTGCTGAGGAGGGGATCTGAGCACCTATGGACATGTTCGGAGTGAATGATGATGACCCGCAAATAACTCAATATAGCATAAGGCTGCGATCACAGCTCGGAAATATTTCTCCTGTTAAGACAAGTATCTCCCGGATAGGGTAGGGCTGAATACTTGTCTGGGAATGTCTGGTTGGTTTGTTGGCTTTTACATTCCTCATGTATCTCTAGTCATTACCTGTGTCATGCTTGACTGCTTCACAACTATTTCAAATTCTTGGAATCTCATCTGACCTTGGTCCATTCACGTAATTGATTGCCCACAGACTCATCCACTTGAATTTGACAAGTTATTTTTGCTGTGAGTGGTTGGATCTTGCCAATAAGTTGTCTAGTTTTTTAAATATATATTTTAACTTTTATATTTCTACATATTTTCTATCATCCAACATGTAGCACATCTCACTCTCTCATTTCATCTCTTATCCCTCTGTTGACTTCTCCTGGGCTTACCTGTCCCAATCATCCTAGATGTAGTAGAATTTATCTACGTAGCACGCACAACAATGGCAGCGTCCTTAGGTTCCTGATTACTCTAGTGAATGCAGCCTACAACGAATGAAACACGGTACAAATTCCATAAAGAGATAAAACTGCGGCTGAGTTGACGAAGCAGTTCACATTAATGAGTTGTAACATGTAAATAACTTCCGTCAAACAATTCCAACAACGGTCATGAACAGTACTCAATGTGACGTAAAGCGCAGATCAACTCTAGAGACGGTGGAAGGTCGCATTCACAACACTTGATTTGTCAAAAAGGAATATGTCATGCGTACTACTCTGCTTCATGAGCGCAGATGTGTTAAGTAGATCATCATTTTGACTTTAACGCAGAAAAGTGCAATGGAGAGCCGAAATATATCAGACCTCAAATGCACTGCCCAATATTGGCACATTCAGGCACAAAAGAAGCTGTTCAGCAAAGCAGCATCCAGCATAGGACACTAATAATTTTACCAAATTACTGACTTATCATGATTGCGTGCTACCAACCGTCTGTCAAACGCCACAGGCCATATACTATGTTTGTGTATATATATTTAGTACTGAATTTTTTCCATGAAACTAAAATATGCATAAAATTGGTGCTGAGGCTTCAGTTGTAGTAATCATTTCTGAGTGTACATGCAGAATTTGAACAAATTTCTTTTCATTTATGCACACTTTGTAAGCCTCCAAGTGAAAAAACACCTGCAGGTTCCTTGCAAGTTTCAACAAGGATGAAAAATTGTGCATCATTTGCTTAATTTCTGTGTTTGCCTGAGGGAAACTGGTGCTGAAACTTATGGAATGCTACAATCAGCTTTTGGTAAGTCCTACTGAAGTCAAGCTCAGACATATGAGTGGTTTGTCTCACTTCAAAAGTGGACGCCAATCATCTGAACAAGACTGCTACTGTGGCAGACCATCCACGTTCCGCACGAGTAAGACCTCTCATGCATAAGAGAAATCATTCGTGCTAACCAACATCTAACAGTCAGAGAGGTAGCAGGAAATGTATGAACAGATGCTACTTGCCATAAAATAATAAGCAAAGATTAGGGCATGAGACAGTCAGTCAAATTGTGCCCTATCTCCTGACTGCAAAAGGCAAGAAAACATTTGCACTGATATCTTTGAGTAAGGCCATGATGATTCCAACTTCTTGTCATCAATAATTGCTGGTGATGAAACCTGGATGTACATGTATGACCTCAAAACAAAACTAATTTCACTACAATGGGGAACAACATCATCTACTCAACTGAAGAAGACATGGCAGATGAAGTCCAATGTCAAGACCATATTAATTGTTTTCTCTGACATTATTGAACTAATTCATCATGAATACTTTCCTAGAGAGCAGACAGTTAATGCAAAATTATACACAGCCATCCTACAACACCTCTGCCAGGCTGTTTGCAGGCACCATACTACAACACCTCTGTCAGGATGTTTGCAGACACCATCCTGAGAAATAGCATACCAGCTTTTGGATCCTTCACCATGACAATGCCCCTGCACAAATCTGTCAAAACAAATGAGTCTTTGACAAACACCACACTGTTTTGCTTCCACACCCTCCATATTCATCTGACCTGGTTCCAGTGTGACTTCTTCCCACATCTGAAGAAAATATTGAAAGGTCATCGATTCTATGAAGTTGAGAAGATTCAAATGAACACAAGACAGATGAGGACCATCTCACAAAGTAACTCCCATAGATACTTCGATAAGTGGCAAGAGCTCGAGAATAAGTGGGTTCACTCTCTTCTTTTTTTAAATAAATAAATAAATGCTTATTATAAATGGAATATTATGATACAGGGGACCCTGGAATTTTTTTACAGCGCTTGAAAAAATCCACAAAAGACAACAAAAAACACAGAAAGTAATAGACAGCCTGAACAAGGACCAAAACCATATTTTTCTTGGCTTGAGAGACTTTCATTTTAGAACACTGCCAGCTAAGCTGCCTAAACATTGAATTTGTTCACTCAAGCCAAACATTTTTTGTTTCTAAACAAATTACTGCTAGCATTACACTTTTTTCTTTCATATAGTTCTCATTTACGAATATTATAGACCAGTGTGGAAGAAGAAGTATACAAAGTGAAGTGATTTGTATCTTTAGATGTCTATCATTATGTATTTCAGTCATTTCTTCAAACACTCCATAGTCTACATGATGACTGGCTAATTCATAAAAAGTTTCCAATACCAGCACCTGTTCTGGTAAGTCAGCTACAATCAAATGAAGCCTTGATTATTATAATTTGTATTTATTCACCATTTACAGGGGAAAAAATACACATTGTTATCCAATCTTTGTCTGAAACTGCATACATTTATTATTTTGATAGTGCTAATTCATAGCTAATTCGTGCTAAAAAAAACAGTGGGACAAAAGAAGCCATATTCCGCATGATAACATTAGTCAAAAAGTACACAAAAGTAAACAAATATGCCTGTTACATAGACTACACCAAAGCTTTTGATAGAATACACCATAAACAACTTATTGAATGCCTCAAAGATATAAATCTAGATGAAAAAGACATACGACTAATATGTAATTTATACTGGGAGCAAAGAGCAATAATAAAATATAACAAAAGAACTTTGTACACATTGATATAAAAAGAAAAGTAAGACAGGGATGCTACCAATCACCATGCCTGTTCAATCTATACACTGAGCAAATCTTTAAAAACATCACAGAGATGCGAGGCATAAACATTAATGGAAAGATAATCAATAACCTAAGATATGCTGATGATACTGTATTCTCTCTTCTATATTTCAGCTCCTTGTGGAGCACAGGTCTTCAACAAACACTTTCCAAGTCATTCTGTTTCTTGCCATTCTTTTAATTTTAAGATCATTCCATGTCTTCCCCATCATCTTCATCTCTGCTTCTATCTGTCTTCTCAAAGAATTCCTTGGTTTTCCTCTTTGTCTTTTCCCTGGGAATTCAAAAAAAGGACCTGTTGTGTAATACTCTCAGTTGGCTTCCACAGTGTCCAGGACCAAGGTCAGATGAGATACCAAGAATCTGAAACAATTTGGATGATTCCTCTCCAGCATCATCGTCTTCACTGTATCTCTTTATCCACTGGTTTTTGACTGGTACATTTCCATAATTCTATGTTAGTGATTTTGTCCTGCCATTTTCATCCTTTTATTCTGCGTTAGCATCCATTAATAAAAGTCTGTATCTTCATGATTGTCAATTTTGTTCTCCATGTTTCACAGCCATATAATAGGACTGACTTATCATAATATCTATCTATTGACCTTTCGAGCCGTAGCCGGCCCATAGGGCGTAGACCAAAATACTCCTTCTCTTATTTAAGTTTTTATTCTAGCAGTTTTCAATTCTTTTAAAGTTATTTTATCAAATCTCGCCATTTGTCTCTGTTCTGTGCAAGCAGCTCTATCTCATTGTGGGAGCCAATTCCTGATGCTCTTGCCTCTCTCATCAATGTTCTTCTCAGTGTCTCTCTGGGTCTTCCTCTTTTCCTCTTACCTTCCTCTTTTCCTCTTACCTGTTGTTTCTCACATGAGGGTTTGCTTTGCTATTCAGTTATTATCTCTTCTCATCACATGCCCTGTAGCAGGGAGTGAGAGAAAGAAAAGAAGAAAATAGAGGAAGAGAGAAAACGAGAGAATGAAGGTCAAATGACGAAATAAGGGAGAGGGTAAGGATAGAGGCTAGGCAGAGAGAAATGACAGAAAAAGTGAAAAGTGGATAGATAGATTAACTCAAGACGAAGTGTGCCGCACGGGAATGTTGAGAATTAGGGGAGAGAATGGACATGAGCAAAAGTGGTGAACAAAGAGTCAGTCATCAGATAGCGGTGGACCCGAGAGGTTCTTCCGAAGGGCGTTAGCCATTTATGGCTAACAACCCTTAAAATTAGTGTATATAGTAAGAATAGTTAGTCACATTTTGATGGCTTGTCAGTTGACAGCAAAGTGTAGTGAAGTAAGCAAAGTATAGTGAAGTTAGAGAGTTGTCAGTTGATAACAATGTGTCGTCAGTGTTGCTAATTAGTTGTGGACCGGCTCTCGACGAGGAAGGTTCTCCAAGTCAGGAGAAAGCCAGGCAGAGTAAAGCAGCCATAGTTAGTTGTGGACCGGCTCTCGACGAGGAAGGTTCTCCAAGTCAGGAGAAAGCCAGGCAGAGTAAAGCAGCCATAGTTAGTTGTGGACCGGCTCTCGACGAGGAAGGTTCCCCAAGTCAGGAGAAAGCCAGGCAGAGTAAAGCAGCCATAGTTAGTTGTGGACCGGCTCTCGACGAGGAAGGTTCTCCAAGTCAGGAGAAAGCCAGGCAGAGTAAAGCAGCCATAGTTAGTTGTGAACCGGCTCTCGACGAGGAAGGTTCTCCAAGTCAGGAGAAAGCCAGGCAGAGTAAAGCAGCCATAGTTAGTTGTGGACCGGCTCTCGACGAGGAAGGTTCTCCAAGTCAGGAGAGAGCCAGGCCGAGTAAAGCAGCCATAGTTAGTTGTGGACCGGCTCTCGACGAGGAAGGTTCTCCAAGTCAGGAGAGAGCCAGGCAGAGTAAAGCAGCCATAGTTAGTTGTGGACCGGCTCTCGGCGAGGAAGGTTCTCCAAGTCAGGAGAAAGCCAGGCAGAGTAAAGCAGCCATAGTTAGTTGTGGACCGGTTCTCGACGAGGAAGGTTCTCCAAGTCAGGAGAGAGCCAGGCAGAGTAAAGCAGCCATAGTTAGTTGTGGACCGGCTCTCGACGAGGAAGGTTCTCCAAGCCAGGAGAGAGCCAGGCAGAGTAAAGCAGCCATAGTTAGTTGTGGACTGGCTCTCGACGAGGAAGGTTCCCCAAGTCAGGAGAAAGCCAGGCAGAGTAAAGCAGCCATAGTTAGTTGTGGACCGGCTCTCGACGAAGAAGGTTCTCCAAGTCAGGAGAAAGCCAGGCAGAGTAAAGCAGCCATAGTTAGTTGTGGACCGGCTCTCGACGAGGAAGGTTCTCCAAGTCAGGAGAGAGCCAGGCCGAGTAAAGCAGCCATAGTTAGTTGTGGACCGGCTCTCGACGAGGAAGGTTCTCCAAGTCAGGAGAAAGCCAGGCAGAGTAAAGCAGCCATAGTAAGTTGTGGACCGGCTCTCGACGAGGAAGGTTCTCCAAGTCAGGAGAGAGCCAGGCAGAGTAAAGCAGCCATAGTTAGTTGTGTACCGGCTCTCGACGAGGAAGGTTCTCCAAGTCAGGAGAAAGCCAGGCAGAGTAAAGCAGCCATAGTTAGTTGTGGACCGGCTCTCGACAAGGAAGGTTCTCCAAATCAGGAGAGAGCCAGGCAGTGTAAAGCAGCCATAGTTAGTTGTGGACAGACTCTCGACGAGGAAGGTTCTCCAAGTCAGGAGAAAGCCAGGCAGTGTAAAGCAGCCATAGTTAGTTGTGGACAGACTCTCGACGAGGAAGGTTCTCCAAGTCAGGAGAAAGCCAGGCAGTGTAAAGCAGCCATAGTTAGTTGTGGACAGACTCTCGACGAGGAAGGTTCTCCAAGTCAGGAGAAAGCCGTTAGTATTAGGGAAGTAGTCCTAAGGGCTGATAGGTACAGCTGCTGAGCAGCAAGAATGCAGTGACAGTTAGTTACTAAGCTAGTGAGAGTAGGTTAATGTTACTGTTCTATAATTACCATGTGATTCGGTGGAACATGGCTAAAGCAAGGAATTCTGTGTAAATACATGGTGAGTAGGAAATACAACCATTTTCAACTCAAATTGTGGTTAATCAATTAGAGGCGAGAGAAGCGCAATGTTCTCTCCATGCCGACCGAATGTCAATGTTCGGTCCAGGCTGAATGAAGTTCAATGTTCTGTCACTGCTGAATGAAATTCAATGTTCTTGACATGCTGAATAAGGCACAAGGCTGTGCTTTAACCAAGTTGTTATTAATCAATGTAATGCGAGAGAAACGCAATGTTCTCTCTATGCTGAATGAAGTTCAATGTTCTGTCAATGCTGAATGAAATTCAATGTTCTTGACATGCTGAATAAGGCACAAGGCTGTACTTTAACCAAGTTGTTATTAATCAATGTAATGCGAGAGAAACGCAATGTTCTCTCGTTGCTGAATGAAATTCAATATGCTGTCCATGCTGAATGAGATTCCATGTTCTTTACGTGATGAAGGAGGCACAAGGCCGTGCTTCCAACAGGTTGTTTGCCCATCAATAAAAGTCAGCGAGAAGTTGATGTCTATGTAATATGCAATATACGTTGGTTGTCTGGCACCGACACATTGGTGATCGGTGGAATACAGTGAGCACAATAAAGTTCATCAGTTTTAAATACCAACGAGTTGTCATAATTTGCAGTCATTTAACTGTCCTTAAGGTGTGATGAACGATCTGGGGTGTCGCCTAATTACACACAACAAGCGAAGTACTATAGACCACTGGGAAATCACAGGCTTGAACGGTATCAATACGGTCGTGGATTTAGGTCAGGTCACGTTGTCTGCATGACCACCTCATAGTAAGGCGGGGGCCCTTTGTGGCAGCGAGGGGACGGGCTGGCTGGACACAGCTACGAGGCCTCGATGTAAACATAACGTCTTGACATTTCACTTTGGTACACAGGTCCCAACAAGCCATCATCGTCTAACATCCTTTGTTATTGAAACAGAGATCTTAACTCTTGAATAGAAATGACAAAGTTTAATCATGAACTAGCAGTGAATACTAAACAGCGGACTAAAGAAAAGAGGTTACCTCAAGAAACATTAATTATGAAGAGCATTGATATGAGAGGCAATGACAATGGACATCAGCTTCCTTTCAAAGTTTGGGAAATTAGCCAATAACAAGGCCATATTGTCAGACTCACCGCAGGTTCTATACAAAATCTATCAAATAACAGCAAAGAAACAACTGATATTTCAGATATGTCCTTTATGGATCTTAGTATAATCCCTATCTATCTATTGTCCTTTTGACCTGAAAGCATGTAGGCAGAAATTAGAGATTCTCCATGTCTGTGTGATCTTTTCTATCAAGTATCATATCTTGCACCGGCCCCTAATTGTATCTCACCACTCCTCCCCTGTCCAGGGCAAGCCTCTCAACCTCCTCAGCAAGGAAGATGATGCCTGCTAATGTTTCCTCTCGCCTCAGTGTTCCTTTTAGTGTTTCTCTAGGTCTGCCTCTTTTTTTTTCTTTTACCCTCTGGTTCCAATTTCAGTGCTTGCTTAAAATAGTATAATTTCATGATACCGATTAAATTAATTTGGTGATAGTGTACAATCCAGCTCAATACCTTGTTTTATTTGTTGAATAATACCCAGCCCAATATGTTGCCAAGAAATGTTCTTTAGAGTTTTCAGATGTTTGCTTGCAACACTGATGTATCCTAAAATTTTCATTATTTCTTGATGCTCTGATACTTTGTCAAATGCCTTGGTACAGTCAGAATATAAGTCAGACCTGCTTATTAAATATGTGTGATGCTTTCATACTTTTACCTCAACAAATCCATACTGCTCATCACTAATTTCTTGCTTCATTTTGTTTCTCTTTTGCATGATATTTCTAAGGAATACTTTGGTCATGTCATTCATCAGACTTATTATGTGATGATTCTCACTTTCTAAGTTCTTTGGTAGAACAATGAATATAGATTTTAACAGAAATTCTGGTCAATTAACCACTTTTGTAGATATCATCCGCAGCTTTGTTATAATTTCTGTTCTAAATTCACCTACAAAACTTTCATTTTTCTCTTTGATTATATTATCTGATTCAGGTGACTTTACTGTTTTTACTTCACCTTTACTTCACCTATTGGTGGTCTTTCTCCATTATCTTCAATGTTTAACTCTGGTTGTTCATCATAGTAGAATTTCTTGATGTAATCTTTCCATCTTGCCCCCTTGTTCTTTAACAGTTCTCCTTCCAATTTTAAACAACCAGTGTTTGGTTGTCTTTCATTCTGCTAATTTGTATGAACAAGTCTAAAGATAGTATTTATATCTCTTTTGTGCCATATTTCAACCACCTTACATATCTAGTTAACCAGGCCTCTATTGCTTCACTGATTTAATTTGCTAATTCACAATGTAATCTTTTATATTCTTTTCTTTGTTTTGTTTATTCTTTATTTTTGTGTAAGGACACAAGATGAAAGAATAAACTAGACAAACATGTATATAAAAAATAAAGAAATAGCAACTTTTAAACATCCTCTGTATTTCATTTCTTCCTTAAAATTTTCATATTTGCAGTATGATGTTTCTTCATGTTTGTTGTATTCATGGTTTTAACATTTCCCATTGTTCAACAAAGCTGAACGTATTTAAAAATAAATGTCTAAGGAAAATACTTGGTATGATGTGGAATGAATTCAAAACAAACGAGAAAATTAGAGAAATCACCAATCAACCACTAATATCTTCAGTAATCAAGAAAAGATGATGGTCAGATGTTGGACATGTGATGAGGAGAGATAATAACTGAATAACAAAGGACGCCCTCATGTGGGAAACAACAGGTAAGAGGAAAAGAGGCTGACCCAGAGAGACACTGAGAACATTGATCAAAGAGACAAGAGCAGCAGGAATCATCTCCCTCAGTGAGATAGAGTTGCTGGTACAGAACAGAGACACAGGGCGAGATTTGATAAGAGATCTTAAAGGATTGAAAACTGCTAGAATAAAAATTTAAATAAGAGAAAGAGTATCTGGATCTTTGCACTATGGGCTATGGCTCGAAAGGTCATTAGATAGATAGATAGATTGTTTGTTGATACTTTATATATTGTTTATCATACATTGACCTGTATTTAATTTTAATGTTATCACTTATTTATTTTCTTTGGTCTGATGTAAGCAAATTTAAACTTAATTCAATGCTAACAGTGGCACTTTTTGTTATTTTCCTATGACTGGTACATGATTTGTATTGCATTATTCTCCCAGTCTAGTTTTCATTATATCTGACTTTTTCTGAATCTATTTGCATGCTGTGAATGTTATTTTCTAGATTGTTGATGATTATTGTCTAGATCTAGATGTAGATGGATGTTTCTATCACAAAATCATGTTCTTACCATTCAATCGCCACCTCTCTCCTTCCTTTCACTTAAGACATAACTATCAAACACTTCTTACATTTTTTTATTTCCAACTTTTACATTAATATCTCCTAAAGGTACAAACAATTCTATATATATCATAAGATCTTTAATAGAAAGAGCCATGGAGGTGAAAACGGATCTATGCCTATGTTTCATAGATTATACCAAAGCATTTGGAAAAGAAAAGCACCAAGAAATAATACAAATTTTAAAAAGTATAAATGTAGACAGCTAAGATCTAAGAATAATAAAGAACATGTAGTGGCAACAAACAGCAGTCATAAGAACTGGAAATCAATTGGGAATGTTTCAACAAATAAAACAGGGTGTTAGACAAGTTTGTGTGCTGTCACCAGATTTGTTTAATATGTATAATGAGATTATTTTAAGACCCATATGGGGCCTGCCTGGAATAACAATTGGAGGTAGTAATATAAATAATTTAATTTATGCTGAAGATACAGTCTTAATTGCTAAGAGTGAAAATGAGTAACAAGAAATGTTTGACATTATAGTGAAGGAAAGCAAAAATAAAGGACTCAGCCTTAATTGTAAAAAGACAGAGGTAATGGTAGCAACAAAGAAAAAGACATCACCGCAGTGCACAATAAAGATGCGTGGAAGAATATTTAAACAGGTAAATGAATTTAAATATCTAGGAACAATGTTAGCCTCAGATGGTAGATGTACAACCGAGGTGAGATGCAGAATGACTCAGGCAAAAGCAGCTTTCCAAAATATGAAGAAGATACTGTGCAATCCATTTTTGACAATAGAAACAAGAAAAAGAGTTCTTAAATGTTATGTAAAGCCCTCTTAACTTATGGATGTGAATCATGGACAATAGGACAACAGACAAGAAAATCACTGGAGGCTGGAGAAATGTGGTTTTACAGAGGAATGTTGAGAATATCATGGACAGCTAAAAAGAGTAATAAAAACATTATGAAAGAGGCCAAAGAAAAAAGAGAGCTAATTTCCAATATTAGGAAGACACTATCATAATTTTTTGGCCATGCAAAGAGAAAGGAATAGCTGGAATATATTGTGACAAATGGGAAAATTGAGGGACAAAGAGATAAAGGAAAACAAAAGAGAAAAGATACTAGACAGCTTAAAAGAATGGCTTGGTAGAAGGTCAACAACACAAATGATAAATCATTGTCAAGATTGAAAGTTATGGAGAGTTGGTGATCATCTATGCCAGCAGGCATGGTACATGATGATGATGAAAGTTATAGTGGTGTCAATTTAGCTATTAGGACTCAGTCACTTGTTAGATATTGCAGTGAAGTCCTTCATTGTTCTTTTGCTCATACTGCAGCTACAATTGTAACTACTCTACTTTGGTTTTTAGTGCTTCCAGAACAGGCTACTTTATATTTATCAGAATGTATCTCACCTCACATTGCCCTACTAGATGTATCTTCATCCTTTACATTAAAAAAATTATACCTCATTTTCCATTGTCCAGAAGGGTGTCATCACAGAGGATGCTGAAACATGACAAAGCTGATATATTTTAGAGGTTGCTATTCATTGACTCAAAGATCTGGGTTCAAGGCAGGGAGAGGGAAGAACAAGTGGGCAGAAATTAATAAGCCACAATACACATAACAGGAATGATCAGTTTACACATTTTATGCTGGTTTTTTTGGAAAGGGTAGTGGCATGGATATGGGAATGTTCTGACAGCAGGGATACACACTCTTGAAATAAAGCAATCAAACCAAAACAAAACCATTCTTATCATTCCAAGTTTCTAGTATTTTTCTTGTTCAAATTGTGTTTATAATATCTTGGTGATGATCGAATATCATCTGCAACATATGATGCTCCCTATACAATGATAGTAGTGCTCAATTTTAATCCCATTAAAGCCATTGTTTAATTATGTGAAGTTGTGATGGCACATGACATTACTGAAGACAGTGCAGTGATTTTGCCTTGCCTTCTGATAATTTATTTAAAGTTTCATGTACTAGTCTCTGATTGCAGAGTCTCACAGTGCTATTGGGTTGCTGTCTGTTACTGTATATATCCTTACCTGTTTGTTCTCCTGAACAGGCCTACATTATGGTAAGGCAGCTGCAGGTCATACTAATTACTATACACAATAGCAGATACATCTTTTATCTGACCTGAAAATAAAATACATGAATTGGCATTTAATGCATTAATTTTTATTTCTTTTTTACAGATTTTTTTATAATTATACAGTTGCTTTGTCTTAGAGATGTAGTTTCAAACAGAATATATTTTTCCAGTTCAGTTTATTTCAGTTAATGTTAAATGGATTATTATCTTTATTGTGTGTAAAGAGTAGTATTGATTTTTGTTTTGATATTTATTTTGATTTTTCAGGTGTTGGATGCAAATTATGATCTGGATAAGATGAAAGAAACATATGATTCCAGGAAGCCAGAGATACTTTTTGGATGCACATAGGAGCATTTTTTTGTGTATTACAGTATGCACATGTATTTGTGAGAGTATTGATGTGTATATGAGGGTGGATTTAACTAATAAATGTATGTACAAGGAAATGAGATTTAAGGACATTTTATACATTTGTTTTTGTTAAGAAAATGATTAAAATCTTTTGTTTCTGAGATCTTGTTGAAGCACAACCTTTTTCTTGATTAAATTTTGTTTTGTTTTGTTTCTCCTGATATTTTAAGTGTTTTTTTTTCATTCGCCAGCTTTTACCTCTGACAAAGTCCCTAGAGACTAGGAACTGAATTTGCATGTTAATCCATTTTTCCCTGGCAGCCGTGTGCACATGGGTCCCTTGTCGCTCAGGCAGATAACTCTGACTTCGGAGGTACTCATATTTTTTCAGTTGATGAGTAATTGACGTTTCAAGCCAGGTCCCGCTGCTGAGACCAGGGGTGGTTGCCGTAGTGAGAAATCATAAATAAAAATTCCAACTGGTGTAGCCGGGATTTGAACCCACAACCTCTCTGTCTCGTGGCTGGCGCCTTGCCTCGAAACCAACCAGTCCTTCTTTTTAAGTGTTTGAGATATTCCTTCATCCAACTCCTGTAGACTAAGCCTTGCTGTCATACACTCCACTGGGGTCCTTGTTTTTTTTATTGTTTCCAATTGTCAAAAAGTTTCTCCTTTGGAGTTTTAACCAAAGTTGGTACTTAGGACAGGTTCCATCAACCTGGAAGAATGCCCATACACAGCCTATTTTGAAACCAGGAAAGGGCAGAAAGGATCCCAATAATTGCAGACCCATCAGCCTATTCAGAGTTGTGTAGGAAAGCTGATGGAGAGGATGATCAACAGAATGTTTTATCTAGTTCTTGTAAACAACTCAAACCTCATCTGAACACAAACAGAATACAGACAAAACAGAAGTTCTGAGGACCAACTGACATATTTTATACAAGACAAATAAAATGCCTTCCTGGAGAAAAAGAAATTAATGGCTGTTTTCATTGACCTCTCCCTTGTCTTTAACACTATTAAGGACGAATGACTGATGCTGAAAATCCTAGAAGCAGAAGCCACACAAAACATGTTCTGGATCAAAGACTACCTTTTCCGAAGAACCACCAGAGTGGAAACAATCACTTTAGCAAGTCAGTCACATTGCAAGAAGGGGTTCCCCAGGAAGTGTTATAGTACCCACACTATTCCTATTGTACATCAATGACATAAAATGCTGCCACCAAGATGTTTCAAATAGCCCACATGCAGATGACTTTTCTATCTGGACAGCAATGGAACATTTCACAATAGCATCTATCTATTCCAAAAAAGAAGGTTGAAAACTAGACAAAGACATGTGGTCTAAAAATAAACAATATGAAAATCACATCTACAATTTTTTCACTCTCTCCACGCAAAGAAAACGCATCAATAAAGCTGGGAGACCTTACAATACCTCAGATTCACCAACATTTCTCGGAGTGACTCTAGACTTACCAGAAAATCTTACATCTCTGAAACAGATACATCAACATTTCTGAGAGTCACCCTTGACTCTAGACTTACCTGAAAACCTTCTATATACCTATCTATCTATTGACCTTTCGAGCCATAGCCGGCCCATAGGGGGTAGACCAAGATACGCCCTCTCTAATCTGAATTTTTGTTCTAGCAGTTTTCAATTCTTTTAAAGATATTTTATCAAATCTTGCCATTTGTCTCTGTTCTGTGCAAGCAGCTCTATCTCATTAAGGGAGCCGATTCCTGCTGCTTTTGCCTCTCTCATCAATGTTCTTCTCAGTGTCTCTCTGGGTCTTCCTCTTTTTCTCTTACCTGTTGTTTCCCACATGAGGGCTTGCTTTGCTATTCGGTTATTATCTCTTCTCATCACATGTCCAACATATGACCATCGTCTTTTCTTGATTACTGAAGATATTAGTGGTTGATTGGCGATTTCTCTGATTTCCTCGTTTGTTTTGAATCCGTTCCACGCTATACCAAGTATTTTCCTTAGACATTTATTTTTGAATGTGTTCAACTTTGTTTCTATATCTCTTGTTGTTTTCCAGCTTTCACACGCATACGTAAGGGTTGAAAACCTTACAAAACCTCCTCACATAGATTCACCAACATTTCTGGGAGTCACCCTTGACTCTTGACTTACCTGAAAACCTTACAATACTTCAAACAGATACACCAACATTTCTGGGAGTCACCGTTGACTCTTGACTCACCTGAAAACCTTACAATACCTCAAACAGATACACCAACATTTCTGGAAGTCACCCTTGACTCTCACCTGAAAACCTTACAATACCTCAAACAGATACACCAACATTTCTGGAAGTCACCCTTGACTCTCACCTGAAAACCTTACAATACTTCAAATAGATACACCAACTTTTCTGCATGTCGCCCTTGACTCTTGTAAAAAAAAAAGTAAAGTAAAGTACCACCGTTACGCTAAGTGGCGTATAGGGAATATGGTGTTAGTGGCCATAAATTTTACAGACCTTCGGCACATGATTTTTGGGGTAATGTGGTCGGTATGACGCCCGTGCCGCTTCACTTTCCCAGAACAAAATCCAGTACCCATTAAAGGTTGGGTGTACCCAGAAGTTGTCGGTTGGGATTGAACCCTACCCCTTGTCCTTTGTAGTCCAGTTCACTCACTTGAAAACCTTGCAATACCTCAATAACACCAACATTTCTGGAAGTCGCCCTTGACTCTCACCTGAAAACCTTACAATGCCTCAAACAGATACACCAACATTTCTTGAAGTTACCCTTGACTCTCACCTGAAAACCTTACAATACCTTAAAGAGATACACCATTTCTGTAAGTCACCCTTGACTCTCACATGGAAACCTTACAATACCTCAAACAGATACACCAACATTTCTGGGAGTCACTCTTGACTCTCACCTGAAAACCTAACAATACCTCAGATACACCAACATTTCTGGAAGGCGCCCTTGACTCTTGACTAACCTGAAAACCTTGCAATACCTCAGATACACCAACATTTCTGGAAGTCACTCTTGACTCTCCTGAAAACCTTACAATACCTCAAACAGATACACCAACATTTCTGGAAGTCACCCTTGACTCTCACCTGAAAACCTTACAATACCTCAGATACACCAACATTCCTGGAAGTCGCCCTTGTCTCTTGACTAACCTGAAAACCTTGCAATACCTCAGGTACACCAACATTTCTGGAAGTCACCCTTGACTCTCACCTGAAAACCTTACAATACCTCAAACAGATATACCAACATTTCTGGAAGTCGCCCTTGAACTCACCTGAAAACCTTACAATACCTTAAAGAGATACACCAACATTTCTGGAAGTCACCCTTGACTCTCACCTGAAAACCTTACAAAACCTCAAACAGATATACCAACATTTCTGGAAGTCGCCCTTGAACTCACCTGAAAACCTTACAATACCTCAAACAGATATACCAACATTTCTGGAAGTCGCCCTTGACTCTTGACTCACCTGAAAACCTTGCAATACCTCAAACAGATATACCAACATTTCTGGAAGTCGCCTTTGAACTCACCTGAAAACCTTACAATACCTTAAAGAGATATACCAACATTTCTGGAAGTCGCCCTTGAACTCACCTGAAAACCTTACAATACCTTAAAGAGATATACCAACATTTCTGGAAGTCGCTCTTGACTCACCTGAAAACCTTGCAATACCTCAGGTACACCAACATTTCTGGATGTCGCCCTTGACTCTCACCTGAAAACCTTACAATACCTCAAACAGATATACCAACATTTCTGGATGTCGCCCTTGACTCTCACCTGAAAACCTTACAATACCTCAAACAGATATACCAACATTTCTGGAAGTCGCCCTTGACTCTCTCATGGAAACCTTACAATACCTTAAACAGATACACCAACATTTCTGAAAGTCACTCTTGACTCACCTGAAAACCTTGCAATACCTCAGGTACACCAACATTTCTGGAAGCCACCCTTGACTCTCACCTGAAAACCTTACAATACCTCAAACAGATATACCAACATTTCTGGAAGTCGCCCTTGAACTCACCTGAAAACCTTACAATACCTTAAAGAGATATACCAACATTTCTGGAAGTCGCCCTTGACTCACCTGAAAACCTTGCAATACCTCAAACAGATATACCAAAATTTCTGGAAGTCGCCTTTGAACTCACCTGAAAACCTTACAATACCTTAAAGAGATATACCAACATTTCTGGAAGTCGCCCTTGAACTCACCTGAAAACCTTACAATACCTTAAAGAGATATACCAACATTTCTGGAAGTCGCTCTTGACTCACCTGAAAACCTTGCAATACCTCAGGTACACCAACATTTCTGGATGTCGCCCTTGACTCTCACCTGAAAACCTTACAATACCTCAAACAGATATACCAACATTTCTGGAAGTCGCCCTTGACTCTCACATGGAAACCTTACAATACCTTAAACAGATACACCAACATTTCTGGAAGTCGCTCTTGACTCACCTGAAAACCTTACAATACCTTAAACAGATACACCATTTCGGTAAGTCACCCTTGACTCTCACATGGAAACCTTACAATACCTCAAACAGATACACCAACATTTCTGGGAGTCACTCTTGACTCTCACCTGAAAACCTAACAATACCTCAGATACACCAACATTTCTGGAAGGCGCCCTTGACTCTTGACTAACCTGAAAACCTTGCAATACCTCAGATACACCAACATTTCTGGAAGTCACTCTTGACTCTCCTGAAAACCTTACAATACCTCAAACAGATACACCAACATTTCTGGAAGTCACCCTTGACTCTCACCTGAAAACCTTACAATACCTCAGATACACCAACATTCCTGGAAGTCGCCCTTGTCTCTTGACTAACCTGAAAACCTTGCAATACCTCAGGTACACCAACATTTCTGGAAGTCACCCTTGACTCTCACCTGAAAACCTTACAATACCTCAAACAGATATACCAACATTTCTGGAAGTCGCCCTTGAACTCACCTGAAAACCTTACAATACCTTAAAGAGATACACCAACATTTCTGGAAGTCACCCTTGACTCTCACCTGAAAACCTTACAAAACCTCAAACAGATATACCAACATTTCTGGAAGTCGCCCTTGAACTCACCTGAAAACCTTACAATACCTCAAACAGATATACCAACATTTCTGGAAGTCGCCCTTGACTCTTGACTCACCTGAAAACCTTGCAATACCTCAAACAGATATACCAACATTTCTGGAAGTCGCCTTTGAACTCACCTGAAAACCTTACAATACCTTAAAGAGATATACCAACATTTCTGGAAGTCGCCCTTGAACTCACCTGAAAACCTTACAATACCTTAAAGAGATATACCAACATTTCTGGAAGTCGCTCTTGACTCACCTGAAAACCTTGCAATACCTCAGGTACACCAACATTTCTGGATGTCGCCCTTGACTCTCACCTGAAAACCTTACAATACCTCAAACAGATATACCAACATTTCTGGATGTCGCCCTTGACTCTCACCTGAAAACCTTACAATACCTCAAACAGATATACCAACATTTCTGGAAGTCGCCCTTGACTCTCTCATGGAAACCTTACAATACCTTAAACAGATACACCAACATTTCTGAAAGTCACTCTTGACTCACCTGAAAACCTTGCAATACCTCAGGTACACCAACATTTCTGGAAGCCACCCTTGACTCTCACCTGAAAACCTTACAATACCTCAAACAGATATACCAACATTTCTGGAAGTCGCTCTTGACTCACCTGAAAACCTTACAATACCTTAAAGAGATACACCATTTCTGTAAGTCACCCTTGACTCTCACATGGAAACCTTACAATACCTCAAACAGATACACCAACATTTCTGGGAGTCACTCTTGACTCTCACCTGAAAACCTAACAATACCTCAGATACACCAACATTTCTGGAAGGCGCCCTTGACTCTTGACTAACCTGAAAACCTTGCAATACCTCAGATACACCAACATTTCTGGAAGTCACTCTTGACTCTCCTGAAAACCTTACAATACCTCAAACAGATACACCAACATTTCTGGAAGTTACCCTTGACTCTCACCTGAAAACCTTACAATACCTCAGATACACCAACATTCCTGGAAGTCGCCCTTGTCTCTCACCTGAAAACCTTACAATACCTCAGATACACCAACATTCCTGGAAGTCACCCTTGACTCTCACCTGAAAACCTTATAATACCTCAGATACACCAACATTTCTGGAAGTCACCCTTGACTCTCACCTGAAAACCTTACAATACCTCAGATACACCAACATTCCTGGAAGTCACCCTTGACTCTCACCTGAAAACCTTACAATACCTGAGATACACCAACATTTCTGGAAGTCACTCTTGACTCTCCTGAAAACCTTACAATACCTCAAACAGATACACCAACATTTCTGGAAGTCACCCTTGACTCTCACCTGAAAACCTTACAATACCTCAGATACACCAACATTTCTGGAAGGCGCCCTTGACTCTTGACTAACCTGAAAACCTTGCAATACCTCAGGTACACCAACATTTCTGGAAGTCACCCTTGACTCTCCTGAAAACCTTACAATACCTCAAACAGATATACCA
This sequence comes from Megaustenia siamemsis, assembly GCA_032433765.1. Lineage (NCBI taxonomy): Eukaryota > Metazoa > Mollusca > Gastropoda > Stylommatophora > Ariophantidae > Megaustenia > Megaustenia siamemsis. Next base: position 43,042,497 of record JAVIAB010000117.1, on the reverse strand, counting down.
ACATTTCTGGAAGTCACCCTTGACTCTCACCTGAAAACCTTATAATACCTCAAACAGATATACCAACATTTCTGGAAGTCGCCCTTGACTCTTGACTCACCTGAAAACCTTGCAATACCTCAGATACACCAACATTCCTGGAAGTCGCCCTTGTCTCTTGACTCACCTGAAAACCTTGCAATACCTCAGGTACACCAACATTTCTGGAAGTCACCCTTGACTCTCCTGAAAACCTTACAATACCTCAAACAGATATACCAACATTTCTGGAAGTCACCCTTGACTCTCACCTGAAAACCTTATAATACCTTAAACAGATACACCAACATTTCTGGAAGTCGCCCTTGACTCTTGACTCACCTGAAAACCTTGCAATACCTCAAATACACCAACATTTCTGGAAGTCACCTTGACTCTCACCTGAATACCTTACAATACCTCAGATACACCACCATTTCTGAAAGTCACCCTTGACTCTCACCTGAAAACCTTACAATACCTCAGATACACCAACATTTCTGGGAGTCACCCTTGACTCTCACCTGAAAACCTTACAATACCTCAGATACACCAACATTTCTGGAAGTCACCCTTGACAACATGCTCATTTATTAGAACCAAAGAAATATCTGTGTTCCAGGAATTTTCTCCAAAAATGAGCAACCTGAGACAGAGATGACAGTGATAGGGGTTTCATTCCATCATGTTTCAGGAAAAATACCCCAGAGATATATGGAAATGGGTATTCACAGATGGATAGGCAAATGAAACATCAAAGAAAGGAGGTAGTGGAAATTACATAACTTACCAAAGTGGAAAGACAGAATCTCATGCAGCCAGAAAAAGGTGCACAAATTTCAGAGCAGAGATGTATAAAGGACTATGGGTAAGGGGGTAAACTTCAAATATAAAAGTACCTTCTGTTGTAAACATCAACACCTTGTCAACATAATAGTTGACATAATATGGTCATACTGATCGTTACAGATCGTGTAGACATACAAATCATTAATGACTTTACTGAAGATCTTTTCCTCTTAAATTATGACTTCCTCAATGCGTTTTGGCACCATCTTTGTTTATTTGATCGATTGGACACTTTATGCTAGTGTTCATGTCCCTGTTACAAAGAAGAGACATCATCTAGAGTGGAGGTTCTGTCGGACATGTGGTGGTGCGCAAGAATCATGCACTGTAGAGGATGACAATGATGATAGTGTCTTCACTGTTAACACTAACTGAAAATGACAGACCAAGACCTAGCTATACAGTTCATATGCTTTTATTGGGAGCATAGGCAGATCTAGCCTTAAAATTTTGGGGGGGCACTGCTATAGGCCTACTGTTTTGTTTCAGGTTTGCATAGACATCTTCGCGCTATCAGCAATAAGGGTGTGAGTCACTTGTGTATAATCGTCATTAGACCTTTGACGCAATTTGACTTTTCTAATAATAACGGGAATAAGTATACAGCATAAAATATGCATTTTATAAAAATTAAAACGGCACAAAAAAAAAGAAAATCTGTACTCACCAATTACATCAGTTTAATTCGTCTAGGCTTTTCTGCAAATTTCTGCATAACTTCTTCACTCGTGATGGTGTTTTTAAGCAATGTTTTTTCTATGTGAAGCACCGCCAAATTACGAAGTCTATCTTGTGTCATTGATGACCTCAGCCAAGTCTTAATCCTGCTCATCGCAGAAAAACTTCTTTCACATGCTGATGAGCTTATTGGTATGGTTATAGCAGCCCTTAGAATTTTATGAAAATGTGGGTAAGTGTTCTTGTTTACTACCTCTTTTAGTGGCTAAAGCTGAATTGTGAAACTTCCCCTTCTTTGCTCCTAATTAATGTTTTGACAATTGATATTTCTGCTTTCAGGATAGTAACATTCAGTCCTAAACACTCAGCATATTTCTTTACAAATGGAGTTGCCTTTTCATAATCCAAACAAAACAGCCCATCAACAGCACATGCGAGTTGTAAGGATTCTTCACTAAATCTTTCCTTTAACCTTGCTGCAAAGACATCAATAACTTCAAAATATACTTTCATCTTCCAGTATTCTTTATTGCTCACACTTTCAGGGCCATCTAGGGGTTTTCCAACAGTTGAGAGAACAAAACTGTCTTTTAGCATCACACTTTCTTCATGTTTTCTTTTCTTACATACAGTAGGACTTTCTAAGCATATGCCGTGTTTCAGTGAAAATTCTTCAATATTCTTCCAAATCTTAGAAAATTCATCATCAGTTCTCTTGTCTACTATTGTCCGCATAGTATTTGTTATCAGTTCTGCAGCCTGTCCTAAAGTGACATTTGCATTCTGCATACATAGACTTAATACGTGGGTATAAGACAGGATTTCATGAAAAACAAACAGGTTGACAATGAAATTAAATGTTGATATTGATTTCAAAATTCCAATGGCTTCTATGGAGTCTTTGTCTTCATTTCTGTCAATTTCAAATTTTAAAGCTGCCACTACATTATCATAGTGTTTAATCAACAGATTACAATTCTGGTACCTGCATGTCCACCTAGTTGTACTTAATGAAATTATTTCAAAAGGCTTTGTCTGTAACAATCCTGACACCGTTCTTAAAGCATCATGATTTGACGGTTTTGAAAAATGTACATACAATGATTCCAAAGCATTGAATAAAAGTCTTGAAGATTCTATGTTTTTACAAATGTCTGTTACAATAAGTGCAACCTTATGTGCATAACAGTGGAAGTAAACAGCTTCAGGATAAAACTCTCTAATTTTAGCTTGCAGCCCTCCAACATCACCAGACATTACATGCGGCACCATCATAAGTTTGCGCTATTACTGATAATCCTTCAATACTAAACTTCCGAAGAACAGTCATTATCAAATCAGCTAAATCTATTGCTGTTCGTTTGCTTGAGCAATCATAGAAACCAAGGAATCTTTCATGTGGAGTGAGTTCATCGTCAACATACCGAACGCAGAGAGACAATTGTTGCTGTTTCTGACATCTTGCCTCATCAGCCATAATTGCAAAAAACTCGCATCTTTTAACCTCTTTAACTATTTTCTCAAAAAGAAGAGCTGAAGTTATGTCAATCACTTCATTCACAATAGTTTTGCTACAAAATGAAATGTTTTTTGTAAAATTTTGTTTAAATGTACTATCATACTTAGCAAACACCTCGCAGAACTCTAAGAAATTACCCCTACTATTAGATTCTTTCTTTTCATCATGTCCTCTGAACGCAATGCCCTGTCTTCCAAGAAGTATAATAACATCAACAACTTTCGCCATGTACTCTTTGTTTTTTTCCACTTCGGTCTTATGTGATTTTGAAATCATTGACATGACACTTCCTTTTTCATTACTATATTTATGCATTGCATATTTTTCCATGCATAACAAATGACTTTTACTTTTTCCATGTTTATCAAGTTTTTCTTTTAATTTTTTCCAGTTTCTAAAACCAGATTTAGTAAATGTTTCTTCACATGCAAAAGATTTGTCAAATACACGACAAACGCAACAAAATGCTGCATCTTTTCGTTTACTATATTCTAGCCAGTGATATTGTTCAAAATAAGCTTTAGAAAAAGAACGGTTGACTTTACCACACAGTGAAGGCGGGTAAGATCTTAAGACTGGCCTTACTGGTCCAGAATTTAAATCGCCCAAGTCCATCTCACACTGACTATTAATATCCATACTGGGTCCTGCCACTGGTCCATAATTTAAATTGCCCAAGTCCGTCTCACACTGATTATTAATATCACTATTGAGTGGACCAGCTTCACTTTTTATAAATGTAATTGTACGAGTATTAGGCAGACTAGCGTTGGAAACGAGATCACTTTCAGAAACTGGCTCACTGTTAACTGTATTAGTAGTTGTTGATGTAATAGTAATTTTTTTATCCTTCGTTTCACTAGGACTAATATCGACCCTAGATGTAGGTGTAAAATCAGGAAGCATAAAAGCAGATCGAGTTTCAGTTTCGTGTGATTTTGAAACTTTTTGAAAGAAATTTGTAATTCGTTTCATTTTTAAAATATATTAAAAACCTTTAGACATTAATAACAACTAAAATAAAACAGGTAGTCCGCAACTAAATGAAGTCCTTTTTACAGCATATATAACAAATATATGTACACCGGCAAACAACTCATTAAACATATCTATCTACTCCCTTGTCCCTTGTGCTGTCATAAAATCAAATCAGCACGGCAATTTTGGCACCGCCAGAGCGATAAATAATTAACATTTTCTCCACAGAAGAACAATCGTACACAAAAAATATCGTATTTTTTTAGTTGTTTTTCCGTGGACATGATTTCAATATCAAAAGATTGAATAAATAGACCTATATATTTGTGAATTTTTTTTTTATATTACCTCTTTTCTTCTTTAAAAATAATAATAATAAGTAAACAAACGTTGCTCTCACTTTATTAATGAATGTACTAAGAAGTACGTTTTTTTTTTTTGGGGGGGGGGGGGGGGGCAATGCCCCCCCATGACCCCCCCTAGATCCGCCCATGATTGGGAGACTAGAACAGTCTCCAATCAGGTTCTCTCATTACAACATAACAATGAATCATTATGTACACTGGTTTTCCTATGGTGTCTTATTTCTTGACTAATGGTGATAATCTGTATCCTCGACCTGCTCTAAGCTACTAAACTTCTAATTTATGACCAACTTGTTACAGACTGAGGCGATTGCCGTTGACTACGTTGTAACTGTTCATATAGCGGTTTATTTCCTTATAACTAAACTACTTAACTACGCGCGGCAATGTGAACTGCCGATGACAGTTGCGGCCCTTTGATCTAGCCGCCTAGGCGGAAATGTGCTTCCTAATTGTAATTTTATGTCCGTCTGTACGTTTGAGTCCATGAGAGGATGTCACTATTCTTTGATCTTTCCACAAGTCCAGATATGTGTCTCCTATGATCCGTCTTCTGACCGGAAGTTGGAGTGTGCCAAGCCGTTGCTCGCTTGTGATATCCGGAAGTGTTTGGTTGCACTCTACACTTCTGCTACCATCCTCAGGCGTAAAGGTACCTCCCACCTACCTAACACTATTACAGCGCGTACCATCGTAAATAGTGGATTATCATTATCATGTGCCATACTGGTTGGCGTAGGCTAGGGGTAAAGAAGGTAAAGTACGAGACTTGAACCGGCGTCTTAGCACGCGAGTTTACACCAATATGTGCTCGGCCGCCTATCCAGAAATGTTCGGAGATTTCTGTATAGTGTCGCCTCAAGCATCGAAACTCAGATGTGAAGCAACATTCCTCACCTTCCCAGGGTAATACCCTGGTGCTCATTTCTGCCAACGGCTGGGTCGACCGTGGGGGTATTTTTTTTTCCAACCACGAGTACAATTCACACTCCTCCCAGCGGGAATCGAACATGGGTTGTCCGAATTTTGGTAGTCCAGTCGGGTGATTTTCCCAACTAGGCTACCGAGGCCTCCCAGGGTGCCAGGGGTGTTCAACCCTAGGCATGCGGGCCAAGTCTGACAAGACATTTTGATTGGCCCACTGACAGCTGAAGATCCGATGCGAACCAGTTTATCACTATCAGACTGCGATTCATAGAGGTCGATGTTCAAGTACAACCTTCCTTCTGTCAAGGCGCCGTTTTCCGCCGTTAGGTTGCCGTCGATGCTGGTCTCCGAAATCTTCCGTAAAAGATTTTTACCATAGAACGCCATTCCGCTCTCTCTCTCTCTCTCTCTCTCTCTCTCTCTCTCTCTCTCTCTCTCTCTTGCTTTGATGGTGCAGGTTGTCATAGGCTGATTTGTCCATATATTGATGTTACTCGTCCATGCTAGGTCTGCCTCTTTTATCTTGTATTTTAGTTTCCAATATTACATTTAGAAGTCTTTTAACATGCCCCAAAATCGCATTTGTCTTGTTTGAATTATGTGTTATTTTTAGTTGTTTTAAGATTCCATCATTTGTTTTTTTTTGTTTGTTTTTTTTCCATCCATTTCTACTTATTCTTCAATATATCCACATTTCATCAAAGACTTCAATTTTCTGTTCTGTTTTCTTGTCTAATGTCCATGTTTCTGCACTACACAAGAATTTTGAAAAGATATAACATTTTGCTATTCTTAGTTTTAGCCCTGGTGTTATTTGTTTTGATGTTAGTATATTTTTCATGACATTAAAATTACTTTTTGCCATTCCTATTCTTTTGTTTATTTCAGATTTACATTTTCCATCACTGGTTATAGTATATCCACGGTAGTTCTTATCTGTTTCCAGGTCTATTCCTTCAATTTTGATATCCAATATATGAAATGCTGTTAAACATTAGTGAAACCTCTGACACCAATACCACCTGTTCTCAAAATCAGAAAGCTGTAAAACTGGTGATTCCAACTGAAATAATTAACAACCACTCCTCTACTGATAATAGAAATATACAGATCTTTGACCAGAATATTGATTTTGACCAAATTAATGCAACGTGGAATAACAATGCCCAACTCTTGATTTCCTCGCTTTCAACCAACAATGTGATGCACTAAAAGATAGAGCTACCAAGGTAAGTAGATGCTTTGAAGCCAAGTTTACCTTTTGGTTTTGATATCATTCTCTGTTCCTCTTTCCTTATCTTTATTACTGGGTTATGTGTTATTATACATCTTGTAGAGGTATTTCTACTATCGTCAACGAAATCATCTCATAATTTCAGCATTATCTTTATTGGTGGTGATAAAGAGTAAATTTCCACATAAAATGAAAAAAATGTTAAATTAGTTGCTGGTAATGATAGGCGTTGTAGTAAAAGAAACCGAAAAATAAAGGACGCATCCTTAATACCATAAAGAAGTAACTGTAAACATCAAAGAAAAAGACAAGTGGAACAATATTAAAACTGGTAAATCCTTTGAAGTGTTAACCTATGGAGGTGGAATAGAGTAAATGTTACGTAGAAGTAGGTTTAACTTACCAAAGAGACTCATGGACAATAGGCCAATAGGTGAGAAGCAAAAGAGAGATCCAATATCCAATACTTGGATGGCAACAACCCTCCTTTTTTGGACTTGTAATGAGAGCAGTTGTAATAAGTTGTGCCAACTTGAAAACGTGAGTGGCGAAAAGACAGAGAGAAATAATGAGAAATGACATCAGCCGAGATAGATAATTGTGAAGAGACATTTTATTATAAAGTGTTTTCATTTAGAAGTATTTGATCGCTTTTAAAACTAGATTGTTTCGTTTCTTCTAGGTTCATTTTTCTGAAGAGCTGATTGTTTTAACAATCCACGATCCTGAAAATGACGAATCCGATTATTCTTGGCAGCAGTTTCTATAGACAGTGAGCGCTTCGGAAGACGCATACTAGAATGTGAGAAAATCATTTCCCCCGTCCTAGCTATTGGTCACAGAACCAAGATTCTAAAAACTATTTCAGAAGTAATAGAAACCAAAAGTTTAGTTGATATTCACTTGACAAGCCCAATCCTGTGCTAACAAGAACAAACCTGATTCCCTCTAATGAACATAACATACTATACTCGAGTTTGTCTCCAACTTGCCAGTGTAGGCCCCGCCCGTCCTCTAGCTCATAATTTGTGTTGATGATGCAATGGGAAAGTATCTTCACGGAAAAAAAAAACTTCCTATGACTCATTGTATATGGCGGCTCTCTGAACATGTCTCAACAGGTCCAATAACGTATTGCATTAGTTACTATAACTAGACGGGTCACGCCCCTTGTTACAGGGTATAAAGGGCAACCGTTCTCAGTGCTACTACACACAGAAAGCCAGAGCCCTGCTACCTAGTGGTGTGATTCGAGCATGGAGTCATCTAGTATGAATATGTGTGCTTCCTCTGCTAATGGTGACTGTGATGGTGCGTTTTTCTACGCATCTCGTAACGGCGAGTATGTAAAACCTTTACAGAAGAATGGTTTGAAGGCTGTCTCAATTTCGAGATATCAAGCAAAGACTTTAATCCATCTTAGAAAATACGATGGCAAAACTGGGATGAAATTTCCCACACGTTACGGTATAACACTAATACAGCCTGAATTTGAGACTTTAGTGGGTCTGAAGTCTACGATTCTCTCAGAGTGCGACCGACTACAAGCAACCACCGGTGATGCATCTACAATTCTCTCAGCAGAGTGTGACAGTATACAAGCAACCATTGATGGAGCATCTACATTTCTCTCAGAGTGTGACAGAGAACAAACAACCAATGAGGGTGACTGGTCGCTCGCGGCTCCTCCCATTAATGAAGGTTTCCAGTACCAACAGAGTGACCTTTCGGATTTTCTCACAGCACCAGCTCACAAACGAATTGATCCCCGTTCGATCGCTAAAATAACTGATGGATCTTATGTTATTAAGAACAATAAACAAAATTCTGTTAAGCTTTGCGAGCCTTATCCAGGTAAAAAAAAAACCACGCGAAAGACCACGCAAACTTGTAATTTAAGCACTATACTCATGAATATGTTGTTATATGTGTACTTTTTTCAGTTGTGTTGTATTCATATATGTACTATTTAAGTCATCATTGTTCAATTATAAATATGTGTAAGTGTGACATGTGTTGTCTACGTTAATTATGCTGTATTGAACTTACTTTATGTTATGTTTTATTGTAAAAAAAAAAGTTATATAGAAAAAACATCATATTTGTTTGTTTTATTTTACTTGCTTTAATTTGTTTAATTTTAAATTATTTTAGTCCATTCATACTTGTTGTATTAAAATAAACAACGTTATAGAATCTATGATAAAAATAAGGTTCTACTTACGGTTTGTAAAGAAATTCACATGTACACAAGACACTTGTTGAAACTGCTTCAGAGACTGTTGTGAGAATATTTGACTTGGGGCAAGAATCTACTTATATACAGTTCTAAACTCTCTGTTACTTTCCATTACAATTCGATTAATTTCCCAAGTGCGTCACTTTAAAACATTGGTACACTAAAATTTCCGCGGCAAAAATGTCACTCCATCGTTCAGACGTTAAACTCGTTAGCGCACCACGGTGGTCAGTATCACGGACAAGTGTTCAACAGTGGTATTTGGAATGTCTATAGGACCTTCCCTTGGCTCGCATCTTCCGTTTGATCTCATCAGATTTTTGCCATGTCTTGCCTATGTTTGGGAAGTTGTTATAAAAGTATCTCGATTGCGATGGCTACAAATGTAGTGTAAATATCATTACCAACAACTATTTATCTTTAGCAAAAACAGAAGGTTATAAATTGCGTAGAGGTAAACTTAACATTGGCTATAAATGTATGTGTTTGTAATATATTATTGTTTTCTTGTTCTTATAGTTTGACATACTTATCTTCAGATTTATCTCGCAACTACTAAAATTTCACAACTTAATGTATCTTCATTGTTATTGACACACCTATAGTGGAATCATACTTTTCGCCTGTGATTGTTATGATTCTTTCTCTATGGTTGTGAAATTCAGTTTTCAATTTTGATGTAAGAATATTGGGTGAATGAGTACATGCAGTCTCAACTGGTTACCAGGATAATGACTATTCTGTTATTGCATCATAGGTAAAAATCTATTTTTAGTAACTCAACATCCCCCAATATAGGGGACTGAATAATACTATTTCTTTTTGTGAAAATTTCAGATTTAAAAGATGGAGCAAGTAATTTAAAAAAAAATATATTTTATTATTATTATTTTTTTTTTAATAAAATATTTTTAGTATCCATTTTGACTAGTTTATGAGTCTCATTCTTTAAACATTGTTTGTTTTTCTGACATCATTTCGTGATACATTCACCTCTTCTAGCCTCTTCAAATCTATCTTATGACCTTATGCTCTGTAATGTGGTCTTTGAAGAGAGGTGTTCATTACTGTTATAGAGAACCATTTGTACCCAATGGGAGTGAAACATGACAAACAATCAATCTGGTGTTGTTTGGGTTATGTACACAAAAATAAAGTAATCTAGGTGTGGGGGGGGGGGGGTCACTTATACCAATAAATTTAGTCCCCAAACATCGAAAGATAGTCCGAAAGGGAAAAAAAGATAAAACCCACACAATTCTTGTTCCAAAAGAAAATGGAGGATAATAGGGGCAGAGAGAGAGAGAGAGAGAGAGAGAGAGACATGGAGACAATAGAAGGGAGGAAGAGAGTTCAGTGGTTGAATATAGAATCGACTCTGATCAATGGGAGCAAGGTATGGTCAGTAGCCAAAAAATTTAATATAAAATTGAAGGCTTCGAAATGCGGATGTGTAGAAGAATAGGTAGAATTGGTTGGAAAGAAAACAAAACAAATGATGAAGTCTTAAATCATCTAAAAACGAAAAGAGAACTAGTAACCACCTTTCAGAAAAGACAAATGAGATTTTTAAGGGATGGTAAAATACACACCAGCCGACGCATGGGATCTCTGTCTCAAACAACAACATGACATACTTGTCTGATACAGCGACATGACACCTGTGACTGCTACAATGGCATGACATGGAAAACAGTTAACAACAACATGACACCTGTGTCTCATACAACGCCCTGACATACGTGTCTGAATCAACGACATGACACCTGTGACTGCTACAACAACATGACACCTGTGACTGATACAATGATATAGCATGAAAGCAGTCAACAACAGAACTGATACGATGCACTGTAGATAGGAGATTGTAAAAGGACATGCTCGCCTACGTCAACCACTATGGCACATGCTGTTGCTGATGATGCAATTTACAACAGCGGTTAAAGAACGTGTGGAGATTCAAGGCTTCAACTTTACAAAATAGTATTTACAAATTCAAAGGGACATTTGTATGCGATGCGTTCGTGGTGCAATAGATGCTCTTTATTGGCACCTATCCTCATATATACTCGTCCCCTCCGCTGTCGATTTGTGTGGTACTGACAGAAAGACTTGTCGGAGCATAATCACTTAGAGTGAGGACTTGTCCCTGGAACAAAATCCAAGCTTCCTCATCTTCTACATCCACCACACTAGTGAAAACTTCCGTGGAATACTAGTACATGTCACTTGCAAACCGTTACAACGGTAGAAGACACCAGTGCCAGGTCTATAACACTATCAGAGTCCCTTGTTCGAGTAGTCATTCAGGCTGTCCTTCCATCACTCAAGCTCACTAAAGTCGATCGATACCAGGGAGTGTTTTCTAGGTCTTCTCCCCCTTTGATGGTTATGGCGTTACCCCAGACCTTCCCACGGAACTTTTGTCCCTAGCCTGTTCCTGTTTTTCTACTTTAATGTCACCGTTTAGGCGTCATCTGAATACTTCTTGTCGACCTAGTTGGTTTTGTCGCTGAAACTCAATGATGAAGATGGTCTAGACTCGTGTGTATTTCCACATAAAGTCCATTCAGCTGTTCAATTCAGATAAATAATTCTATCTATCTTTCGTTCGCCTGAAGTATTGTCTATATCTGCAATGCCGTTTCCTGTATAAATGTTACTGTCTTTTGTAATTATTGCAGTGGCCCATATAGTTTACTCTGTAATGTTGTATCTATGGGCCAATGGATTCTTCTCAGTCTACTATATTAAGTGCAGTCTTGAAGTATGTGTTCAGCAGTCTGGGGCGCCTGTCCACATGTACAAGTAGTTGAGGTGCCGATCTTGAATTTTGTATACATGTGACTATGGAGTCGACTGTGTCCTGTTCTGAGGCGTATAATGATAACTTGTTCATATCTATTCATATTATGAAAGGCATCCTGATTTCGGGCTTGTGGCCTTCTGATTGATTTGATTATCTGTTTCTTATGATGGTATGTAACAGGTGTATCTAGTTGTGTGCCTGTTGAACCTTCCTTTGCCAACTGATCTGCTTTCTCATTTCCTGGAATTCCACAGTGAGATGGGATCCACTGCAGGGCAACCCTGTGGTGCTTGCAGAGTTCAGTCAATAAGGTCTGCAGATGTGGTAATTTTCTGGATTGTAGTGCATGGAGTACTGATCTTGCATCTGTCAAGAACACTACAGGCTATTTGCAAAGATTACTGTTCAGCAGTTTTTCTATTGCCAACTTTATTGCTTGTATTTCTGTATCATAATTGTGACAATAATTTCCTGTTGCTATTTTATTCATAGCCCTAGTGTTATTTGGGTACTCTATATATGCACCTGCTCCTCCATTTTTTACTGCATTCTGTGCTGATCCATCTGTATACACACGAATCCATAGGTCTTGTGGGTATTTTTCATCCCAGAAACTGAGAGTTATTGTTTTTCGCTGTAGACTATTTTGTTCCTCTTTGTCAACTATTCCTTTCACTTCTGTCCGTATTTGAACTGATAATCCTGATTCCTCTGTCCGGGGAGTCTGTTCTGGTATGGGCAGTAGGGGGTTAACAACTCTTGGCATGTCTGGTGTTTGTCTACTAATACGCTTGGCTTGGTGAATAAAACTGCTTCTCTTAAGTCGTCCCAATGCAAGATTTTGGAATCGGTCCTTCATTGGATGTCTCGGCATGCAAGCAAATTTTTCTGCCTGTATCAGCACCTTTGTGTCCCTCCGTTCTCTCAGTGCTGGTATCCTCCACAATTTCTCCATCTCCAATATTGGTGTTGATTTCATTGCTCCTGTGATGACCCTAAGTGCCTGATTTTATACTTTATCCAGTTCTTGCAGTGTGGTGTTTGATGCTGAGCACCATGCGGATGATCCATATTCTAAATGTGGGCGTACACTCTGTTGATAAACTTTACTGAGTATTTTCCCACTCGCACCCCACGTAGTTCCACACAGCTTTCTTAGAATAGCCAATTTTCTCCTTGCTTTTTGGGTTGCCTTATTTATCTGCTGTTTCCAAGATAGTTTGTTATCAAATGTAACTCTGAGATATGTAGCTTGTATGTTTTCTTTCACAGGCTTATTGTTTATGTAGATGGCCCCTTCTTTTTGTTTTGGGGAGAGAGTGAAAAGTGTAGTACTGCATTTGTCTGTATTGATGCTGATACACCATCTATTTGTCCATGAATTCAGTGCATTCATAGCTCTTTGTAACAATTTGGAGGCCACTGTTGCATACTCCTCTTTGCACCACATTACCAAGTCATCTGCATACATTGCCACTTTGATGCCATGTGGTAGTTCAGTAACTAGGTCATTGATGTATATCAGAAAAAGTGTTGGAGATAGTACCCCTCCCTGTGGAACGCCCTGGCGCAGTAAGACCTTCTTAATCTTGAGACCATCCAGTTGCACTGTGGCTCTCCTGTTATGCAGGTATGCTTTGACCCATTTGCACATCCTGCCATTTACTCCGTAATTTATGTTTCTTCAAAAGCCATTCCTTCCATACCTTATCAAATGATTTCTTTAGATCTATCCATGCTGCTAGTACCAGTTTCTTTTCTTGAAACTCATCCTCAAATTCCTGGGAAAGATAGGTTGCCTTATCTTCGACAGAGTAACACTGTTTAAAGCTTGCTTGCTGTGGGACAAGGAGATCTCCACTTTCCAGGTACCATTGCAGTCTGAGATTGATTATACATTCCATGTTTTGCACAAACAGCTTGTAAGGCTGATTAGTCTATAGCTGGATGTCATTGAACCATCTTTTTCTGGCTTTAGTAATGGTATCATAATTGCTTCTCTCCATGCCTGTGACACTCTACCTGTGATGCAGCAAATGTTGTAGATCTGCAGTAGTTTTGCTTTAGCTGCAGTTCCCAAGTTCTTAATCATTAGACACTCCATCACTACCTGGTGACTTTTTCATTTTTAATTTGGATATTGCCAGCTCTAGCTCTCTTTGTGTATTAGGTATTTCCATGACTTCATGTGCGGTCTCTTCTTGTCTTGCATTTTGTTGTTTTAAACGGGTCTCTTGACGTTTCTCTAGGCATATTTCAATATTGTTGTCATTTGCAAAGTAGTCTGCAAAGTGATTTGCTGCATGTTTACCTGTTATGATGTTTCCATCCTTCTTCAGTGTAGTTTTTGTGTTCCTTTCTGTACCAGCAAAATACTTTATCACAAAGTCCAAAAATTAATCGCAGAACCCCTCAAGTAGATTACACCCCTTAAATTCCATTACCGGTCAGCTGTTAAACTCACTAAAACGACATTGGACATTAGTTGGCCAAACACGGAGGTAATTGTATGTTACAATTAGTTTCAAAGAAATTTTAGGTCTACAATAAAGTTGTCATGAATAAAAATAACTATAAGCCTCTATCATATCTCTACTACACATTAAAAAGTCACGTCCCTGTCATAAGCCCCACTAAACGAAAGTGTTACCAATCATGGCTACAAGGAAGGAAGACGCCCGTGGTCACTAGATGGATCAGATGTAAAGTCGATCACTTCCGTGAAATTCGAATACACTCCACATAATAACTCTACTACTCATGAAAGTTAAGTCTCTGTCATAACTCTACTAAACGAAAGTATTACCAACCATTGCTACAAGGAAGGAAGACGGCCTTGCTCACTAGATGGATCAGATGTAAAGTCGATCAGTTCCGTGAAATTCTAATACACTCAGAACTCCTAACTCTACCACTCATGAAATGAGTGCCTCTCATAACTCTGCTAAACGAAAGTCATGCTAGTTCTACAACTACCACTTCAACTTCCACTACTACTACTACTATTACTACAACTACTACTACTACTACTACTACTCTAACAACAACAACAACTACTACTACTACTACTACTACTACTACTACTTCAACTATAAGTTACAATGGAGGGAAGGATGGAATTCTAGTACAGGCCAAGTACTAACTCTACTACTCATGAAAGCTACTTACGTCTCCCTGTCAAAATAACACTAATATAAAATACTACTACTACTCATGAAAGTTACGCCGCTGACATGAGCACACTAAAAGAATGGCATAGTCCATTAATTTACCGTCTCTCTAAAACAAAGCCACAACACTAGACAGCTGATAAACTCTTTAGCATGGCCCTGTGGTCAGTCTCTCAGAGACTGATGTGTAGGTGCTCGTCCGTTAAATTTCGTCTAGTAACGGGTCTTTACTGATCAGCTGATAAACCCATTAGTACGAACATGGTCATTAGATGACCAAGCGTTCGGTTTGGTCATTAATAAATTTCATGTTTTGATGTTTCCACGTGTTAAACGCATTAGCGAGCCCGTCGCTACTAGTTGGCCAATCACTGAGTAAGATGTTATCATTAGATGCAAAGAAATTGTTGGTATATATTAAAAGTTGTCATGAGGTCTAATGCAGGTACCTGCTAAACTCATTAACGCGCCTTCGTGTACATACCTAGGCATGTGTAAGTGTTACAGACAAGTACTGAGTAAGTTGTTATCTTTAGATGCAAAAAAATTTAGGTATACATTTAAAGTTGTCTTGAATAAGACTGTTTTGAAAAAAGTACAAAGTTATGTCACCCCAGATAACACATTTCAACCCCACCCCATTCCCAAAAAAATTTCTCCTATCTACGAGAGCTCACAAAACGAGCGGTCAACGAGAGGTCACCCCGCTGAAGGTCACCCCGACCGAAAAAAAATGTAGACTCTCATATAAAGAAAAACATGTGCGGGTAGACTAGTTATATAAGAAATAATGTGCGTCTAAATACACGTTTGTCGCATGTGATGCTGGTACTTTACTACTAACTGAATTTAATATATATCTAATTCATTGAATTAATTGTCTGTTCTGTTTTCTTGTCTAATGTCCATGTTTCTGCACCATACATGAATGTTGAGATGATATATCATTTTGCAATTCTTAGTTTTAGCCCTGGTGTTATCTGTTTTGATGTTAGTATATTTTTCATGACATTAAAATTACTTTTTGCCATTCCTATTCTATTTATTTTTAATTTCAGTTTTACAATTTCCATCACTGGTTATAGTATGTTCAAGGTAGTTGTAGTTCTTAACTTTCTCCAGATCTATTCCTTCAATTTTGATATCCACTATAGGTTTTGAGTATTTTCTTTGTTTATGGTCATAGTTTTGGGAGCCGCGATAGCTCAGTGGTTAGTGAACTGGACTACAAAGGACAAGGGGTAGGGTTCGATCCCAACCGACGGCTTCCGGGTTAACCCAGCCTTAAATGGGTACCGGATTTTTCTGGGAAAGTAAACCAGCAAGGGCGTAATACTGACCACATTACCCCAAAAATCATGTGCTGAAGGTCTGTAAAATATAGGACCACTAACACCATATTTCCCTATACGCCACTTGGCGTGACGGGGGTACTTTACTTTTTTACTTACTATGATCATAGTTTTAGTCTTTTTGATACTCATATCTAATCCATATTTTTTGCTTCTCGTATTATCAGCATATCTTAGTTTATTGATTATCTTTACATTAATGTTTATGTCTGGCATCTCTGTGATTTTTTTAAAAATTTGCTCACTGTATAAGTTAAAAAAACTTGGTGGTAGGATGCATCCTTGTCTTACTCTTCTTTTTATATCAATAGGTGTAGAGTTCTCTTCGTTATATTTTATTATTTGTGTTTGCTCCCAGTATAAATTACATATGTTCATATGCCTCATGTGTCAGCTAGATGTATACCTTTTAAGCCGTCTATAAGATCTCGTATAATGCAAAATAAAAATATAGCCAATTTTTTTAAATCGGTTGTTTTATTTTTCCTGGGAAGAGTCCTCGGTCTTCGGCTGACATCCAACAACTCTTGTTAATTCAGAAAACGCAGCGAATAACGATGTGAGACAGTCGAACATATCGACGGATATATCGCGTCTATATTGTTAGACAATGTGACACGTCCGGTCCAAGCCATCAAATTCAGGTCATTAATTTACCTGAGATAGGAAATCTAAGTCTCCATGTCTCTTCTAGTGTAAACACGCAGTGATGGGTCAAAAGTTCAAAGAAAATACTACTTGTTGAGCTGTTAATATTACAATTAAGTGGTAGTAATTTTTACTACGGTGTCGTAAACACGTGATCATAGGTAGGTATCAGGATTACTCTTATACCTACTTCACATAGTTAATACTTAATCAAGGAATAATATTCTATCATATAATCTACTTTCAGTAATACAATTAATTCAGGTGGACTCTCTACCAAATGCAATACTTCTCTTAACATATTCAGATATTCTGCTTTCATGTAAATGAAATCAGCCTCACCCTTGATCCAGGAATACTATTCTAATATATATATATATATATATATATATATATATATATATATATATACATATATATATATATATATAAAATATACAACTCAGCACTACAATTAGTCCACGTTGACTCTAATACATCCTACACCTTAACTTTCCAGTCTTTGTTATTATCCAAAAATACTATACTTTATAGCATCTATTCTAGTTCTTAGCTATCGGACCAGTTGTTCACCTCCATCCTCATCGTGACGCGACGCCTCAACATCTCTAGTGCGGTCTGCCCACTAGACCGAGTTATAACAACTTGCGACTATCAGAGTGACCCTGGTTCCCTATGCAAAACTATCTTTCCCCCTTGTAAACTACCTTCCTTGTGCTTATTCACTCATTCCACCATGCACGATTTCAACTCACCCACTTAGTGTCCTTGACCATGACCACTCAAGTTGAGACTACTCTTTCAATATTAATAAATAGTTAATTTATCCTCTCCCCCTAGTTTCATATAACACATTCTCTCCCTTACCTTGCCCGCATGTTTACGGAGTCACGGACACGCCAATATCCCTTACATACTTTCAACAAATAAGAGGTTATAAGTTCAAAAGTAGTCATCCTCAGTGTTGCAAGGTCAGTCATACAAGCAATGTCAAACTCGAAACGGGACAGATCATTCAGAAAATAAATAACAAGATATGTTCACTGTCAGAAAATATAGAACTAGTCCTGCAGCTATACCAGCAGACTATGGTATCCGTGGAAACTAGAAAGCAGACTCGCAAACACAAATGAAGCCTTCGTCAGTCTAACTAACCCCACAGCCTTAAAAAAGTAAAGACAATCCTTAAACTGGTTAGGAAAATGGAAAGGAGAGAAATATATGAAAAATGTGAGCCAGAACACGACAGTTTAAACAAGCTCAGCAGATATGAGCAGACCAAGAGATTCGAACTCAGAACAAGTCACTATGGCATCAGAGACACCTACATAAGATACGTCTCAATGACTCTACAACTTGCAATTCTGGAGCATAGCAAATCCTACAAGACTGCAGCAGTCTTAACGCTCTAATAAACACCACAATTATGGTCGACTGAAAGAACCATACATGATAAGTTATGGGGAACCAGTGAAGACCTCAAACATGTTCATGACCAATTATGGTCTAAACGTTTATATGCATTGCAGTAGCTAATCGCTGAAGAAGAAGAAGAGCGTTTTAGATCATTCATACTTTCTTTCATTATTACCACTATCATCATCTAGTGTCAACTCCGCATCCAAGGTTGGCTATCTAGGAGCCCCATTCCGCTCTGCCTCTTACTTTGATTGTGCAGGTTGTCATAGGCTGGCGTGTCCATCTTTTTATGATATTCGTCAATGTTAGTCTTGGTCTGCATCTTTTACCTTGAATTTTTCCTTCCAGGATTACTTTCTGTAGGCTGCTGTATCTTTTAACATGCACCAAACATTGTTTGTTCGAATTGCGTTTAATAGTTCTCTTTTCATTTTTAGTTATTTAAAACTCCATTATTTGTTTTCTTTTCTTTCCATCAACTTCTTTCCATTCTTCAATAAATTAACATTTCGAAAGCTTCAGTTTTGACTTGATGTTAGTATATCTAATCTAATCAGTGGGGTATTATATATGTTACCCCCGGAGCCTGAACATATTAACGAAATACAAAAGGAAATTATAATTTATTTTATTTTTTTCATAATTACATTACAAATTTTTGAATATTCTGTTACATATTTTGTAGGCCAATATGATTTATTTGCTTAGATTTGCATTTATTAAAGTAAAATTTCCCTATGGCCACTATAACGTTTGTGAATGAAACTGAAACTACTCTAGGATAGTACATGAAACCGCTAATAAGCAGTGGTACAGTTCTCTTCTCTCCGATTTAGAATTAATGACCTTGACATACAAAAATTTCAATGAAAATAATACGGCGAGAGCTACCTATACAAAATGCTGTTTCGTGGGTTATCTTTAGTTCTAGCCAATCAGAATCATCACAAAGTGAAAGTGAAGCTATCTGATTACCGGAACTTCCTTAGCTATTTATAACAACGTTATGCACATCAGCATCCGTAGAAAGAACTTTTTCTGCTCTCAAGAGAATCAAATCTTATTGTCACTCAACTCAGACACAAGAACGCTTATCTGGTTTGGCAGTAATGTCCATTGAGAAAT
This sequence comes from Megaustenia siamemsis, assembly GCA_032433765.1. Lineage (NCBI taxonomy): Eukaryota > Metazoa > Mollusca > Gastropoda > Stylommatophora > Ariophantidae > Megaustenia > Megaustenia siamemsis. Next base: position 43,023,167 of record JAVIAB010000117.1, on the reverse strand, counting down.
CATTCACTCAGAAACTTATAAACGAATCCAACAGTACTTTCAATGACAAAGTCATAAAGACATTTTCGTCCACAAACAAGACGGATAAAGTTTACATATAAATAAGTAAGTAATTTAAAATGTAGTGAAGTCATTAAAAAATATTACTTTATGTTAGCCTTCTGAATATAATGTATGTTTTTATTTATTATGTTAGCGGTAGCCCAGACCCCAAAACCAGTATACGCCACTGGTGGAGAGACATGATCACCTACGCCAGTAGGCCCGGTAATTGATGATGATGATACTTACATTCTATATTAATGAGTGTGTATTTCAAGTTAGTTCATGTTCGGCGCGCGTTTTTTTATATGAGGCCATGTAGAATGAATAGGCTGACAGACACACATACATATATAATCACATACTAACAAACACACAAGTAGTAGAGGTGGCGGTTAATGCCTCTCATTGCTTCGTTTTTCAGCGTTAAATGCCCTGTTTTTTGTCTATATAGAAAGTATACACGCAGCTGCGTTTTGTTAAATGCCCTGTGTTTTTTGTCTATATAGAAAGTATACACGCAGCAAGACGGATCGACCAACACAGCGAGACCTCGGTGAGCATAGGTGACCTTGTGATACGCACTGCCTCACGATATGTGTGTGCTTGTAAATAAATAGTGTGATGTGATGATTTGAAAAGGGAGGAGAGCAGGTGCTAGCTCTCGCTTGTTCATCAGTAATAGTGGTTCGCGCTCTCTCTCTCTCTCTCTCTCTCTCTCTCTCTCTCTCTCTCTCTCTGACAAGTGAATTAACCAAGATGTTCACCAGAAGATGTCTCGTTATGAGAAAACATCTGTAAAAGATCAAATAGTCCTTTATTAATAATACTTAACATACCTAATTTAAATACATTAATATTTAATACCAAGCACATCAGGACTAAAAATATATACTTTCTAACCAATCAATAAGATAATAATATGAAAAACGAAGGAATAATACACTCAATAGACTTACCATACATACTTTATACATATTACCATTAATACAATCGAATAGCCTTTTATTGATAACCTACCACATCGTTATGAGATAAGAGAAAAACAGAAAAAATATTCAACTTGCAGCATAAAATAGACCCACAACACAGACCGCTAGACTGAACAGTACTATGAAAATAAACTTCCGTGAATCAATCGCGCTTATACACGAAGTTTCATATGCGACTGGTAAATAAAAGTTGGACGAAACTATTTCACTCTCGACTAATATCTAGGGTAACCAAACAGAGAAGAGGATTTCTATCGGACACCCATCAACGAAATGACTGACCTTTAGATTAACCAATCAGAGAAGAGGATTTCTATCGGACACCCATCAACGAAAGTTTAAACTGCTTCGAACATAATGCACACTGATGTTCACCAGAAGATGTCTCGTTATGAGAAAAACATCTGTAAAAGATCAAATAGTCCTTTGTTAATAATACTTAACATACCTAATTTAAATACATTAATATTTAATACCAAGCACATCAGGACTAAAAATATATACTTTCTAACTAATCAATAAGATAATAATATGAAAAACGAAGGAATAATACACTCAATAGACTTAACATACATGCTTTATACATATTACCATTAATACAATCGAATAGCCTTTTATTGATAACCTACCACGTCGTTATGAGATAAAAGAAAAACAGAAAAAAATATTCAACTTACAGCATAAAATATACCCACAACACAGACCGCTAGACTGAACAGTACTATGAAAATAAACTTCCGTGAATCAATCGCGCTTATAACACGAAGTTTCACATGCAACTGGTAAAAAAAAGTTGGACTACAATACACATTTTCACTCTCGACTAACGAAATGACTGACCTTTAGATTAACCAATCAGAGAAGAGGATTTCTATCGGACACCCATCAACGAAATGACTGACCTTTAGATTAACTATTCAGAGAAGAGGATTACTGTTATCGTGATAACTGACCTCATTTTCCACATTAAGTGCTGTCGATTCTGACACATGGGTTATTTTAAATCGATTCGGTCCCTGATAAAAGCCACCGGTCGGGTCAATGGTGGAGGAAATAATACAGGTGGCGGGTTACTTGAACGCGCTTTGACCCCTGATGCAATACCAGAGGATTTCCATGACAGTCATAATAGTTAGACACAACGAGCAGAAAGTTATATTCAAGATCCAAAAAGTTAGACCAAATTGCAAACATTTTACCTCCAGAACACAAAAAATTTAAGCTCATTAGCGAAAAAGTCGACCTCAAAACCCTAAAAATCTACTCACATAGTCATAATAATTAGACACATCGAACAGATAGTTATATTCAAGGTCCAAAAAGTTAGACCAAATCGTAACATTTTAGCACCAGAACACACTAATTTAGGCTCATAAGCAAAAAGTCGATCTCAAAACCCTGCAAATCTACTCCCATAGTCATAATAGTTAGACACATCGAACCGATCGTTATTTCTAAAGTCCAAAAAGTTAGGCCAAATCGCAAACATTTTACCCCCAGAACACATAAATGTAGACTCATATTAAAAAAGTCGACCTAAAAAAAAAAATTACCCACATAGTCATAATAGTTAGACACAATGAGCAGGAAGTTATATTCAAGGTCCAAAAAGTTAGGCCAAATCGCAAACATTTTACCTCCAGAACAGAAAAATGTAAGCTCATAAGCGAAAAAGTCGACCTCAAAACCCTAAAAATCTACTCACATAGTCATAATAGTTAGGCACATCGAACAGATAGTTATATTCAAGGTCCAAAAAGTTAGACCAAATCACTAAGATTTTACCACCAGATCACACAAATTTAGGCTCATATTCAAAAAGTCGACCTAAAAATCCTAAAATCTACTCCCATACCAATACAAGTTAGAAACATCGAATAGATAGTTACATCCAAAGTCCCAAAAATTACGCCAAAGCGCAACATTTTTACCCCCAGACCACAAAAATATAGGCACATATCCAAAAGGTCGACCTCAAAACCCTACAAATCTACTCCCATACTCATACTAGTTAGACACAACGACCAGGACTTTATATTCAAGCTCCAAAAAAGTTAGACCAAATCGCAAACATTTTACTCCCAGAACACAAAAATGTAGGCTCACATTCAAAAAGTCGACGTAAAAATTTCAAAAATCTACTCACTTAGTCATAATAAATACATCGAACCGATCGTTATTTCTAAAGTCAAAAAAGTTTGGCCAAATCACTAAAATTTTACCCACAGAACACAAAAATATAGACTCATATTTAAAAAGTCGACCTCAAAACCATAAAAATCTACTCACATAGTCCTACTAGTTAGACACAACGAGCAGGAAGTTATATTCAAGGTCCAAAAAGTTAGGCCAAATCGCAAAATTTTAGCACCAAAACACAAAAATTTAGGCTCATATTAAAAAAGTCGACATCCAAACCCTAAAAATCTACTCCCATAGTCATACGAGTTAGACACAACGAGCAGTAAGTTATATTCAAAAGCCAAAAAAAACCCTTTATTTTAGACATCCCCATACCAACAATTTTCTTAAAAATCACTTTTATGATAGTTACCCCCCCCCCCTTACCATTTTTAAAGGATACGCCCATAAATCGGTAAAAATAGTAAATTAACACTCTTGACTTGACCCAAACTTTATTTTAGACATCCCCATAGCAAAGATTTACTTATAAATCACTTTATGATTGTCGCCCCCATGGCCATTTTTGAGGGATATACCCCATAAAATCGGTAAAAATCGTAAATTTAGCACGCATGCTTACCTAAACCTTTATTTTAGACACCACGTTACCAAAAATTTACTTAAAAATCACTTTTATGATTGTTACCCCATGTCCATTTTTTAGGGATACGCCCCTGAAATCGATAAAAAATTGAAATTTAACCTCAAGGCATACCCCAAACTTTATTTTAGACATACCCATGCCAAAAATTTGCATAAAAAAACCACTTTATGATTTTATACCCCTTACCATTTTTGAGGGATACGCCCCTGAAATCGATAACAAATTTAAATTTAGCACGTAGACTTACCTAAAACTTTATTTTAGACATCCCCATACCAAAAATTTACTTAAAAATCACTTTTGAAATTTTTACCCCCCCCCCCCCTTACCATTTTTGTGAGATACGCCCCTGAAATCGATAAAAAATGAAATTTAATCTCAAGGCCTACCTCAATCATAATATTTGACACCCTACATATCAAATTCCAACAAAAAAACAACAAAAAGCTATTAGTGTTGGTGGCTGTATATCCACCCCAAATGTAATTTTTTTTTTTGCACCACTGCACGGTGGAAGTCCCGTGCAGTTTCGGTACATGTGCGTGCACTTTTGGAGATACAGCCGCAACAGTACTAGCTTTTTGTTGTTTTTTTGTTGGAATTTGATATGTAGAGGTGTCAAATAGTATGTTTGAGGAATTCCTTGAGGTTAAATTTCATTTTTTATCGATTTCAGGGGCGTGTCCCACAAAAATGGTAAGAGGGGTAACAATTTCAAAAGTGATTTTAAAGTAAATTTTTGGTATGGGAATGTCTAAAATAAAGTTTGAGGTATGCCTTGAGGTTAAATTTCAATTTCTTATCGATTTCAGGGTCGTATCCCGCAAAAATGGTAAGGGGGTAAAATCATAAAAGTGATTTTTAAAGTAAATTTTTGGTATGGGGATGTCTAAAATAAAGTTTTAGGTAAGTCTATGTGCTAAATTTACGATTTTTATAGATTTCATGGGCGTATCCTTCAAAAAGGTAAGGGGGTAACAATCATAATAGTAATTTTTAAGAAAATTGTTGGAATGGGGATGTCTAAAATAAAGTTTGGGGCATGCCTTGAGGTTAAATTTCAATTTTTTATCCATTTCATTGGCGTATTCCTCAAAAATGGACATGGGGGGGAACAATCATAAAAGTGATTTTTAAGTAAATTTTGGTAACGGGATGTCTAAAATAAAGTTTTAGGTAAGCCTGCGTGCTAAATTTACGATTTTTACTGATTTTATAAGCGTATCCCTCAAAAATGGCCATGGGGGTAACAATCATAAAAGTGATTTATAATTAAATCTTTGCTATGGGGATGTCTAAAATAAAGTTTGGGGTAAGTCAAGAGTGTTAATTTACTATTTTTACCGATTTTATGGGCGTATCCCTTAAAAGTGGTAAGGGTGGTAACTATCATAAAGTGATTTTTAAGAAAATTGTTGGTATGGGGATGTCTAAAATAAAGGGATTTTTTTGGCTTTTGAATATAACTTCCTGCTCGTTGTGTCTAACTAGTATGACTATGGGAGTAGATTTTTATGGTTTTGAGGTCGACTTTTTAAATATGAGTCTATATTTTTGTGTTTTGTGGGTAAAATTTAGTGATTTGGCTAAACTTTTTTGACTTTAGAAATAACGATCGGTTCGATGTGTCTAACTATTATGACTAAGTGAGTAGCTTTTTGAAATTTTTAGGTCGACTTTTTGAATGTGAGCCTACATTTTTGTGTTCTGGGAGTAAAATGTTTGCGATTTGGTCTAACTTTTTTGGAGCTTGAATATAAAGTCCTGGTCGTTGTGTCTAACTAGTATGAGTATGGGAGTCGATTTGTAGGGTTTTGAGGTCGACTTTTTGGATATGTGCCTACATTTTTGTGGTGGGGGTAACATTTTTTCGCTTTGGCGTAATTTTTGGGACTTTGGATGTAACTATCTATTCGATGTTTCTAACTTGTATTGGTATGGGAGTAGATTTTAGGATCTTTAGGTCGACTTTTTGAATATGAGCCTAAATTTGTGTGATCTGGTGGTAAAATTTTAGTGATTTGGTCTAACTTTTTGGACCTTGAATATAACTTCCTGCTTGTTGTGTCTAACTATTATGACTATGTGAGCAATTTTTTTTTTAGGTCGACTTTTTTAATATGAGCCTACATTTATGTGTTCTGGAGGTAAAATGTTTGCGATTTGGCCTAACTTTTTGGACTTTAGAAATAACGATCCGTTTGATGTGTCTAACTATTATGACTATGGGAGTAGATTTGCAGGGTTTTGAGATTGACTTTTTGCTTATGAGCCTAAATTTGTATGTTCTGGTGCTAAAATTTTGCGATTTGGCCTAACTTTTTGACCTTGAATATAACTTCCTGCTCGTTGTGTCTAACTATTATGACTATGTGAGTAGATTTTTAGGGTTTTGAGGTCGACTTTTTAAATATGAGTCTATATTTTTGTGTTTTGTGGGTAAAATTTTAGTGATTTGGCCAAACTTTTTTGACTTTAGAAATAACGATCGGTTCGATGTGTCTAACTATTATGACTATGTGAGTAGATTTTTGAAATTTTTAGGTCGACTTTTTGAATGTGAGCCTACATTTTTGTGTTCTGGGAGTAAAATGTTTGCGATTTGGTCTAACTTTTTTGGAGCTTGAATATAAAGTCCTGGTCGTTGTGTCTAACTAGTATGAGTATGGGAGTAGATTTGTAGGGTTTTGAGGTCGACTTTTTGGATATGTGCCTATAATTTTTTGGTCTGGGGGTAAAAATGTTGCGCTTTGGCGTAATTTTTGGGACTTTGGATGTAACTATATATTCGATGTTTCTAACTTGTATTGGTATGGGAGTAGATTTTAGGATTTTTAGGTCGACTTTTTGAATATGAGCCTAAATTTGTGTGATCTGGTGGTAAAATCTTAGTGATTTTGGTCTAACTTTTTGGACCTTGAATATAACTATCTGTTCGATGTGTCTAACTATTATGACTATGTGAGTAGATTTTTAGGGTTTTGAGGTCGACTTTTTCGCTTATGAGCTTACATTTTTTCTGTTCTGGAGGTAAAATGTTTGCGATTTGGCCTAACTTTTTGGACCTTGAATATAACTTCCTGCTCGTTGTGTCTAACTATTATGACTATGTGCGTAATTTTTTTTTTTTTTTTTTTTTTTTGGATTTTTAGGTCGACTTTTTAAAATGAGCCTACATTAATGTGTTCTGGGGGTAAAATGTTTGCGATTTGGCCTAACTTTTTGGACTTTAGAAATAACGATCGATTCGATGTGTCTAACTATTATGACTATGGGAGTAGATATGCAGGGTTTTGAGATCGACTTTTTGCTTATGAGCCTAAATTAGTGTGTTCTGGTGCTAAAATGTTTGCGATTTGGTCTAATTTTTTTGACCTTGAATATAACTATATGTTCGATGTGTCTAACTATTATGACTATGTCAGTAGATTGTTAGGGTTTTGAGGTCGACTTTTTCGCTAATGAGCTTACATTTTTTGTGTTCTGGAGGTAAAATGTTTGCAATTTGGCCTAATTTTTTGGACCTTGAATATAACTTTCTGCTCGTTGTGTCTAACTATTATGACTGTCATGGAAATCCTCTGGTATTGCATCAGGGGTCAAAGCGCGTTCAAGTAACCCGCCACCTGTATTATTTCCTCCACCATTGACCCGACCGGTGGCTTTTATCAGGGACCGAATCGATTTAAAATAACCCATGTGTCAGAATCGACAGCACTTAATGTGGAAAATGAGGTCAGTTATCACGATAACAGTAATCCTCTTCTCTGATTAGTTAATCTAAAGGTCAGTCATTTCGTTGATGGGTGTCCGATAGAAATCCTCTTCTCTGATTGGTTAATCTAAAGGTCAGTCATTTCGTTGATGGGTGTCCGATAGAAATCCTCTTCTCTGATTGGTTAGCCTAGATGTTAGTCGAGAGTGAAATAGTGTCGTCCAACTTTTATTTACCAGTCGCATGTGAAACTTCGTGTTATAAGCGCGATTGATTCACGGAAGTTTATTTTCCTAGTAATGTTCAGTCTAGCGGTCTGTGTTGTGGGTCTATTTTATGCTGCAAGTTTAAAATTTTTTCTGTTTTTCTCTTATCTCATAACGATGTGGTAGGTTATCAATAAAAGGCTATTCGATTGTATTAATGGTAATATGTATAACGTATGTATGGTAAGTCTATTGAGTGTATTATTCCTTCGTTTTTCATATTATTATCTTATTGATTAGTTAGAAAGTAGATATTTTTTAGTCCTGATGTGCTTGGTATTACATATTAATGTATTTAAATTAGGTATGTTAAGTATTATTGATAAAGGACTATTTGATCTTTTACAGATGTTTTCTCATAACGAGACATCTTCTGGTGAACATTTTGGTTAATTCACTTGTCAGAGAGAGAGAGAGAGAGAGAGAGAGAGAGAGAGCGAACCACTATTACTGATGAACAAGCGAGAGCTAGCACCTGCTTTCCTCCCTTTTCAAATCATCACATCACACTATTTATTTACAAGCACACACATATCGTGAGGCAGTGCGCATCACAAGGTCACCTATGCTCACCGAGGTCTCGCTGTGTTGGTCGATCCGTCTTGTTGCGTGTATACTTTCTATATAGACAAAAAACACAGGGCATTTAACAAAACGCAGCTGCGTGTATACTTTCTATATAGACAAAAAACAGGGCATTTAACGCTGAAAAACGTAGCAATGCTTGGCATTAACCTCCACCTCTACTACTCACACATACATATGAACATACTAACAAGCCTAGAAGATAGCTGATATGGAATAGCTTATTAAGTAAAGTTTACCTCCACGTCTTGCTAGGCAGATGGGAAAATGAATGCAGCACATGTTGGGTGATGTCAATATCACGCCAGGTCGCCTTTGATTGATTAATTATCCTTTTGGGCCGAATATGACGCAAAAGGCAAAAGTCACAGTTCTCCATATTCGACGGTCAGGCGCAACTTGTTTTAGTTCTTGGTTCTCTCTGAGACCAGTAGCTGCGCCCTCTTTGATGACAGTTCTACGTAGAGTTTCTTTCCGTCTTCCTCATTTTCTTATACCGTCCAGATCTTCAAATAAGGGCCTGGTGAGGTAGCCTTTTAACGTCCGTTCCGAGAACGTGGCCTAGGTTTTTCCAGCACCACTTTCTAACGTAACTAGATACATATTCAGTTCCATATCTTATTTTTGTAATTGATTTAATGTCTGACCATGGGATGTTTAGCAGTCTTCGAAGGAATTTGTCATCGAAAGTATTTAGTCTTTGGTCTGGAGCTTTTGTTGATTTCCAGCTCTCGAACCCCTATGTTAATACTGGAATCACACAGGAATGAAAGATTTTGAGCTTTGTGTGGTTACTAATTGTCTTTGAAATCTAAATATTTGAGAGCTTGTTAAAGGCATTTGAGACCAGTGCGATCCGGTCTTTATTTCAGTTGTTGTATCGTCAGTTGTTGTATCGCCAGTTGTTGTATCGCCAGTTGTTGTATCGCCAGTTGTTGTATCGTCAGTTGTTGTATCGCCAGTTGTTGTATCGCCTGTTGTTGTATCGCCAGTTGTTGTATCGCCAATTGTTGTATCGTCAGTTGTTGTATCGCCAGTTGTTGTATCGCCAGTTGTATCGCCAGTTGTTGTATCGTCAGTTGTTGTATCGCCAGTTGTTGTATCGCCAGTTGTTGTATAGCCAGTTGTTGTATCGCCAGTTGTTGTATCGCCAGTTGTTGTATCGTCAGTTGTTGTATCGCCAGTTGTTGTATCGCCAGTTGCTGTATCGTCAGTTTTTGTATCGCCAGTTGTTGTATCGCCAGTTGTTGTATCGCCAGTTGTTGTATCGTCAGTTTTTGTATCGCCAGTTGTTGTATCGCCAGTTGTTGTATCGCCAGTTGTTGTATCGTCAGTTGTTGTATCGCCAGTTGTTGTATCGCCAGTTGCTGTATCGTCAGTTTTTGTATCGCCAGTTGTTGTATCGCCAGTTGTTGTATCGCCAGTTGTTGTATCGTCAGTTTTTGTATCGCCAGTTGTTGTATCGCCAGTTGTTGTATCGCCAGTTGTTGTATCGCCAGTTGTTGTATCGCCAGTTGCTGTATCGTCAGTTTTTGTATCGCCAGTTGTTGTATCGCCAGTTGTTGTATCGCCAGTTGTTGTATCGTCAGTTGTTGTTTCGCCAGTTGTTGTATCGCCTGTTGTTGACATTTTGCTGTCAAGGTAGTTGAAATTTCGGACTTTTCAAGACACTGGTAGTTTGATGTGTTCGGGTATGATGGTGATGTCGATAATTTTCGTTTTCGAAGTGTAGATTTTGAGATCAACTTGTGAAAAATGTTGAAGTTTTATCTTTCCCTGGGCATCCGCATGCATTTAACTAAAAAAGTGCTGTATTGTCTGCAAAGTCGAGATCTTCAAGAATTTCATTGTTGACCCATTTGATACCCAGATGTGCGTCTTTCATGCATTTGAATATCAATATATATATATATATATATATATATATATATATATATATATATATATATATATGTGTGTGTGTGTGTGTGTGTATGTATGTATGTATGTATGTATGTATATATATATATATATATATATATATATATTTGTACATATTTTTTTTATAGTTTGAAAATAACACCTTTCTTCCACTGAGGTATTAGGGTCTCGTTCAGTCAAACTTCGTTTAAAAATTGTAGTAGATTTTTTTTTTTTGGGGGGGGGGGTTCTCATCCGCTGCTTTTATCATGAGATCTCGTCACTGCCCAACGCTTTGTTATTCATTTTCTTCTTAATGGCTGCCTGAAGCTCTTTGGTAGTGCAAGTTGTGCATGAAGCATCGGGGGGTGGGGGGCATATTTATTTCATCTAATGTAGGGACGATCTTGGCTTATGATCTATTTACTATTTCTGTGAAGTTTTCTAACCAACGATTTTTATCTTCTTCAGACACTAATAGATCTTTACTGTAAGCGTTAGGTGAGGTTGAATGATTACTCAACTGTTTCATCATGTGAAAGACACAGTTGTACCATTTCCTGCCTTATACAGCTGTTTCACTAGCTGTGGCTAGATTGTGTATATAATTTCTCGTCCATTTGCGCACCAGCTTTCATGTCTTTATCCAGGCAAGTGTACCTCTGCTTGTTTAAAATAGATGAAATTATATGAAGATGTATCTTTTGTAGATAAAAGACTTAGTTTCAACTGTTTTCTTTCTTTAAATTTCTCTCAGGTGTTTTCACAAATCCATTTCTTTATCTGTCTCTGCACATAGCTAAGTGTGTTCATTGCTGCATCTTTTAAGGTAATAACAAAAGCATCCCATTTCTGTTCCATCCCAGTTCAATGGTGCTGCTGTTATTGACAATTTCTGTTGATTTTGTTTAGTGGTGTATTTGGTTTGCATCTCTGCATTGAAAGTGCTCTGGTTTCAAGATGGAATATATTTTCTTCTAGCTTAGCTGTATTCGATTATCGACGGCCTAACAATCCGTCATCGCGAAATTGATATAGAAACGGAATTCTTAGTACTTTATGTCACGATGGTTCGTTGTGAACTGTTACATTTGGTGGCTATATTCAAAGTTGAATAATGGAACTTGAGAACGATGTACCAGACTGGGAAAACTGATCAAGTCTATCTTTACTTCCTAGAAAAATCTTTGATACCTAATTTTAGAGGCTGGATGAACCACGGAGCCTTGTGAGTCCAAAAAAATCCTCCACTTCTGATGATCGAAACCCGGACCCTTCTGCTAGCTTATTAAAAGTGCGAGTATTTCCTAAATATTTATTTCCCTTATATTTTTGTTCATGAATCATTGGCTTGCATTTGTGCAAGTAATAAAAGAACTAGTTTAATGTTAATTGTTTAAAATGTGCCTTAATAAAACGTAGATGTGTCTTTGGCTACATATTATCATACCATAATTCAATGACAATCATGAATATGTTCCTCTTTTTTAATTCTTCTTTTCCCTTGTCAAGGGACAACAAGGGACTCACCAACAATTTTATTCTATAAGGAAACTAACTGTATCACTAAAGTTGACTCCTTAATAAGCATTCTTATTTAAGAAAAATGTATAACAGTACAATTAGAAGAAAACATTTGATATGTAATTTTGCAGATAATATGCAACTTTTTATAACTATCACCTATTTAATACCATTTATTAATGTACTTTTTTGTACTTTTATTTACAGTGTTAATGTGACAATATATATATATATATATATATATATATATATATATATATATATATATATATATATATATATATATATCTGCGATCAAGACTCAATCAGAGTAGGATTCCAGACTCTCTCATGAAGTCAGCTGTCTAAGTGATTCGATTGCCCCAAATAGTTTCTCTTCCATGGAGGTGGGTGTGGGCCACATTGCTCTTCACAGGTCTGTGTACTGGCGGCAATCCTGTAGAATGTAGAACATGTTTTGTAGTCATATTGTCCAGTGTACAGTGGCATAGCCTGGTTGTACCTATTTATGTGACAATGTTATGGCAACTTTGGCCTAATATAAGCTAGAAGGCTTATTTTCAAGGATGGATTGATCGTGTCTTGCATTTGTTTGATTCTTTGCTGTTCAAAAATTGTCTTAGGCTGATCATTTCCTAATGCAATTTTCTTTTTAATGGGATTGTAATGTTAGTTGGTAATGTCCTTGCTGTTATTAGCAGGTCCTATCAGGAAATAAGAGTATGTTTGTTTTGCGGGGTACATGATACCTTGGAGTCAAGTGAGACACAGCGTTAGGAAAAAATATATAATATTCATCCTTAAATTTAAATAAAGATTCAAATTATTTGATTCTTTGTTGCTCAGTGCAAGTGTTACGCTGCCTATTTTTCTCAGTTAAAAAAAAATAATACACTTCTTAATGCTTAAATAATAAATAACCGTAAATTTCAAATGTAATTGGCCACGAATTGTTTAGATGGTTAGAGAGGAGTTTAAGTGGGACAGCATTGTTCTGGGTGTGTTTTGATAAATTGTATCCCAATTATATATTCAAATTCAATAGGCACATAATGTAAAAATTATGGTGTCAATTTATGTAGTGTGGTATATTTATTGAGATGTATTTACTATATAATTTGTTGTGATATATAATGTGTGATATAATGCCATATTTAAACGTTAGTTTGGTTACAAAAGGATCTAATTAGGCAGAAATGCCAGGTTGGTTAGAGTAGAGTTGAAATATTTATCTATTTTGATGGAAATGAGATAGATGGGTCAGCAGCGTTTAGTTAGTGAGAGTGGAGTTTAATGGGACAGCAGCAATTAGTTAGTGAGAGTGGAGTTTGATGGAACAGCAACTTTTAGTTAGTGAGAGTGGAGTTTGATGGGACAGAAGCGTTTAGTTAGTTAGATTGGAGTTTGATGGAACAGCAGCGTTTAGTTAGCGAGAGTGGATTTTGTGGAGTTTGGTGGGACAGCAACTTTTAGTTAGTGAGAGTGGAGTTTCATGGGACAGCAACTTTTAGTTATTGAGAGTGGAATTTAATGGGACAGTAATGTTTAGTTTAGTTAGTGAGAGTGGAGTTTGGTGGGACAGCAACTTTTAGTTAGTGAGAGTTGAGTTTGATGGGACAGCAGCGTTTAGTTAGTGAGAGTGGAGTTTGGTGGGTCAGCAACTTTTAGTTAGTGAGAGTGAGTAGTATCTTGGCATGTTTACGTGCAACTTTTCTTCGCCTAAAAAACAACGCGTTATTCCCAACCGTAACCTAAATATTTATTCTCCTAAAAAAATAAACAACGCTACTCTCCCTTTTTCTTTATTTATTCTAAAAAAAATTAATAATCTCTCTGCGACAAAAAAAACGTGTGATTCACAACCGTGGCATTATTTTACTCTCCTAAAAAAAATAAACACTACCCACCCTTTTTTTATTAAAAAAAAAATCTCTCTGTGACAATAAAACAACGCGTGATTCACAAACTATGACACAATTTTACTCTAATAAAAAATAAACAATGATATTACTAACAACGCTATTACTGGCTAAACAACGTTACTTCTTTTTCTTTATTCTCCTAAAATATTCAAAACTTTCAAACACATGAAACCGTAAAGGAACCCCCTTTTTGCATGTGATCTCACCAAACACATAATAAAGGAAAATTATCGTGAACACAAATTAAGCACCATTTATGGGGAACCACCTATTACGTCATAAGAGCCGGCTTGACCTACATTAAATAAGTGTTAAACGTATTCAACAAGTGTCATAACATCATAATTATTCATACTATTCATAATTCAAGAAGTGGTTGAAGTACATTCAACTATTCACATTCAACAAGTGGTTAAATTTTAACAAGTGTTCTTCAACAATTCTTTGAAGTACATTCAACAAGTGATTAAAGAGAACTCAGTATATTCAACAAGTGGTTAAAGAAAATCCCAAATTGTACTTACTTAGTTATGCATAAAACCCAACATATTCAACAAGTAGCAAAAAACCCCACTTAACCTTGACACCATATAACTCACCTTTCACATTCACCATGTGTCAAAAATAACCCAAAGAACACACTTTATCATTCAACAGGTGGCATTCTGAACCCACAGAACAAACTTTTTCATTCAACAGGTAGTCTATAACAATATAAATTTCAAATATTCGAGAGCATATTGTTCATTTATTTCCCCATACTAATCTCGAAACAAGGCGGTGTGTTGAGGAGTTCCATCTTGTTTCGAGCTGTCTATTGTTCTATGTTTTATTCTATTGTTGAATATATGATATTTTTTTAGTATTGTAAACGTGTTTCCTCCTCTGAAAATATTCGCATATACAAGCCAGATATCAATAGTATGTATGTATATATGTATAAATATATATAATAGTATACACACATATGCATGTATACACATATAAGCAGTTGAATCCACTTATAACAAGACCGGGTATAACGAGACCAATTTAAAAATCCACAATTTTTTTAAAATTTATCCTATAGATTGGAGACATGAGAAGACTGCACTGAGTTATTACATTTAGATTCATTATTTTTGTCAGCTGAAGAATATAAACATAAGGCCGTAGAAGCAGTGAAAATTGGTCTTTAGCACGTTCTTAAGTATCTTGAACCTCTGACTGAGTGATGCCTTTCTCTGAACAGTTTGATACAACCCTAAGCTTCGCTTGAAAGAAATATTCACTTCCAATGTGACAAGTTGAAAAAAAAAGAAACAAAAAATATGTATCATCACAGACAATGAGGTCTCATTAAACTCCTCATTCTTCTACCTTTTAGCTCCCAGTGGAGCATAGGTCTTCAACAAACACTTTCCAAGTCGTTCTGTTTTTTGCAATTCTTTTAAGATCATTCCATGTCTTCCTCATCATCTTCATCTCTGCTTCGATCTGTCTTCTCCAAGAATTCCTTGGTCTTCCTCTTTGTCTTTTCCCCTGGAGATTCCAAAAAAGGGCCTGTTGTGTAATACTCTCAGTTGGCTTCCGTAGTGTGTGTCCTATCCATCGCCATCGTCTTCGCTGTATCTCTTTATCCACTGGTATTTGACCGGTACATTTCCATAATTCCACGTTAGTGACTATGTCCTGCCATTTCCATCCCTTTATTCTGCGCAAGCATCCATTAATGAAAGTCTGTACCTTCGTGATTGTCAGTTTTGTTATTCTCCATGTTTCACAGCCATATAATAGGACCGACTTAACATTTGAGTTGAACATTTTTATTTTTGTATTTAGCCTAATTTCTTTGGATTTCCATGTGTTTCCCAGTGCAATGAAAGCTCCTCTTGCTTTTGATATCCTTATTTTGGTATCATTTTCTGTTCCTCTCTCTTTATCTATATTACTGCCCAGATATATGTAAGATTGTACGTCTAGTAGAGGTATTTCTCCTAGTTTTATTTGGTTATTGCCAACTGCATTAATTCTCATAATGTTGGTCTTATCTCTATTAATCTTTAGTCCTAGCTGTTGTGATCTCTCATCTAATATACTCATTTTATCCTGCATCTGTTGATGGCTGTGTGATAGGAGAGCTATGTCATCAGCAAAGTCTAAATCATCAAGTTGTTTGGTCAGTGACCACTGGATCCCATTTCTGTTGTTTTGAGTTATTTTCATAATCCAGTCTATGACCAGTAGAAAGAGAAATGGAGACAGAAGGCATCCTTGCCTTACTCCTGTTCTTATTTCAAATGCTTCTGTAAGCTGTCCTTCATGCACCACACTACATTTTGTTCCTTCATACATTGTTTTTATCAGGTTAATAAACTTTATGGGGATTCCGTAATGACTCAGCAACTTCCAAAGCATTCTTCTGTCTAAACTATCAAATGCCTTTTCGTAATCTATGAATCCAATATAAAGTGGGGATTTTAGTTCTAAACTTTGTTCAACTATTATACGTAGAGTAGTTATTTGATCAGCACATGCTCTGTTCTTCCTAAAACCTGCTTGTTCATCTCTCAAGTGTTTCTCTATAGCCTCTTTTAGTCTCTCCAGAATGATTCTGCCTAATATTTTTCCTGGCACTGATAGTGGCATAATTCCCCTATAATACAAACAGATCAACGCCTTTATCAAAGATAAGAAAGGAAATCAGCTTAGTAATATAAGGGAACAAATGGAGAGATGGAAAGAGCACTTTGAAGAACTTTTGAACAGACCCGGCTCAAATAATCCTCCAGATATACTACCAGCAGAAGAAGAGTTACACGTTAACTGTGGAAAATCAAGCAAAGAAGAAATAATGAAAGCCATCAAACTATTAAAAGATGGTAAAGCCACAGGACCAGATGAAATTCCTTCGGAAGCCATCAAAGTAGATATTAACACCTCTACCAAGATGTTACATGATCTATTGGATAAAATTTGGGAGAGGGAAGAAATACCTAAAGACTGGAGAGAAGGTTATATGATCAAACTACCAAAGAAAGGAAGTTTACAGGAGTGCACAAATTATAGGGGAATTATGCCACTATCAGTGCCAGGAAAAATATTAGGCAGAATCATTCTGGAGAGACTAAAAGAGGCTATAGAGAAACACTTGAGAGATGAACAAGCAGGTTTTAGGAAGAACAGAGCATGTGCTGATCAAATAACTACTCTACGTATAATAGTTGAACAAAGTTTAGAACTAAAATCCCCACTTTATATTGGATTCATAGATTACGAAAAGGCATTTGATAGTTTAGACAGAAGAATGCTTTGGAAGTTGCTGAGTCATTACGGAATCCCCATAAAGTTTATTAACCTGATAAAAACAATGTATGAAGGAACAAAATGTAGTGTGGTGCATGAAGGACAGCTTACAGAAGCATTTGAAATAAGAACAGGAGTAAGGCAAGGATGCCTTCTGTCTCCATTTCTCTTTCTACTGGTCATAGACTGGATTATGAAAATAACTCAAAACAACAGAAATGGGATCCAGTGGTCACTGACCAAACAACTTGATGATTTAGACTTTGCTGATGACATAGCTCTCCTATCACACAGCCATCAACAGATGCAGGATAAAATGAGTATATTAGATGAGAGATCACAACAGCTAGGACTAAAGATTAATAGAGATAAGACCAACATTATGAGAATTAATGCAGTTGGCAATAACCAAATAAAACTAGGAGAAATACCTCTACTAGACGTACAATCTTACATATATCTGGGCAGTAATATAGATAAAGAGAGAGGAACAGAAAATGATACAAAATAAGGATATCAAAAGCAAGAGGAGCTTTCATTGCACTGGGAAACACATGGAAATCCAAAGAAATTAGGCTAAATACAAAAATAAAAATGTTCAACTCAAATGTTAAGTCGGTCCTATTATATGGCTGTGAAACATGGAGAATAACAAAACTGACAATCACGAAGGTACAGGCTTTCATTAATGGATGCTTGCGCAGAATAAAGGGATGGAAATGGCAGGACATAGTCACTAACGTGGAATTATGGAAATGTACCGGTCAAATACCAGTGGATAAAGAGATACAGCGAAGACGATGGCGATGGATAGGACACACACTACGGAAGCCAACTGAGAGTATTACACAACAGGCCCTTTTTTGGAATCTCCAGGGGAAAAGACAAAGAGGAAGACCAAGGAATTCTTGGAGAAGACAGATCGAAGCAGAGATGAAGATGATGAGGAAGACATGGAATGATCTTAAAAGAATTGCAAAAAACAGAACGACTTGGAAAGTGTTTGTTGAAGACCTATGCTCCACTGGGAGCTAAAAGGTAGAAGAATGAGGAGTTTAATGAGACCTCATTGTCTGTGATGATACATATTTTTTGTTTCTTTTTTTTTCAACTTGTCACATTGGAAGTGAATATTTCTTTCAAGCGAAGCTTAGGGTTGTATCAAACTGTTCAGAGAAAGGCATCACTCAGTCAGAGGTTCAAGATACTTAAGAACGTGCTAAAGACAATTTTCACTGCTTCTACGGCCTTATGTTTATATTCTTCAGCTGACAAAAATAATGAATCTAAATGTAATAATTCAGTGCAGTCTTCTCATGTCTCCAATCTATAGGATAAATTTTAAAAAAATTGTGGATTTTTAAATTGGTCTCGTTATACCCGGTCTTGTTATAAGTGGATTCAACTGCTTATATGTGTATACATGCATATGTGTGTATACTATTATATATATTTATACATACATACTATTGATATCTGGCTTGTATATGCGAATATTTTCAGAGGAGGAAACACGTTTACAATACTAAAAAAATATCATATATTCAACAATAGAATAAAACATAGAACAATAGACAGCTCGAAACAAGATGGAACTCCTCAACACACCGCCTTGTCTCGAGATTAGTATGGGGAAATAAATGAACAATATGCTCTCGAATATTTGAAATTTATATTGTTATAGACTACCTGTTGAATGAAAAAGTTTGTTCTGTGGGTTCAGAATGCCACCTGTTGAATGATAAAGTGTGTTCTTTGGGTTATTTTTGACACATGGTGAATGTGAAAGGTGAGTTATATGGTGTCAAGGTTAAGTGGGGTTTTTTGCTACTTGTTGAATATGTTGGGTTCTATGCATAACTAAGTAAGTACAATTTGGGATTTTCTTTAACCACTTGTTGAATATATTGAGTTCTCTTTAATCACTTGTTGAATGTACTTCAAAGAATTGTTGAAGAACACTTGTTAAAATTTAACCACTTGTTGAATGTGAATAGTTGAATGTACTTCAACCACTTCTTGAATTATGAATAGTATGAATAATTATGATGTTATGACACTTGTTAAATACGTTTAACATTTAATGTTGGTCAAGCCGGCTCTTATGACGTAATAGGTGGTTCCCCATAAATGGTGCTTAATTTGTGTTCACGATAATTTTCCTTTAAAATGTGTTTGGTGAGATTACATGCAAAAAGGGGGTTCCTTTACGGTTTCATGTGTTTGAAAGTTTTGAATATTTTAGGAGAATAAAGAAAAAGAAGTAACGTTGTTTAGCCAGTAATAGCGTTGTTAGTAATATCATTGTTTATTTTTTATTAGAGTAAAATTGTGTCATAGATTGTGAATCACGCGTTGTTTTATTGTCACAGAGAGATTTTTTTTTTAATAAAAAAGGGTGGGTAGTGTTTATTTTTTTTAGGAGAGTAAAATTATGCCACGGTTGTGAATCACACGTTTTTTTGTCGCAGAGAGATTATTAATTTTTTTTAGAATAAATAAAGAAAAAGGGAGAGTAGCGTTGTTTATTTTTTAGGAGAATAAATATTTGGGTTACTGTTGGGAATAATGCGTTGTTTTTTAGGCGAAGAAGAGTTTATTGCAATGGGTTTTCTGCGTGGCTTCTAAGTGAATGAGAAAAGTAAAGCTTGGTAGTGACAAAGTTTAATTGAGTAATACATTTTTTATACATTCGGTATACAAAAATTAAAGTAGACACAATATATATATATATATATAACATAAAATATATAACACTTAAATCAAAGAAAATAATTTTACAGAGATTTTTTTAAAAAGAAGTCAAAACTACTGTCTAGCACAAAATCAATTTTATTTGATAAAATGATGGGGTTGAATGCTTTAGGGGATGGGGGAATGAACCATCGGGAAGAGTGGGTGAAATTAAAATAACTGATGTGAGGTGGGTGGGGTTTCTGGGAATAAGAACCGTGCAACGCGGGGTGTTGGAGCAAAGGTCGAAGGTTCGATTTTGGAGTCAGGGGAAATATATAGGGATCCATTATGTGGGTCGGTGAAATTGTTGTGGAACTAAGGGGTAAAAATGAAGTTGGGGAGGTGGGGGAAAAGGGCGAGAGTCAAGATTGGTCCGGAGTTGTCAGGAGTGAAGATGGTCGGTTCGGTGAACTCTGGAGTGATGTTATACTTGGGGAGGTGAGGCAATCTGACGATGTCAAAGGTTGTTGAGGGAAACTCATTGGCGATGTTGATGAGTAGATGTAAATGGATGAGACCCAATATTGTGTCATCAGAGTTGATTTTGACGTTGGGGAAATGGGATGCAAATTAATCAAAGATGCAAGGTTCTGTTGTGGTGGTGGTGTTGGATAGTGTTCATCATAATCGACAACCATTTGGGCGATATCTCACAAAACAAGACAGATGAGCTCTTCGTGTGTAATTGTGTCTTTTAATATCAAATAAAGCTGTATTTCGACTGGTTCTGAGAATGGCACACGAGTGCCCTGGCACCCTCTAAAATGTTGCTCAGCTGCACAACTCACCGGGTCATAGATTGTGCAGACTGTATTCAAGAACATTCTGTAAGTAAAAATAAGGACAATTAAACGAATAAGGTTATAATTTGAGTTAGGAATACGTTAGAGCTACGGTTAAGGATAAGAATAGGAAGGTTATGGTCTGGATTAGGGTTAGGAATAATTTATGGGTTCGTGTTAGGGTTATGGTTAGGGTTAAAAATAAGTTTAGAGTTATGGTTCGGAATAAGAGGATTAAAGTTAGGGTTAGGGACAATTTTAGAGTTAGGGTTAGGAATAAATTTAGAGGTAATTATATGGCTAGGGTTAGGGCTACATTTAGGTTTTTTGACCTAAGGTTTGATCATAAATTTAGGGATAAGTTTAGGGTTAGGGTTAGGAATAATTTTAGAGTTAGGGTTAGAGTTAAGAATAAATTTAGGGATAAGTTTAACGTTATGGTTATTGTTAGGTTTAGAGTTAAGGTTAGGCATCATTTTAGGGTAATGGTTTGAGTTAGGGATAAGTTTAGACTTTTATTTTTGACTTTGGAGCTAGGGAAATTTACAAAAATGATGGAAATATACAAGGAAACATCGACATTTTTTCGACCTTAATGTTGTTCACTTTAGTCTTTTCCCACTGACAATAATTGTTTTCGACTTTGAATCATATGGAAATTTGCCAAAAATGATGGAAATATATAAGACAACATCGATATTTTTGCGACATCACTTTCGACTTTTTTTTTAACTTGATACCATTGAAATTGCCAAAAAATGTTAGAAATATATAACGCATTGTCGTTCCCGGAACCTAAACCCTAACCAAAAATACTAACGCTGAATCCTAGCTTTGAATTCTAATTCTAATTCTAAATCTAAACAATAACCATAACCATAAACCCTTAACATTAAACCTGAACCCTTTACCTAAATCCCAATCCTGAACCCTTAATTTAAATATATATATATATATATATATATATATATATATATAGTCCTTTCGAGCCGAAGACGGCACATAGAGCAGAACTACAATCTCAAAAACAGAAACCTTGCGTGTCAAAATGGCACATATTGCAGAAATCACTGCTTCTAAAATCTATGGTTCTGTTTCCATAAAAATGCTTTTTTACAATGACAGCTTGTCAAGCCATCAATCAACCTCCTTAGTCGCCTCTTACGACATGCCTGGAAGGTCACAGTGTCACTATTCTTCTAATTTCTTTATATATTTAATATTCTTATATTATATATATATATATATTATCTTATATAATATATATTAATATTCTTTCTAATTTAAATATCACCCCTTAAACTGAGCCCAGAATCATTAACCTAATCGCAAACCTTGGACTTAACCCTGAAATCTTACCCTTAACACTGAACCTTAACATATACTCTAGCCCTGAACCTTATCGTAAACTTAACTCTAAACGCCGAACCTAAATCACGAACCCTGAACCCTTAATCTACACACTGAACCCAGAGCCCGAACCTTTAAATTAATCCCTAACCCTAAAACTAAACCCTGAACCTATAACTTAACTTAATCCCTAACCCTTAACCTTGACCCTTAACCTGTACACTAAGTCTAAACCTAAGGTCATATGATGTTAGATGCAAAGGACTGCTGGCAATATTTCGAGTATATTAAAATAGGACGTGATGACAGTCGCAAAGGACCGCTTGCAATACTTCGACTTCACTAAAACTTCACAGGATGATAGTTAGGCTTATATGAAATGATTAGATACACTATTGCCAATAAGCCGAATCAACTAAAATGGAACATGCTGATAGTTGTAAAAATTACGTCCTTGAGACAGTTCTACTAAAGGACACAAGCTGAAAGTTCCAAAGGTTACGCCCCTGTCATAACTCTACTAATAGGACAAAATATGGTACTGTCATCCAAGAATGTTTCGCCCCTGTCATAACTCTACTAAAAGGACACAAGCAGGAACTATCATCCAAGAAGATTACGTCTCTGACAATATTTCGAGTCTGTTAATATAATACAAGACAGTACTATCACACAAGAAGGCGATGTTCCTCTCACAACTATGCTAAAAGGACACATGCTGGTACTATCAACCAAGAAGGCTACGCCCTTGTCATAACTTGACTTAAAGGACACAAGATTGTACTATCACTCAAGAAGGTGACGCCTCTGTCATACTCTACTAAAAGGACACAAGATGGGTCGATCACCCAAGCAGGTTACGCCCCTATCATAACTCTACTAAAAGGGTACAAGATGATACTATCACCTAAGAAGGTATAACTTTACTAAAAGGACACAAGATGTAAAGTGACCAGAAGTCCCGATTTTTCCTGGACAGTCCCGATTTTTTACTGTTTCTTTTCAACATTTGTCCCGTATTTATTACTGTCCTGAATTTGTCCCAATTTTGGCCGATTTTTTAATTTTTTGTCCAGGATTTGTTAAAATACATTAGAGAAACAAATGTTTACCAATTTTGCCAATATGGTAAACGTCTCTTCCACTTAAAAATATACATTATTTCGTTGTTGTGTAGAACATGTTTAAAAAGTTGAACTGGCTGTTCATTTGGCGAAACAGTAACAGGAAAAAGCGCTCCAAGTTTTATTATTTTAATTGTTGCAACAAATGGCATCAAAACGTAATGCAGTTTCAATCGATTTGCATAAGGAATGCCCCTTTCTAATAAAAAATTCACATCAGACTTCACAATAAGATGCAATATATGTGCCTCTAGGTTTTATATTAACCATAGTGGGTGTGGTGATATTAAGTCACATAAATAGTGCGAAACATAAGAGAGCCGTCACTACAGCTGCATCAAGCTCGTCGTTAACATTTTTTTCAAGCTGAACAGATTGGTGAAAAAGAAGAACAATTAGCTGCTACAGAAGGTGCATATGTATGCCATGCAGTAATACACAATCATACATTTAGATCTATGGACTGCACATCAAAATTACTTCAGGTTACTTTAGAACAAAAATTTGCTTTTGCACGCACGAAAACAGAATCCATTATTCGAAATGTGTTCACACCCCATGTTCAAAACGAGTTGGGATGTGACCTAGAAAACTCTACATTTATTTCCATATTGACAGATGCCTCCAACAACAAGGAAATCAAGATTTTTCCTTTACTTGTCGGATACTTTGATCACAATAAAGGGCTGAAAGTTAAAATATTAGAATTGAAGTCTTTGGTAGGAGAAACATGTGATATTGTTAGTAGTTTTATTAATGATTGTCTAACGGAAAAAGGTTCAGAAAGGAAAGTGGTTGCATTATGTGCAGACAACACACATTTTAATTTTGGGGTGCTGAAAGGAAAGGAATGAACAATGTTTTCATAAAACTGAAAGAAAACCTTGGACATGGTTTGATAGATGTTAGTTGTGCATGCCCTATTTTCCACAACACTGTTCGAGCAGCTGCAGATGTATTACCTATTGATGTTGAGATGATTTTTGCTAAAATTTAATTGCACTTCAAATCATACACAGTTAGAGTTGAAAGTCTCAAGGAGCTTTACCAGTTTGTGGACACAGACTTCCAGATGATTTTAGGTTATGCACAAACTAGGTGGCTTGCACTGCTCCTTGCTGTTGAAAGGGTTCTTCACATGTTCCTGCCTTTAAAATCCTATTGTCAGTCCCAAGACAGATGCCCAGTCTTTATACAGAAATTCTTTGAAAACCCCCTGTCTGAAGCATGGCTTAATTTTGTTCACAGTCAGGCATCCTCTTTCCACGAAGCAGTGCAGAAATGAGAGGAACAGGTGGTCACTGTTTTTGAAGTAATTGACAACATGAATGGGTTGAAAAAATGGATGATGTGAACAAGTCTAAAGCCAGTGTGTCTTCATTTTATGAAACAGCTTTAAGTTATTTCAACTTGGAAAGATATTCAGAAACCTTCATCATTAGTGCGTCAAACAGTACTTTCCAGAAAATGAAATATATGACGAATATGTTTACATGAAGCAGTGTGTTACTTCTCAGAAAATGAGTGGAGTATTAATAAAACATTACCCAGGGCAGCGTTGTATTGAGATAGCTTCCCACTTCAAGAACAGGCATGTGCCAATTTCACATATTCTAAAGCTCGTAGAGTTCTTTTTGTGTCTACCGGGAACAAATGCTGCACCGGAAAGATTGTTTTCACTGACGAACAGCTTGTGGACAAATGATAAAACACATCTAAGTGTGGACACTTTAAAAGCCATGTTGATCATCAAAGTGAACAATAAGCAAATATGTGTTGAGTTTTTTAAGATGCTCCAAACAAAGAAAGATTTTTTTTTTAAAATCCACTCATCAGAAAAGTTCAGCAATTCTACTTCACCTTCCATTCAAGTGAGTGTCACTAACGTGTTATCTCCTGATAACATTTTGTAAGCCTATATTGTTAGGTGTTTTAATTAGTTTCAGGGGGACTGGTTGGTCTCGAGGCAAGACGCCGGACTCGAGACAGAGAGGTTGTGGGTTCAAATTCTGGCTCCACCAGTTGGGATTTTTATCTATGGTTTCTCTCTGCGGCATCCACTCCTGGTCTCAGCAGCGAGGCCCGGCTTAAAACGTCAATTACTCATCGACGGAAAAAATATGAGTACCTCCGAAGACGGAGTTATCTGCCTGTGCGGCGAGGGACCCCTGTGCACACGGCTGTCAGGGAAAAAATGGATTAACGCAAAGTTCAGTTCCTAGTCTCTAGGGACTTCGTCAGAGGAAAAAGCTGGCGTACGAAAAAAAATAGCTTTAAAATATATGTATTATTCACTTTGAAAAAGACGGAAAAATTTAAGTCAAATTAATCTGTCCCGGATTAGGGTTTCAAAAATATGGACCCTTTACAAGACGGTACTATCAACCAAGAAGGTGAGGACCCTGACATAATTCCACTAAAAGGACACAAGCTGAAAGTTGCAAAAGGTACGCCCCTGTCATAACTTTTCTTAAAGCATACAAGCTGGGACTATCAACCAGGAAGGTTACGTCCCTGAGAATATTTCGAGTGTATTAAAAGGATACAAGATGGGTCAATCACCAAAGAAGATTGCTCTTTACAATGCGACACAAGAAAAAATGTAACAAAAACGGCACCTGATAATGATGATAAATTGAAAGCAGACTATAGTTTTGTGTATACTCTTATTTATCTACTGATTATTTATCAGAGACTTCTTTGTTTAGATAATATATTGTTTAATAAACGTTTCAAAGTGTAAATGAAATAATTAACTAAATCTGTTTTAAATTATTATGGAGAATAAAACGGCATATTCTGAATGCGGTGAGATTTCCACGGTCGAAATTAGATCACTCTTCCCCTCTACCTCCTAGCCTCTCTCTTACTCTGCCTTTTCGTTTGCTATCACTCTCTCCCCTACCTCCTTTCTCTCTCTCTCTCTCTCTATTTGTCCTATCACTTAGTACCTCCCTCTCTCTCTCTTTCATCATTTCCTCTCTCTCGCTCTCATCCACCTTCCCCTCTCTCGCCCTTTTGTTCCAATAGCTTCCTCCTTTCGCTTTTCAATTTCGCTCTCTCTCTCTCTTTTTCTCTCATTCACTCTGTGCTCAACAAACCATTTATGGTTGAAAATAATTGTTCACCTTTAAGAAAGACGGGAAACGATCAGTTCTGAGTTCGAATGTGAAAGAAGATGGTATATATATATATATATATATATATATATATATATATATATATATATATATATATATATATATTACTTAATGGTCTGAAGTTAAGGAAACATAATTATCATACCTTTAATTAATTTAGTAAATAGATTAAGAAGTCTCAGGAGTAGCTCATCTTTACGTCGAATACGGTGACCCTTGAGGCCTCGATCTCCGCCTCTGGTGTCAAGTCATTCTGGAGTCGTTTAGTTACAACAAAAAAAAAACATAAAAAGTTTCACACTGGTTCAAATTCTCCCGGTGCCGGGCAGTTGGCTACACCTCGGTGCAACTAAAACGCTTCGTGGAATGTAGAACTCCTGTCAGTCAAAGGGACTTTTTCGAGAGGGACTGAATGTGCTTCGCCGTTAACATAAACCATTGTCGCCTGTGGCGTTCCACAATCCACAAAGTTTTGGAGCTCGACACCAGAGGCGTTTAACGCAATTAGCTAGATTGTTAATCTATCTATCTATTGACCTTTCGAGCCATATCCGGCCCATAGGGCGTAGACCCAGACACTCCTTCTCCTATCTGAATTTTTGTTCTAGCAGTTTTCAATTCTTTTAAAGATATTTTATCAAATCTCGCCATTTGTCTCTGTTCTGTGCAAGCAGCTCTATCTCATTGAGGGAACCGATTCTTGCTGCTCTTGCCTCTCTCATCAATGTTCTTCTCAGTGTCTTTCTGGGTCTTCCTCTTTTTCTCTTACCTGTTGTTTCCCACATGAGGGCTTGCTTTGCTATTCGGTTATTATCTCTTCTCATCACATGTCCAACATATGACCATCGTCTTTTCTTTATTACTGAAGATATTAGTGGTTGATTGGCGATTTCTCTAATTTCCTCGTTTGTTTTGAATTCGTTCCACGCTATACCAAGAATTTTCCTTAGACAATTATTTTCGAATGCGTTCAACTTTGTTTCTATGTCTCTTGTTGTTTTCCAGCTTTCACACGCATACGTAAGGGTTGATAGTACATTTGATTTGAATAGTCTAAGTTTTGTGTTTGTGCTGATGAGTTTATGTTAATGGACAACATAAATAATGTACGATATGCGGAAGACACAGTCTTAATAGCAGAGACAGAGAATGAACTACAAGAAATGATAGACATAATAGTAAAAGGAAGCATCAAGAAAGGTCTCAGTCTCTGAATAGTAAGAAAACAGAAGTAATGGTCATATCAAAGAAACAATCATCATCAGCATGCAGCATAAAAATAAACATGACTAATTTGAAACAAATGCAACGCGTCAAATACTTGGGCACAATAATAACATCGGATGGAAGATACACCACAGAAATAAAAAGCAGAATAGCTCAGGCCAAAATAGCATTTCAGAAAATGAAAAATATCTTATGCAACAAATCTATGTCAATAGAAATTAAAAAGAGAGTTCGTCGGTGCTATGTAGAACCAATTCTGACCTATGGAAGCGGATCATGGACAGTAGACAAATAAAGACGATTAGAGGCCACAGAGATGGGATTCCTCAGAAGAATGTTGAAAGTTCCCTGGACAGCTAGAAAGACCAGTGAGGAAGTTCTCAAAAAGGCCAACACAAAAAGGCAGCTCCTAAAAAACATCAGAAAGAAACAATAAACATTTTTCGGGCACATCATGAGAATAGGAAAGTTGGATTATTTTGTTACAACTGGCAAGATACAAGGAAAGAGAGATCGCGGTCGACAAAGAGAGAAAATACTGGATAGCTTGGTGTCATGGCATGGAAAACAGTCAACAACAGAAATGATAAGATAAACTGTAGATAGAAGATTGTGGAGGGACATGATAGTCCACGCTAACCGGTATGGCACATGATGATGTTAATGGAAAAAATTGGTGTGAATCTTTCAACCCGAACGGAGCACGTTCCGCTGTCATCAGGCTTTGTTGAGTGTCAAACTATGTGAGACCAATGGGAGTGTGACTTTGTGGCTTGGTTGCATTTATTAGCCTCTTGATGTAATGTAATCACTAGGGGCGGATGTGTCTAATTTCGACCGTGGAAATCTCACCGCATTCAGAATATGCCATTTTATTCTCCATAATATTTTTAACAGATTTCGTTAATTATTTCATTTACACTTTGAAACGGTTATTAAACAATATATTATCTAAATAAAGAAGTATCTGATAAATAATTAGAATAAAGACGTCTGCGATAAATAATTACAATAAAGACGTCTCTGATAAATAATTAGAGTATACACAATTATATATAGATTGCTTTAAATTTTCAGGTGCCGTTTTAATGTTACGTTTTTTTCTTGTGTCACACTGTACAAAGCAATCTTCTTTTGGTTATAGACCCATCTTGTATCCTTTTAAAAGACTCGAAATTTGCTTAGCTGGCGTCACCTGCTGAATGATCGACCCATCTTGTATCCTTTTAAAAGACTCGAAATTTGCTCAGCTATCGTCACCTGCTTGAGTGATCGACCCATCTTGTATCCTTTTAAAAGACTCGAAATTTGCTCAGCTGGCGTCACCTGCTTGAGTGATCGACCCATCTTGTATCCTTTTAAAAGACTCGAAATTTGCTCAGCTGGCGTCACCTGCTTGAGTGATCGACCCATCTTGTATCCTTTTAAAAGACTCGAAATTTGCTCAGCTGGCGTCACCTGCTTGAGTGATCGACCCATCTTGTATCCTTTTAAAAGACTCGAAATTTGCACAGCTGGCGTCACCTGCTTGAGTGATCGACCCATCTTGTATCCTTTTAAAAGACTCGAAATTTGCTCAGCTGGCGTCAACCTGCTTGAGTGATCGACCCATCCTGTATCCTTTTAAAAGACTCAAAATTTGCTCAGCTGGCGTCACCTGCTTGAGTGATCGACCCATCTTGTATCCTTTCAAAAGACTCGAAATTTGCTCAGCTGGCGTCACCTGCTTGAGTGATCGACCCATCTTGTATCCTTTTAAAAGACTCGAAATTTGCTCAGCTGGCGTCACCTGCTTGAGTAATCGACCCATGTTGTGTCCTTTTAAAAGACTCGAAATTTGCTCAGCTGGCGTCACCTGCTTGAGTGATCGACCCATCTTGTATCCTTTTAAAAGACTCAAAATTTGCTCAGCTGGCGTCACCTGCTTGAATAATCGACCCATGTTGTGTCCTTTCAAAAGACTCGAAATTTGCTCAGCTGGCGTCACCTGCTTGAGTAATCGACCCATGTTGTGTCCTTTTAGTATAGTTATGGCAGGGGCGTCACTTCCTTGGGTGATAGTACCATCTTGTACCCTTTTAATAAACTCGAAATATTGTCAGGGGCGCAACCTTCTTGGTTTATAGTCCAAGCTTGTGTCCTTTTTAGTAGAGTTTAGACAGGGGCGTAACCTTTGGAACTTTCAGCTTGTGTCCTTTAGTAGAACTATGCCACGGGCGTAACCTTTGCAACTATCAGCATGTTCCATTTTAGTTGATACGGCTTATTGTCAATAGTGTATCTAATCATTTCATATAAGCCTAACTATCATCCTGTGATGTTTTAGTGAAGTCGAAGTATTGCCAGCTGTTCTTTGCGACTGTCATCACGTGCTATTTTAATATGCTCGAAATATTGCCAGCATTCCTTTGCAACGAGCTTCATATGACCTTTGCTTTAGACTTGGGTTCAGGTTAAGGGTCAAGGTTAAGGGTTAGGGATTAAGTTAAGGTATAGGTTCAGGGTTAGGAGTTAATTTAAGATTTTCGGGTTCATAGTTTAGGTTCAGAGCTCAGTTTTCAGTGTTTAGGTTAAGAATTCAGGGTTCATGTTTTAGGTTCAGGGTTTAGGGCTAAGTTTAGGTTAAGGTTTAGGGCTATGGTTTAGGTTAGGGTTCAATGTTTAGGTTAAGAATTCAGGGTTCATGTTTTAGGTTCAAGGTTCAGGGCTAAGTTTAAGTTAAGGTTTGGGGCTAGGGTTTAGGTTAGGGTTCAGTGTTTAGGTTAAGAGTTCTGGGTTTAGGGTTCAGGTTTAGGTAAAGGGTTCAGAATTCAGGTCTAGGGTTTAGGGTTAGGGTTTAGTTTTTAGAATTAGGGTTCAAGGATAGGGTTCAGTGTTAGTGTTTAGGTGTAGTGTTTAGATTCCCTGAACGACATATATTTCCTTCATTTTTGTGCAATCTCGATGGCATCAAAGTCAAACAATTTTTGTGAGTGAAACATATTCGAAAATGATCAACATTAAGGTTGAAAATATGTCGATGTTGCCTTATATATTTCCATCATATTTGTCAAATTTCTATAGATATATTTTAGATGTAAGACGGGTACGTATTTGAGGGAAAGAAAAACACAAGACAGTGAGCTAAATAGACAGATGCAGCTATCGCAGTTAGTTAGAATAGCATAATCGGTCATTAGAGAATTAAGGAAGTTAGACATAAGTTAGAACTGACTATAGACTTGGAGAGAACTCACTCATAGATGCAGAACATAGCAGATGTGTTGTCGTACAGTCATCTCTCTTTACATTTCTCGATCCTTACTGCGTATCATAATTTCAATCGGTAATCTTGTATTATGGCATTTAGATGGGGTTTTTTATGTCTGACCTTTTTGTTCACTTTCCATCACAATTTCATCTAATATATTTTGTAGATCTTGTTTGATTACTGCTCTCAATACTATGTCACCTGCATACCAGAGGTTGTATATGTCCATCCCCACCCCCTACTTTAATGTAGCTGTAGATAAATAGGGCCGTGCGGCTAAAACCACTGTTCCGCTGGCTGAAAAGCCGACGTTCGGTGTTCGAAGCCCGCGGTAGACAGAAAGGATTTTTTCTATCGGGGGTGAAATAAAAATTCTGAGTCTCACACGTCGTGGCGACTGCTTTGACCAAGCGGCCTTTATTTCCCTGGTTCTATCGTTGCCCCCGTCATACACCAGCAATGGCACTATGTGACGTAAAGATAGTTAGATAGTTTTTTTAGTAGATAAATATATAGAACCTATAACGATTAAATAAAAGACTTAACTAGTTAAAAGTTATGAAATTGATCAGATGCCAAGTAAGGACTACAGTTAAAGTCAGCTTGTATACCTCACTCAAGAACGAAGTCAACAGAGAAACTCCATTAAAACAGGAGACGTAACGTGATTGAGTTTCCGGTAGAGAGTAGCTGACTGGTATGATGATAAAGTACTGATACGATGACATTTAAAATTGTTGCTAATTAACATTCAGCAACCGCCTATGTGTGACAGTATGAGACCAAGTACGCCTTCTCAGCTCGCTATACACACATACACCTGTGGTTGTGATTGCACGTCTCTCTGCTGTACGCCTTCTCAGTTCGCTATACACACATACACCTCGACATCTACCTGTTACATCACACGATAACACCTCATGTCTACATTTTTTGTCGACTTTCCGATCTTTACTAAGTGATTCTAGGAAGCCACGGTAGAGCAGTTTCTACCGACCGACTGAATTCTAGGTTCACCAAGCCTCAAATAAATGTCAGAGATTTTTTTTATGGTAAGGAAATTCGTAATGGCGTAATGCTGACCAAATTATATAAAATGTACAGACGGTCAAGGCAAGTAAGGGCACTGACCCCATAAGCCACGCTCGAGATGTGATGGAGTCTTTTCTTCTTCATTCATTTTTCTCATTTGTTTTGCTGTGGCGATGATGGTTTCTCCGCGGCTAAAGATTGAAGTGAGACTTGATCTTCTGATGATGGGTTCGAACACAGCCTTCTTTATCTCTGAAGAGTGAAGAAAGACCGTAGTTTCGAAGTAAATGGAGAGGGAACAGGTCATTGTTTTGAGGCTTCCTTAGCGGGTGAACTTGAGAAACTAGCTCTGAACAAACTTTTCTGTTGATCTCCATTGGCGACCTTAAAGAGATTTGATGGATTATACATATATGTAATAATTATGCAAATTACAAAAACAATACGATAATGCATTTGTGATTCTTACCGTTGCCTTCTAACTGACGACCGTCGTCTACCATCGATATATTCCTGACTTAAATCTTGACTGTTTCTTTTTCGAAAAAATGTCCGCAAAAAAGATTTTAATGAGATGGACCAAGGGCACATCTGTCAAACGAAATACATTTTTTACCAGGTACTCAACAGTTACAAAAATAAGCAGCAACAGCACAATCCCCGTGACGCAGGCACACAGTAACGCCAGCAAACTGCCATCAGTAGCGATAAAAGTACAAACCAGGAGGGATACAAAGCCCAGTCCTGACACAAAGGAAGTCATGGTAACAACCACAAACAGGATTCCTATCTTGATAGTTTCCATGACTAAAACCACAGTGAATCGATAAAAGAAGGAAACGACGAACGAAACTACGTTGCTGGCCTTATGGGTAGAGTCTGCCATATCGAGACTTCTGTAGTATAAATGTATTTTTTTACTCACTCTTTATGCCTGTATTAATTTTTGTTCTAAATTTATTTGTCTTTAACACCGGAAACGAAGACTTGTTCGTTGTAGTTAGGAGAAATTTTAAATATTTATATAAATATAAATTATATAATATATATAATAAATATATATATTAAAAAAAACGGTATAGTTAAATGTAACAAGTGGACAACACAAACAAGAATGACGTTTTCGGCGAAATAGGCCTTCAACACGGACAAACTTACAACACACGTACAGATATTATTTAAAAAATATTTTTTTAAAAATAAATAATAACAAAATATAATATTTTAGAACTAATACCTCGTTGTAGTTAGACAATGCCAGTAACTGAAACATGGAGAAGTGAAATTGTCATCATCAGACGCTTTACTAACGAAATGGAACAATTACCGAGCAAATCAATGGTGGTTACATAAGCGTAACTAATAAACCTATATTTAAACATAATAATTACATGTCACATGTTAGCGCGCTGCTGTGTATTATGCTATGCAAATGAAACTATATTAGAACAAATAATGCGACACATATGTGACCTACAGGTAAGCCGCGTGAATGATATATCATTAAATTGTGGGCCTATATATTAGTATGATATGCACTGAACACTACAATTGTAAACGCTATTCTCGCATTGCTGAGGATTCAAAGAAACTGTGCATTGATCGCTCATTGTTTTAAAGGGGCGTGTATTTTTAGTTTATTTACTATTGCGACCGATTCATCACCAACACGCCACTTATGTTTTTTTTTTGACAATGCTTAGATCAACAACAGATGCCAAAGTTTGCTCCATAGATTATGTTAATTCAATGATTCCCAAACTTTTTTTTTTGGCTCACAAAAAAATAAAAATACTAAGCGCCCCTACCCCCCCCCCCCCACTTCCCCCAAACTCTCCGACTCTTTTTTCTTATTAACAGACGCCTTATTTCATCTATAAATTCATCATCATTGAGTGCCGTCTACGCATCAAAGGTTAGCTGCCATGGAGCGCCATTCCAATCTGTCTCTTGCTTTGATAGTGCAGGTTGTTATGAGCTGACGTGTTCATCTGTCGATGTAATTCGTTCATGTTAGTCTTGGTCTGCCTCTGTCTCTTCTACCTTGTATAATTTTCCCAAGATTACTTTTAGCAGGTTCTGCGTCTTTTAACATGCCCCAACAATTTCATTTGTTTGAATTATGTTTAGTAGTTCTCTTTTCATTTTTAGTTGTTTTAAAGACTTCATCATTTGTTTTACTTTCTTTCCATTAAATTATTACTACTCTTCTATAAATCCACACTTCAAAAGTTTCAAATTTCTATTCTGTTTTCTTATCTAATCTCCATGTTTCTGCACCATGCAGGAATGTTGAGAAGATATAACATTTTGATATTCTTAGTTTTAGCCCTGGTGTTATTTGTTTTTGATGTTAGTATATTTTTCATGGCATTAAAATTATTTTTTGCCATTCCTATTCTTTTGTTTATTTCTACTATACATTTTACATCACTGGTTATAGTATGTAAGGTAGTTGTAGCTCTGAACTGTCTCCTGGTCTATTCCTTCAATTTGGATATCCACTTGTAGGTTTTGAGTATTTTCTTTGTTTATGATCATAGTTTTAGTCTTTTTTATATTCATACCTAATCCATATTATTTTGCTTGTCATGTTTACTTCATTACGTAATTGTTGTAAATCTTTACGATTTTCTGCTAGTAATACAGTATCATCAGCATATCTTAGGTTATTGATTATATTTCCATTAATGTTTAGGCCTGGCATCTCTGTGATGTTTTTAAGGATTTGCTCATTGTAAAGATTGAACAAGCTTGGTGATAGGATGCACCCCAGTCTTATTCCTCTGGTTTTTTTTTTATATCAATGGGTGTAGAGTTCACTACAAAAATAAATTACGATATGCAGATGATACAGTCTTAATAGCAGAGACAGAGAATGAACTACAGTAAATGGTAGACACAGTAGTATAAGAAAGCAACAAAAAAAGGTATCAGTCTGAATAGTAAGAAAACAGAAGTAATGGTCATATCGAA
Source organism: Megaustenia siamemsis (assembly GCA_032433765.1). NCBI lineage: Eukaryota > Metazoa > Mollusca > Gastropoda > Stylommatophora > Ariophantidae > Megaustenia > Megaustenia siamemsis. The sequence goes on along the minus strand of JAVIAB010000117.1, from coordinate 42,988,532 downwards.
TAAACAATTATCACAATCATGCAGTATTAAAATAAACAGGACAAATCTGAAACAAGTGCAATACGTCAAATACTTGGGTACAATAATAACATCAGATGGAAGATCAGAAGAACAAGCTTCTCTGACTTGGCATCCAAGGCCGTTTATTAAATTGGATATCTCAATACCTACAAGACAGAACAGCCAGAGTACAAGTACATGGACAACTAAGTAAGAAAGCCAGAATCAAACAAGGTGTCCCACAAGGTGGAGTCCTATCCCCAACGTTCTTTTTAATTTTAATAAATGATATCGTAATGGACATTTCACCCAGAATACACTCAGCAATGTACGCAGAGGACCTGGCGATATGGGCACGTAAAGAATATATATCAGTGACTAGCTCCAGAATGCAAGATGCCCTAGGAAAACTTGAAAAATGGACGAACATCTGGTTACTACCAATTAACGAAAAAAAAAAACCACATACACAATTTTCAGTCTATCAAGAAACACACTCTCTGCAAAATTAAAGATAAAAGACCAAACACTTCCTATTGACTAAAACACAACATATCTTGGCGTCACCATGGATCGCAGAATGACATGGATAAGTCAGATGGACAAAGCAAACAAAAGAGCCAGAAAACGAACATATATTATGAAGAAATCGTCAGGAACGGACCGGGGAGCAGACAGCATCATTTTGAAACGACTATACATAGGAAGAGTAAGACTAGTCCTAGAGTATAGAGTCACAGCCTGGGCTACAGCTTCCAAAACACAGCTTAGCAAAATTAACAGAACACAAAACCAGGCTACTCGTATCATCCCTGGTGCTATGAAATCTACACCTATCGTGACTCTAGAAGCAGTAACAAGTTTGCAATCCTTAGAAGACAGACATTACATTTTTTCCTTATAGTCATTCTGCTGGATCTATTACTACTAATTTTTGGTTGATTTTTCAGGCAAATTTGATACATGGGCGTGTCAAATATTATGTTTGGGGTATGCCAATAGGTTAAATTTCAATTTTTATCGATTTCATGGGCGTAGCCCTCAAAAATGGGTAAGGGGGTAAAAATCATAAAAGTTGTTTTTTATGTAAAATCTTGATACTGGGATGCCTAATATAACATCTGGGGTATGCCAATAGGTTAAATTTCAATTTTTTATCGATTTCATGGGCGTAGCCCTCAAAAATGGGTAAGGGGGTAAAATCATAAAAGTTGTTTTTTTAAGTATATTTTTGTTATGGGTATGTCTAAAATAAAGGTTAGAGTAATCCTAGAGGTTAAATTTACTATCTTTATTGATTTCATGGGCGTAACTACCAAAAAATGGGTAAGGAGGTAACAATTTTTAAAGTGGTTTTTAAGTAAATTTTTGCTATGGGGATGACTAAAATAAAGTTTAGAGTAATCCTAGAGGTTAAATTTACTATCTTTAACAGTTTCATGGGCGTAATCACCAAAAATGGTCAAGGCGGTAACAGTCATAAATGTGTTTTTTAAGCAATTTTTTGTCTTTTGGTGATGTTATATCAGGGGTGTAACCTACGTATTTGGTAATACTTTCGTTTAGCAGAGTTATATCAGGGGACATAACTTTCATGCTTTGTCGTACTTTTCTTACCTGAGTTGTGATGGGGGCGTGAACTTTAACTTTAGTCTTTCAATGTGGTGTTTTTAGTGTGTTTGGTTTTTTCTAGTATTGTATGAATATTTTCATTAATCATTTAGACACAGTCGAAACTATCATCATGTGCAAATTTTTTTACTAAATTAGAATTATTTATTAGGATTTTCTCAGCTGTATTAAAGTCTTTCTGTGAAAATTAGACACTTTGGTATTGTATTATTGGTCAAAATATATTTTTAGAAACTCCACTGGTTATTGCGTCAGCCGTCAAACGTTATTTTTAGTAACACTTCCAGTATTGCATCAGAGGTCAGTTCTATTTTTAGAAACACTTCCGGTGTTTCAGGTGTATATATAAGGCGACTGTGAAGCTTGTAATCAGACTTTCGCTTACAGTTGTTGACGACGGATGTGTCTCGTGCCTTCAAACATAAAAAGTAAGTGTTATCTTAGTTCTTTAATATTATAGTATGTTACTTTAGTAAGCTAATTTCGATAAGTTGGTTGTTTAGTATCCACGTGTTATTTAGTAACCTATTTTCGATAAGTTGCTTTTTTTAGTAGCCATGTGTTATTTTTGTAACCTAATTTCGATAAGTTGCTTTTTCAGCATCAACGTGTTATTTTTGTTACCTAATTTCGATAGTTCTCATTGTTTACTTTTCTTGTTTTCTTTTCTTGTAATGGTTACTGTTCTTTACTCTTTAGTTGTAATGTTTCAATTTCTTTTCTACAGATGTCTAACACTTGTCATCTCTGCTCCAAAACTTTCACCCGGAGCCGGGACATAAAGCAACACGTTGCTAGTGTACACGAATGTCATGAATACAAATGTGATGTTTGTGAACGAGTTTATAATAGAGCAGAAAACCTTGCCAGACATATCAAGACAGAGCATCCTGCATCTCTTGTATCAGCAGTTCCTGCATCACCAACTCCTGCGTCAACAGGTCACGTACCTTTGAAAAAGACCAGTGCTACCCAACCTATCTGCCACATCTGTCAACAAAGCTTCACTGGGGCCAGCTATCTGCAAGTACATCTTGCTAGCCATGGCACAGCTGCGGATACCTCAATGCCAATGGCTTTAGATGGGTTTTTAATGATGGTGAATAGTGATGAGGTGGTAAAGAGTGACCGATAAATAGATAGAAGAATGAAACGGAACATAGTTGACCCGTTGATTGTATTTTCTTGTATTGGCTCGTAATGGCTTTTGATAGATGTTTAGGGTAGCGGAGCGGTATGTGCAGTGTGTGTATGTGTGTGTGTGTGTGGGGGGGGGGGCTAGGTGTTCAAGAGTTGCTGCTAAATAGATAAAAAGAATAATAATTGTGACTCGTAGATGACCAAGAGATTTAAAAAATATATATATTTTGATGGCATATGGTGGGTGTTTAGGGGGCGGAACGGTATCAGAAAGATGGTTGCATTGTAGGAATGCCTTGGCGGAGGTAGTGAAATGTGATAAACAACGAACGACCGTTCACCGATTTTTAAAAATTGTGCTTTAATTACCTTTCTTTTTGGAGTCATAGTTATTTCAGGGGGCGGATAGTGATGTATGATAAAGACAGAGATGTTATATTAATAGTTGTGACTCATAGCTGGCTAATCGATTTCTCCAAATTGCGTGTTAATGACTTTTTAATTCAAAATTTAGTGACTGTATGATGGATAGTGAGGTGTAATAAAGACATATAATCAAAAAGTTGGTCGATAAAAGTAAGAAACAAAGTTCACCGATTAAGTGTATGTTAATGACATCTGATGTGAGTTGGCTGATTTCGGCAGGATTTAAAATGAATTGTGCGTGATTTTATTGGATTCTTATTAATTTTAGGGTTGTGGGGGGGGGGGGGGGGGGGTGATAAACGTAGACATAAATGTGACAAAAAAGTTGGGTCGCTTAAATAAAAATGGTAGCGTGAATGGAATTGTAGAAGGTGGAGTGTCGCCTCTGTAGTCTTCTCCTTCTTCTTTCCTTTCTCATCTGCCTTTCAGCGTCAAGGGGAGATATAATTTGCGATCTTTTGCTCTTCTGTTCGTCTCTGCTGCTGTTATGTTTCCTAGTGCTTCTAATATTCCATCGATCCATAGTTTTCGTGGTCGACTCTAGGGTCTGGTGTTCTCACAACGTTTGTTAAAGGCTCGTTGTTTTGTGTTTTGTTTTTCTGCCTGGTCACGTGGCCAAACCATTTTATCTGTTGTTTCCTTATATATTCTATGGCTGGGGCTATTCCTAGCTTTTTTCTCAGTTCTTCATTTCTGATCTTATCTCTCAGACTGATTCCTGTCATTCCAACACATTTCATCTCTGTAGTGGTTATTTTTTTCTTATTGTTCTTGCATCCAGGGTCCAGGTCTGGCATTGGTAGCACAACGTTGGGATGAAGATTGTATTGTATAGTGCTCGTTTTGCCTCCAGAGTTATTTTCTTTTTGGACAATAGTGGTGATAACTGTCCAATGATTTGACAAGCTTTGTTGCATCTTGGTTCTATCTCTGCTGTTTGAGAGTTATCGTTTGTCATTAGACTTCCTAGGTATTTGCATTCCTCTGCTTGTTTTAGTTGTCTGCCTTCTATAGTTATGTTGATGTTCTGTTTATTTTTATTGTTTAATGTGTACACAATAACGATCACGGCCCAACAGTTGGATGGGAGAGGAAGAACTATGACTTTTGCTGATGATATTCTGGTATATCGACAGGGAAGAGACAGGTGGGGAATCGCCTCCACAATGCAAGACGAACTCGATCGCATTTCTTCCTGGTGTGGGGTTTCAGGTGCCTTGGTTAATCCTAATAAAGCATCAGTTTCATGGTTCTCCCTTAACAATCATATCGTTAATACGACCACACCGGTAGTACGAATGGGAGCTGATGAGGTGACCAGGGACAAGTTGATGACATACCTCGGAGTTAAGTTTGATCGCAGCCTGTGTTTTCGGGACCACGTCGACCATGTGATAACAAAATCCCGCAAAGGATTAGCCGCCTTGAAGGTCATGGCAGCTGCCAACATCGAGCAGAGGCTACTTACTCTTTTGTTCCAGGGATTAGTCCTCGCACCAATCGAGTATGCCCTGGCCATTCTTACTGTCAGTACGACTCAAATTGATAGGCTGGAGAAAATACAAAATGAAGCCATGCGCATTATCCCGGGATGTACGAGGGACACTCCCTGTGTAGCAATGAGGTATCTTCTTGACTTTCCAACCATGGATGACAGAATCAAGATCTGGAGAGCACGAGCATACCTGAAGATTAGTACAGATACAGAGCATCCATTGCACCACGTGCTCAACACAGTGAAAGGTACCAGGCTAAAAAGAGGCAAATCATGGGTGGGCCGAGCAGAAGATGTCATCAAACAGGTCTGTGGGCTTACCAATCTCAGCGTTGGTGAGGAGTGGATACCGGTGCCTACGTCATTCAAGGGGACTTTCTCATGTATTGTCACACTCGACAGGAAAAGTAGGGAACATAACCCGGTCGTGGTTAATGCTGAGGTCAACGGTCTCATCTGCGATAACACCGATGAGAAAGATGCAGTCATCTATACAGACGGATCTGTAAGACGACACGAAAGAAGTGCATGGTCATTTACAGCACGTTCGGCAGGCAGAATAGCCAAGGAAGACAGTGGTGCATACGCCATGACCACGAGTAGCATGACAATGGAGGTGATGGCAGTGACCAAGGCATTCAAATGGTTAGTCACAAGACTACATCCACGCATGTATACTGAGTGATTCGATGAGCATGATAAGAAAAAGTGGAGGCGGGCTTTGTACGCATGCAATGGGTAGAGTCGTTGCAGAAATCCAAAATACGTAAGGTCACCTTTGTCTATGTCCCTGGACATGCGGGAGTGCGGGGAAATGAGAGTGCGGACAGGTTGGCTAGCTGCGCTGTCGTTGAGGACGGGCAACCAATGGATCGGGCGGACATCATCAATGCACTCCGAGATGTGGGAAGAGCACGGGACTGCGACAAACACAGATCAACGTCGCTTCTTCGGATGATGGAAATGGGAGTTAAGATGGGCACAGCCAGAAATGAGAAACTTGGTGGCCGTGTAAGAAGACTTATCAACCAACATAGAACTGGAGTCGTCAGTCGCTGGACACTGAGGGAATTGCTGATGAGGGGATCTGAGCACCTATGGACATGTTCGGAGTGCAATGATGATGACCCGCAAATAACTCAATAACTCAATTATTTTTTGCGACATTCATGGTTTCTGTTTTGTTGATGTTGATTTTCATGTTGTATTTTGTGCCTGAGATGTTGAGTTTGTTTAAGTGTTCTTGTAGGCCTTTCGTTTCATGTATTAGTGCCTGGTCGTCTCCAAATAAAAGCTCGTTGATCTCCTCTGTCTCTGATGGGTTGGCTAGCTTGCATATATGGTCCATGTATGTAATAAACAGTAGGGGGGATAGTACGCACCCCTACGCTGATCTAACTTCGAAGTGGTCTGTGTAGCCTGCTGCTGTTCTGACCCTGCAGCTACTGTTGGTGTAGAGACTTTTAATAATGTTGGTTAGATGTTGGCTTACTCCGTATGTTGTTAGTATCTCCCACAGTTGTTCTCTGTTTACTTTGTCGAATGCTTTTTCCTGGTCAATGAAAGCTATGTATAAGTTTTGATTGTGTTCTGTCGTTTTTTTCTGCAAGCTGTTTTAATGTGAATAGTGCTTCAGTACATCCTCTGTTTTTTTCGGAACCCCATTTGAGAATCGCTTAACTATAGTTCTATTATTGGTCTCAGTCTTTTTTCCAAGATTTTGGCGTATTTGTGGCGACACAACAACGGAATAATGTATATTTTTTAGGCGTAGAGACGTTTGCCATATTGGCAAAATTGGTAAACGTTTGTGTCCCTAATGTATTTTAACAAATCCGGGACTTTTGCTAAGAAATCGGCCAAAATCTGGACAAATTCGGGACAGTAACAAATCAGGGACAAAGGTTGAAAAAACAGTAAAGAATCGGGACTGTCCCGAAAACATCGGTACGTCTGGTAACCTTAATGTTAGTCTTGGTCTGCTTCTTTTACCTTGTATTTTTCCTTCCAATATTACTGTTAATAGGTGTATATATTTCTGTTCTGTGACTTTTAACATGCCCATTTGAATTGTGTTTAGTAGTTTTATTTTTATTTTTAGTTGTTTTAAAACTGTATCATTTGTTTTCTTTTCTTTCCAACCGGGGCCTTCCGTGACCAAATAATCATCCAGTTGCACTCTGGCTCTCCTGTTATTAAGGTGACCATATTTTTGAAACCTTAATCCGGGACGGATTAATTTGACTTAAATTATCCATCAATAAAATGAAATTTCTTCCGTCTTTTTCAAGTGAATAATACATATATTTTAACACTAATTAAAACACCTAACAATATAGGTTTACAAAACGTTCATCATCATCAAGTACCATGCCTGTTGGCGTAGGTGACCATGCCTCTCCACAACTTTCAATCTCGACAGTTATTTATCATTTCTGTTGTTGACCTTCTGCCAAGCCATTCTCTTAAGCTGTCTGGTATCTTTTCTCTTTGCTTTCCTCTGTCTCTTCGTCCCTCAATTTCCTTAGTTGATACAATATATTCCAGCTGTTCTCTTCTCATTACTTGGCCAAAAAATGATGATTGTTTCTTCCTAATATTGGATATTAGCTCTCTTTTTGCTTTGGCCTCTTTCAGAACGTTTTCATTACTCTTAGCTGTCCATGGTATTCTCAAGTTTCTTCTTTAAAACCACATTTCTTCAGACTCCAGTGATTTTCTTGTCTGTTGTCCTATTGTCCATGAATCACATACATATATTAATACTGGCTCTACATAACAACTAAGAACTCTTTTTCTTGCTTCTATTGTCAAAAATGGATTGCATTGTATCTTCATCCTTTTTTTTACAGCTTATTTTGCCTGAGCCATTTTGCATCTCACCTCTGTTGTACATTTTCCGTCTGAGGTTATAAAAGTTCCCACATATTTAAATTGAACCTGTGAACCAATTAAAACCTGTTTTAATATTGTTCCACTTGTCTTTATTTTGCACTGCGGTGATGTCTTTTTCTTTAATGCTTGTAGTTAAGCCCTTTGAAATTTGGCCTTAGTATGCTGATAGTTATTGTGGTGTTCCTGGCAAGGGTTCTTTTCTGCTTTAGAGATATTTCCATGTCATTGTGCAGTTGCTCTAGTTCACTACTCCAGTATGGTTTGTAGTGTTTCCGTGCCCCTCTAGGTATTGTTTCCCTGGCAGCTTGTATTATTAGTCTACTGAATTCATAAACTATTTTGTTGATGTCTCTGTCTGTATTTAGATCTTCAGTCAGTACACTGGTGTATTGTTGATACATTTTCCAGTCTGCCTTTTTATAATTCCATCTAGAGAGAGTGCTGCTCTCCCTGACGGCTTCATTTTGCACCACTAAAAAGACTGGTCAGTCTTCGCTACCTCCAAGTTGTTTCCCAACAAAGCGTGTGATATTCCAATCCAGGTCTGGTGAATGGAGAACAAGATCTGGTGTAGATGTGGTGTGCCATGATCTTGGATAGAATGTTGGTGGGTCTGTTTTCTGGTTTAGCAGTATAAGCCCATTGTCGTCCTGCCAGAACTATCAAGTTCTTCACCTCTCGTGTTCATATGTTCATAGCCCCAGCTCTGTGAATGGATGTTAAAGTCTCCACATACAATTATTCTTTCTTTTAATGGAATTGTGTCTAGTGCTAGTGGGCAGTCGCTCGGACAGTAATAGTTAAGTAGAAGAAAGACTGTATTTCCTGTCCTGAGGTGCTGTATTTGATATTCCGCCCCATCCATATACACTTCAAGCTGACATGCATTGATGTTGTTCTTTACAAGTGTCAGTATTCCGCCATTTTTTTCTGTTTTTTTTTCTGTCAGATCCGTAAAACTGGTATTCCCTAATCTTCAAGGCTATGTCGTTGTTTAGGGTTTCCTGCAAACAGCATATGCTTACTTGTTCTTTATGCAGGATATTTTCTGACTCTATCTTTGTACTGTACCATCTCTTTTGATGTTGATGCCTTCAGCATTCCAGTGCATTATTTTAAGTGGAATTAGTTTGATTGGCCAGTAGCTCTATTCTCTCGACCCCCCCACCCCACCCCCCGACTCCACAGAGCGGTTGAGAATGACATCCAGTAATAGTGGTTGAGCCCTTTCGAGGCTGAGGGCCCGGCACTGCACCTTCCTGCATCACATGGCGAGTGCCATATCGATTTGCAGTTGTAGACATACCTCCCATTGGCTTTAGTGCGTGGTATCCTGATTGTTGTAGTGCGCCTTTTGGCTGCTTGCCTAGTTGCCTGAGTCTTCAGCACTTAAACTTGCTAGAGCAGACTGTGGTCTTGCTCGGGTGTAGGAAGGCCTGGCCAGTCTTGGTTTTCAGCCCCTGGTGACTGTTAAGCCCTATCCCCACGACAAAGAGCTGACCTTGAGGGGCTGTTTCATCAGTAAAAAGTAGTTTACTTCACTTTCAGATCTGGCATCCTTGCATGTTTTAACAATGTAAGTGATAAGCAACAGCGCTGAGAACACGTGCCCTTGTCTTACTCCAAGTGTTGCTTTGAATGATTATGATGTTCCTATATTTGCTCTAATTACACGCCTGCAGTTACTACATACGCTCTTGCAACATCTAATAAATGATCATATACTCCGTACTGAGCCAATGTTTCCCATAATTCATTTCTATTCACCCTATAAAAAGCTTTCTCTTGGTCACAAATGCTATACACATATTCTTTTTATGTTCTATGTTCTTCTCTACTATCTATTTACTACCTCTACTTCTATTTTTTTCGAAACCCCATCTGTTTTTCTGTCAACTGGGTTCTATAATATGTCTTAATCTTGTTTCTATAATGTTGGTGTATTCCAAAACGAATATTGTATGGCTAAATTAGGGACGGAAAGTTGTTTTTTTTTTTTTTTTTTGCGTTCGCTAGCTTTCACATCTGGCGAAGTCTCTAGAAACTAGGAACTGAATTTTGCGAGTTAATCTGTTTTTCCCTGGCAGCCGTGTGCACAGGATCCTTCGCCGTACAGGCAGATAACTCCGTCTTCGGAGGTACTCATATTTTTTTCGTCGATGAGTAATTGACGTTTCAAGCTGGGTCTCCCTGCTGAGACCGCAGAGAGAAATTATAAATAAAAATTTAAATAAAAAATCCAACTGGTGCAGCCGGGATTTGAACTCACAACCTCTCTGTCTTGTCTCGTGACCAACCAGCTCCCCGGACGGAAGTGACCAAAGGCAGTCAAGTGTTTAGATATAAGGATGCTTGTAGGGCTTTGTTGAGCTAATGTTCTCTCTGCGGAAGCAACTAGGAAAGTCTGACATCATATTATATACCACATGGAGAACAACAAATTAAAAAAAACTGCGCAGCAACAATCGAGGAAGCGTTGATGTCAAATTCAAAAGAGAAATGAGATGAAGTCAGGCCCCTCAAATGCATTTTGTTCATTCCGTGGTCGGATCACTCCATTCAATATTAGCATTTCAGCCATGAAGAACCTGTTCAGTGAAAGAGCGTCTAGCACAAGACAATAATGTTTTTCCAAACTATTGACTAATGACAGGAGACAAATAATAATAAATGAATATGATCATGGATGGGAACTTCCGAGGCGATAGGTCAGCGAATCATTTCAGGGGAATAGATATGTTTACAGCACTCGGGACAAACAAATAAATAATCAACTAAAAAAAACAATAAACATTAGACAACCCGAAGCAGGATCGAACCCTTACTCCTCGGCACAGCGCCTTTTCACGAGAAACAAACGCTATAGCACACGACCAACTAAGCAAACCAAAAAAGTTGTTATCATTGGCCATGTCTTTCACTCATGTGTACTCGTGTCTATAGCACTGGGTTACGAACACTTTTTAAGTTGCTTAGTTGGCTGTGTGCTCCATCGTGAGCATTCTCTTTGGCTTCCACTATTCTTTCAAAGGGGAATTATTATTGCTAGTTGCCAGTCAGTAGGTGTTTGTTGTTGTACCCATGCTGCATTGACAATTCTATGTGATCTACTGGTAAACTCTACAGCTGCTTGGATTATTTCCCCTGGTAATCTACCTGCTGCTAGCGATTCATATTTCGACGACTGTTTAACCACCCTTTCTACTTGTGACTCAGTTACGTCATTTCTTGGTCCTGTATTGTTATGTTTTTGAATCCTCCCCCCCCCCTCTCCCCCAGGTGTTTAAGAAGCTCCTTGAAGTATTCCCTCTACCTGAATCTAATAGAACAGGCATGTCAAACACGGCCCTTTACAGGCACACCAACGGCCAGCACAAAGATGCACTAGCTGGCCTAAATTTTGATTCTGTTTTTTTATTTTCTTTTCTTTTTTATCTATTAAATTTGTTAATTATGTTTTTTTTCTCTATTTATTACAATGGTTAATGCTCCCCCAGCTAAGATAAAAAGGAAACAACGAAAACAGAACACATATTCAGGACTGAGAGGAGAGTCAGATTAGATTCAAGATAGATTCGAGGGACATCACAGCTGAGGACTTGTCTCGGGATTCGAGACTTAGAGAAGTATTCAGTGATGTTTTAGTCAAGGATTATTCAGAAGATTTATTTCTCGGGAAGATGTTTGGCTTGGAAAAGGATAACAGTACAGGGTTCTACAACAAGATGACTCAGTAAAACTGTTCTAGGAGTCCGACGCTCAGCAACACCGTTGATGCTTCATGTGTTCCCACAGCGCTGATTTATGACGACCTACGCCACTGTCTCTCTGCTGAAAATGCACGATAAACTTGAACAACTTCAGTGAATCAAATTCTCTTCTAAAATGGGTAAAAACACATCCAAAACCCAGAATTTGTTAGACATTTGGCGAGTGTCTTCTGGAAAAAAAAGTGAAGTACCCCCGTCACGCCAAGTGGCGTATAGGGAATATGGTGTTAGTGACCATAAATTTTACAGACCTTCGGCACATGATTTTTGGGGTAATGTGGTCGGTATTACGTCCGTGCCGCTTTACTTTCCCAGAAAAAAAATCCGGTACCCATTAAAGGCTGAACCGGAAGCCGCTGGTTGGGATCGAACCCTACCTCTTGTCCTTTGTAGTCCAGTTCACTAACCACTGAGTATCGCCGAGCGTCTTTTAAGTGAAACATAATCTAGCTGAAGAAGGTTGTGATGTGTCATGATTATTCAAGGCAATTTAAGAAGGTTTACAACTGGCAAAATAAAAGGAAAGAGAGATCGCGGACGACAAAGAGAGAAAATACTGGATAGCTTGGTGTCATGGCATGGAAAACAGTCAACAACAGAACTGATACGATGCACTGTAGATAGAAGATTGTGGAGGGATATGATCGCCTACGCCAACCGGCAGGGTACATGATGATGATGAATCTAGCTGAAACATAACCTAGATGAAACATGCAACCCTTGTGATCTAGGGGAAACACACATTTGTGACTGGTATTGAGGTACCAAACATAGCCAAGAATCACTCAAAGACAAACGTTTGCAATGGTCTTCAACAAACCGCACACGAGAGAAAACGTCGATAACGTTCGCGTATTAATTACGAGAACCATCGAAGGCATTTCTGGTACACTTGACATCAGTAATGATTCAGTTTAACCGATTCTAGTTTAACTTTTCATCAAGTGTCGAATTGCTGCGAAGTTTGCGCCGCTCCATCAGAGTGTGTCAGTTTTTAGCCGGAAACACCTTGAGTTCCTTTCCGCACCCTTCCTAGTCTCCTAACTGGGTCATCTATGGCTTTTTCCTCTTCTGGAAATGAAAATTCAAATGCGAGGGCAAAGATTTTTCACATTAGAGGAGATTACAGAGGAAACGACAATTGTGCCGGAGAGAGCCTGAAAAAGGAAGTTCGTGTACGAAAAGAGGAGCAATAGACAGACCTAGAGCAAGATGGACTAACAACATCAACGAAATTCTACAACATCAATTGGCAATGATTGAAGCCACCAATTTATATCACTTTGTATCACCGAATTATTGTCGAAATTCGAAACCAGAATGGGTACAAGATAAAGTGAAGAAAAAAAAAAAAAGAAAGAAAGTTTATCATTTTGTGGGGTTCATATGGCAACTCCTCGTAGCTTATCCTCGTATTTTATGAGATGTAATTTTTATAGGGCTGGGGATATTGCATTTTGTTGAAGTTTTATTATGAAGTGCTAGAGAAAATGTTCCATGCCCAGTGATTTCGGTGTATCGCTCATCTTTACTGCCTATCAGCTCGGGTAAATGCTATGTAATATGAATGAACATATCCTATTGGCTGTCAGCGAATAAAATAACAACTGGAAAAGACATCAATATTGTGTGTGTGTATGTGCGCGCGTGCGCATGATCTATCATTCGATTAAGCATATGTTCAATATATAGCAACTCAATGCATCAATGCTGTTTATCATATTTCGTGATGGTTTTATTGTAAATTGAGCTACATTTTTTCCACATTTATTTTCTGTTTCTTTCTTCCTCTCACTCACTGTTTTTCTCTTTTTGCTTGTCTCCACCACTTTTTCTCCTCATGCACCTTTTCAGTCCATCTTGAATATGCCACATCAATTTGGTCGTAGGTTAGCTTGGTGAGCTACACATTCAGATTGTAATTTTTAGAAGCACCTACATGTGCCACTAGAAGGCAACTCTGAAGGAGAGAGCAAGCTACAGCGTTGTCTGCTTCCGTAATAACCCAACCACTAGCGATAGAACAGACCCATTGATGAAGCAATAAAACCCAGATTGGTAATGCATGACGATGATGTCCAGTTTGTAAGGTAGCAAGAAGTTTTTACTCATGTTCATGTAAAATGTCACTGCTCCGAGGAAGCCGCAAACAGCTGCGGAGAATATCAACATTCAACAATAGAGATAATCAAATGTTGACGTCATCTAACCCAAAAAATGTGGATATAATCAATAAACAAATATGGACATAATCACTAAATAAATTTGGACATAATCAATAAACAAATATGGACATAATCACTAAATAAATTTGGACATAATCAATAAACAAATATGGACATAATCAATAAATAGATTTTGACATAATCAATAAGCAACTGAACATTGTCAATAAACAAATATGGATATAATCAATAAACAAATTTGGACATAATAAACAAATTTAGACATAATAAACAACTTTGGACATAATCAATAAACTAATTTGGACATAATCAATAAACACATTTGAAATAATCAATAAATAAATTTGTACATAAACAATAAACACATTTGGACATAATCAATCAATAAATAAGGACATAATCAATAAATAAATTTGGACATAATCAATAAATAAATGTATACATAATCAATAAACACATTTGGACATAATCAATCAATAAATAAGGACATAATCAATAAATAAATTTGGACATAATCAATAAATAAATGTATACATAATCAATAAGCACATTTGGACATAGTCTATTAAAAAATGTGGATATAATCAATAAATATCTGGGCATAATCAATAATCAACTGTGAACGTAATCAGTAAACAAAATTAGACGTAGGGGCCAAATCAATAAATAGCTATAGACATAATCAATAAACAAACGTGCTCATAATCAATAAACACTTTTGGATGTAATCAATAAACACTTTTGGATGCAATCAAAAAACATCTGTGTGTGTAATCAAGAAACAAATGTATGAATAATCTTCAGCCTCATTCATCTGACAGCTACTCCTCCTATCGGCCGCCACTAAACGGACGGCAAGTGCCCGCAGATGCGTTGTGCTGTGCGAAGCTATGATATTTCCACATTTCGGCCCATCACTTCCAACTCAAACACGACATATTTTAGTACCAGGTTCCCTTTCCTCTTCGATTCCCACTTGCTTGGCAAGACTGGTTAGTATGATTTTGGGAGCACCACTATGATGTGGAGCAGAATAATTTCTTCTTCTTTCTTTCATCATTTGCCTTTCACTACTTTCAGCGTCGAGGGAAGTTTTTAGTTTTCGATCTTTTGCTCTTCTGTTTGCATCGTCTACTGCTATTTTTCCTAGTGTTTCCAATATTCCTTGAGTACATTTTTTTTTCGCAAACGGTCCCTTGTGTCTAGTGTTTCTCATATCGTTTGTTGAGAAGACTCGTTGCGTTGAATGTTGATCCTTCTATCTGATCACGTGATCACGCCATTTATCTGTTGTTTAAACGGCGTGAATTATCCCTAACGTTTTGCCAGTTTCCACGTAATGTGTCTAGCACTTGTCATTTCGAAAGTGGTTATTTTTCTAATACTTGGGTCTACGTCCAGGTCTCGTATAGCCCAATGTTGGTATGAAGATTGTGTTGTAGAGTGCCAGATCTGTCTCTAGTGTTATTTTATTATAGAACGGGTGGCCGAATCGATAACTTGTCGGGCTCCAAACCAGGAGAGCATAGGTTTTCCATCAAGGGTGAAATTAAAACTCAGACCCGAACACCAAATGGCGATTGCACTGGACAAGAGACCTTTATTCTCCGGCGGTCCTACAATCCCTCCCCCCCCCCCTACCCCCTCCCAACCTCCGGCAGACCCCAGTAATGGGAAAATGCCGTAATTATAGATTTGATTGGTTTTTTTTGTGTGTGTCTTGTTGGACAGTAGCAGTGACATCTGTCCGATGAATGACAACCTTTGTTGCATCTTGAGTCTATTTCTGCTGCTTGTGAATTATTGCTCGCCAATAGACTTGTCTGCGCTTTTAAATTCCTCCAATTGTTTTATTATATACCGACAATTGTTAAATAATAACATCAGTAGATAACTGCATCATCAGCATGATTAAACATATCAGCAGCAATCAAAGAAACAAAAAAAAACGATGTTCGACTATATAGCACTAACAATAACACACCAAAAGTGTGCAGTTAACCATAGTGCGTTGACAATTGTTTTCCGTTGTTTAAAAATTATTGAAAGTACATATTTATATCATCGTCAACCCTAATGGTAGAAGTCACACCGAGCTACAGACTCAACTACGACTACCCTCACTGTACATGTCACACCGAGCTACAGACTCAACTACGACTACCCTCACTGTAAATGTCACACCGAGCTACAGACTCAACTACGACATCCCTCATGGTACAAGTCACACCGAGCTACAGACTCAACTACGTCAACCCTCACTGTACAAGTCACACCGAGCTACAGACTCAACTACGACTACCCTCACTGTAAATGTCACATCGAGCTACAGACTCAACTACGACTACCCTCATGGTACAAGTCACACTGACCTACAGACTCAACTACGACTACCCTCATGGTACAAGTCACACTGACCTACAGACTCAACTACGACTACCCTCATGGTACAAGTCACACTGACCTATAGACTCAACTACGACTACCCTCATGGTACAAGTCACACTGACCTACAGACTCAACTACTACTACCCTCACTGTATATGCCACACTGACTTACAGACTCAACTACGACTACCCTCATGGTACAAGTCACACTGACCTACAGACTCAACTACGACTACCCTCATGGTACAAGTCACACTGACCTACAGAATCAACTACGACTACCCTCATGGTACAAGTCACACTGACCTACAGACTCAACTGCGACTACCCTCATGGTACAAGTCCCATTGACCTACAGACTTTTAAACGCCATACAGGCTCCAGCTTTCGTGTCAAATGTAGAGAGCTAAAAAAAAAAAAAAAAAAAAAAAAAAAACTGAGGCAGGTACCAAGAAAGAGACTAAGGCATGAATGAGACTATGATAGGAATGAGACTATGATAGGAATGAGACTATGGCAGGAATGAGACTAAGGCATGAATGAGACTATGATAGGAATGAGACTATGATAGGAATGAGACTAAGGCATGAATGAGACTATGATAGGAATGAGACTAAGGCATGAATGAGACTATGATAGGAATGAGACTATGATAAGAATGAGACTAAGGCATGAATGAGACTAAGGCATGAATGAGACAATGATAGGAATGAGACTAAGGCATGAATGAGACTATGATAGGAATGAGACTATGATAAGAATGAGACTAAGGCATGAATGAGACAATGATAGGAATGAGACTATGATAGGAATGAGACTAAGGCATGAATGAGACTATGATAGGAATGAGACTAAGGCATGAATGAGACTATGATAGGAATGAGACTAAGGTATGAATGAGACTATGATAGGAATGAGACTATGATAAGAATGAGACTAAGGCATGAATGAGACAATGATAGGAATGAGACTATGATAGGAATGAGACTAAGGCATGAATGAGACTATGATAGGAATGAGACTAAGGCATGAATGAGACTATGATAGGAATGAGACTATGATAAGAATGAGACTAAGGCATGAATGAGACTAAGGCATGAATGAGACAATGATAGGAATGAGACTAAGGCATGAATGAGACTATGATAGGAATGAGACTATGATAAGAATGAGACTAAGGCATGAATGAGACAATGATAGGAAAGAGACTATGATAGGAATGAGACTAAGGCATGAATGAGACTATGATAGGAATGAGACTAAGGCATGAATGAGACTATGATAGGAATGAGACTAAGGCATGAATGAGACTAAGGCATGAATGAGACTATGATAGGAATGAGACTATGATAAGAATGAGACTAAGGCATGAATGAGACAATGATAGGAATGAGACTATGATAGGAATGAGACTAAGGCATGAATGAGACTATGATAGGAATGAGACTAAGGCATGAATGAGACTATGATAGGAATGAGACTAAGGCATGAATGAGACTATGATAGGAATAAGACTAAGGCATGAATGAGACTATGATAGGAATGAGACTAAGGCATGAATGAGACTATGATAGGAATGAGACTAAGGCATGAATGAGACTATGATAGGAATAAGACTAAGGCAGGAATCAGACTATGATAGGAATGAGACTAAGGCAGGAATGAGACTATGATAGGAATGAGACTAAGGCATGAATGAGACTATGATAGGAATGAGACTAAGGCATGAATGAGACTATGATAGGAATGAGACTAAGGCAGGAATGAGACTATGATAGGAATGAGACTAAGGCATGAATGAGACTATGATAGGAATGAGACTAAGGCATGAATGAGACTATGATAGGAATGAGACTAAGGCATGAATGAGACTATGATAGGAATGAGACTAAGGCAGGAATGAGACTATGATAGGAATGAGACTAAGGCATGAATGAGACTATGATAGGAATGAGACTAAGGCATGAATGAGACTATGATAGGAATGAGACTAAGGCATGAATGAGACTATGATAGGAATGAGACTAAGGCATGAATGAGACTATGATAGGAATGAGACTAAGGCATGAATGAGACTACGATAGGAATGAGACTAAGGCATGAATGAGACTACGATAGGAATGAGACTAAGGCATGAATGAGACTATGATAAGAATGAGACTAAGGCATGAATGAGACTATGATAGGGATGAGACTATGATAAGAATGAGACTATGATAGGAATGAGACTATGATAGGAATGAGACTAAGGCAGGAATGAGACTATGATAGGAATGAGACTAAGGCATGAATGAGACTATGATAGGAATGAGACTAAGGCATGAATGAGACTATGATAGGAATGAGACTAAGGCATGAATGAGACTATGATAGGAATGAGACTAAGGCATGAATGAGACTATGATAGGAATGAGACTAAGGCATGAATGAGACTATGATAGGAATGAGACTAAGGCATGAATGAGACTAAGGCATGAATGAGACTATGATAGAAATGAGACTAAGGCATGAATGAGACTATGATAGGAATGAGACTAAGGCATGAATGAGACTATGATAGGAATGAGACTAAGGCAGGAATGAGACTATGATAGGAATGAGACTAAGGTATGAATGAGACTATGATAGGAATGAGACTAAGGCATGAATAAGACTACGATAGGAATGAGACTATGATAAGAATGAGACTAAGGCATGAATGAGACTATGATAGGAATGAGACTATGATAAGAATGAGACTAAGGCAGGAATGAGACTATGATAGGAATGAGACTATGATAAGAATGAGACTAAGGCATGAATGAGACTATGATAGGAATGAGACTAAGGCATGAATGAGACTATGATAGGAATGAGACTAAGGCATGAATGAGACTATGATAGGAATGAGACTAAGGCAGGAATGAGACTATGATAGGAATGAGACTAAGGTATGAATGAGACTATGATAGGAATGAGAATAAGGCAGGAATGAGACTATGATAGGAATGAGACTAAGGCATGAATGAGACTACGATAGGAATGAGACTATGATAAGAATGAGACTAAGGCATGAATGAGACTATGATAGGAATGAGACTAAGGCATGAATGAGACTATGATAGGAATGAGACTAAGGCATGAATGAGACTATGATAGGAATGAGACTATGATAAGAATGAGACTAAGGCATGAATGAGACTATGATAGGAATGAGACTAAGGCATGAATGAGACTAAGGCATGAATTAGACTATGATAGGAATGAGACTAAGGTATGAATGAGACTATAATAGGAATGAGAATAAGGCAGGAATGAGACTATGATAGGAATGAGACTAAGGCATGAATGAGACTACGATAGGAATGAGACTATGATAAGAATGAGACTAAGGCATGAATGAGACTATGATAGGAATGAGACTATGATAAGAATGAGACTAAGGCAGGAATGAGACTATGATAGGAATGAGACTAAGGCATGAATGAGACTACGATAGGAATGAGACTATGATAAGAATGAGACTAAGGCATGAATGAGACTATGATAAGAATGAGACTATGATAGTAATGAGACTATGATAAGAATGAGACTAAGGCATGAATGAGACTATGATAGGAATGAGACTACGATAGGAATGAGACTATGATAAGAATGAGACTAAGGCATGAATGAGACTATGATAGGAATGAGACTAAGGCATGAATGAGACTACGATAGGAATGAGACTAAGGCATGAATGAGACTATGATAGGAATGAGACTATGATAAGAATGAGACTATGATAGTAATCAGACTATGATATGAATGAGACTAAGGCATGAATGAGACTATGATAGGAATGAGACTAAGGCATGAATGAGACTATGATAGGAATGAGACTAAGGCATGAATGAGACTATGATAGGAATGAGACTAAGGCATGAATGAGACTATGATAGGAATGAGACTAAGGCAGGAATGAGACTATGATAGGAATGAGAATAAGGCAGGAATGAGACTATGATAGGAATGAGACTAAGGCATGAATGAGACTACGATAGGAATGAGACTATGATAAGAATGAGACTAAGGCATGAATGAGACTATGATAGGAATGAGACTATGATAAGAATGAGACTAAGGCAGGAATGAGACTATGATAGGAATGAGACTAAGGCATGAATGAGACTACGATAGGAATGAGACTATGATAAGAATGAGACTAAGGCATGAATGAGACTATGATAGGAATGAGACTAAGGCATGAATGAGACTATGATAGGAATGAGACTAAGGCATGAATGAGACTATGATAGGAATGAGACTAAGGCATGAATGAGACTATGATAGGAATGAGACTAAGGCATGAATGAGACTATGATAGGAATGAGGCTAAGGCAGGAATGAGACTATGATAGGAATGAGAATAAGGCATGAATGAGACTATGATAGGAATGAGACTAAGGCATGAATGAGACTACGATAGGAATGAGACTATGATAAGAATGAGACTAAGGCATGAATGAGACTATGATAGGAATGAGACTATGATAAGAATGAGACTAAGGCAGGAATGAGACTATGATAGGAATGAGACTAAGGCATGAATGAGATTATGATAGGAATGAGACTAAGGCAGGAATGAGACTGTGATAGGAATGAGAATAAGGCAGGAATGAGACTATGATAGGAATGAGACTAAGGCATGAATGAGACTACGATAGGAATGAGACTATGATAAGAATGAGACTAAGGCATGAATGAGACTATGATAGGAATGAGACTATGATAGGAATGAGACTAAGGCAGGAATGAGACTATGATAGGAATGAGACTAAGGCATGAATGAGACTACGATAGGAATGAGACTATTATAAGAATGAGACTAAGGCATGAATGAGACTATGATAGGAATGAGACTAAGGCATGAATGAGACTAAGGCATGAATGAGACTATGATAAGAATGAGACTAAAGCATGAATGAGACTACGATAGGAATGAGACTATGATAAGAATGAGACTAAGGCATGAATGAGACTATGATAGGAATGAGACTAAGGCATGAATGAGACTATGATAGGAATGAGACTAAGGCATGAATGAGACTATGATAGGAATGAGACTAAGGTATGAATGAGACTATGATAGGAATGAGACTATGATAAGAATGAGACTACGGCATGAATGAGACTATGATAGGAATGAGACTAAGGCATGAATGAGACTATGATAGGAATGAGACTAAGGCATGAATGAGACTATGATAGAAATGAGACTAAGGCATGAATGAGACTATGATAGGAATGAGACTAAGGCATGAATGAGACTATGATAGGAATGAGACTAAGGCAGGAATGAGACTATGATAGGAATGAGACTAAGGCAGGAATGAGACTATGATAGGAATGAGACTAAGGCATGAATGAGACTATGATAGGAATGAGACTAAGGCATGAATGAGACTATGATAGGAATGAGACTAAGGCATGAATGAGACTATGATAGGAATGAGACTAAGGCATGAATGAGACTATGATAGGAATGAGACTAAGGCAGGAATGAGACTATGATAGGAATGAGACTAAGGCAGGAATGAGACTACGATAGGAATGAGACTAAGGCATGAATGAGACTATGATAGGAATGAGACTAAGGCAGGAATGAGACTATGATAGGAATGAGACTAAGGCATGAATGAGACTATGGTAGGAATGAGACTAAGGCATGAATGAGACTATGATAGGAATGAGACTAAGGCATGAATGAGACTAAGGCATGAATGAGACTATGATAGGAATGAGACTAAGGCATGAATGAGACTAAGGCATGAATTAGACTATGATAGGAATGAGACTAAGGTATGAATGAGACTATGATAGGAATGAGAATAAGGCAGGAATGAGACTATGATAGGAATGAGACTAAGGCATGAATGAGACTACGATAGGAATGAGACTATGATAAGAATGAGACTAAGGCATGAATGAGACTATGATAGGAATGAGACTATGATAAGAATGAGACTAAGGCAGGAATGAGACTATGATAGGAATGAGACTAAGGCATGAATGAGACTACGATAGGAATGAGACTATGATAAGAATGAGACTAAGGCATGAATGAGACTATGATAGGAATGAGACTAAGGCATGAATGAGACTAAGGCATGAATGAGACTATGATAAGAATGAGACTAAAGCATGAATGAGACTACGATAGGAATGAGACTATGATAAGAATGAGACTAAGGCATGAATGAGACTATGATAGGAATGAGACTAAGGCATGAATGAGACTATGATAGGAATGAGACTAAGGCATGAATGAGACTATGATAGGAATGAGACTAAGGTATGAATGAGACTATGATAGGAATGAGACTAAGGCATGAATGAGACTATGATAGGAATGAGACTAAGGCATGAATGAGACTATGATAGGAATGAGACTAAGGCATGAATGAGACTATGATAGGAATGAGACTAAGGCAGGAATGAGACTATGATAGGAATGAGACTAAGGCAGGAATGAGACTATGATAGGAATGAGACTAAGGCATTAATGAGACTATGATAGGAATGAGACTAAGGCATGAATGAGACTATGATAGGAATGAGACTAAGGCATGAATGAGACTATGATAGGAATGAGACTAAGGCATGAATGAGACTATGATAGGAATGAGACTAAGGCAGGAATGAGACTATGATAGGAATGAGACTAAGGCAGGAATGAGACTACGATAGGAATGAGACTAAGGCATGAATGAGACTATGATAGGAATGAGACTAAGGCAGGAATGAGACTATGATAGGAATGAGACTAAGGCATGAATGAGACTATGGTAGGAATGAGACTAAGGCATGAATGAGACTATGATAGGAATGAGACTAAGGCATGAATGAGACTAAGGCATGAATGAGACTATGATAGGAATGAGACTAAGGCATGAATGAGGCTAAGGCATGAATGAGACTATGATAGGAATGAGACTAAGGTATGAATGAGACTATGATAGGAATGAGACTAAGGCATGAATGAGACTATGATAAGAATGAGACTAAGGCATGAATGAGACTATGATAGGAATGAGACTATGATAAGAATGAGACTATGATAGGAATGAGACTATGATAGGAATGAGACTAAGGCATGAATGAGACTACGATAGGAATGAGACTATGATAAGAATGAGACTAAGGCATGAATGAGACTATGATAGGAATGAGACTAAGGCATGAATGAGACTATGATAGGAATGAGACTAAGGCATGAATGAGACTATGATAGGAATGAGACTAAGGCATGAATGAGACTACGATAGGAATGAGACTAAGGCATGAATGAGACTACGATAGGAATGAGACTAAGGCATGAATGAGACTATGATAGGAATGAGACTAAGGCATGAATGAGACTATGATAGGAATGAGACTATGATAAGAATGAGACTATGATAGGAATGAGACTATGATAGGAATGAGACTAAGGCAGGAATGAGACTATGATAGGAATGAGACTAAGGCATGAATGAGACTATGATAGGAATGAGACTAAGGCAGGAATGAGACTATGATAGGAATGAGACTAAGGCATGAATGAGACTATGATAGGAATGAGACTAAGGCATGAATGAGACTATGATAGGAATGAGACTAAGGCATGAATGAGACTATGATAGGAATGAGACTAAGGCATGAATGAGACTAAGGCATGAATGAGACTATGATAAAATGAGACTAAGGCATGAATGAGACTATGATAGAAATGAGACTAAGGCATGAATGAGACTATGATAGGAATGAGACTAAGGCAGGAATGAGACTATGATAGGAATGAGACTAAGGTATGAATGAGACTAAGATAGGAATGAGACTAAGGCATGAATGAGACTACGATAGGAATGAGACTATGATAAGAATGAGACTAAGGCATGAATGAGACTATGATAGGAATGAGACTATGATAAGAATGAGACTAAGGCAGGAATGAGACTATGATAGGAATGAGACTATGATAAGAATGAGACTAAGGCATGAATGAGACTATGATAGGAATGAGACTAAGGCATGAATGAGACTATGATAGGAATGAGACTAAGGCATGAATGAGACTATGATAGGAATGAGACTAAGGCAGGAATGAGACTATGATAGGAATGAGACTAAGGCAGGAATGAGACTATGATAGGAATGAGACTAAGGCAGGAATGAGACTATGATAGGAATGAGACTAAGGCATGAGTGAGACTACGATAGGAATGAGACTATGATAAGAATGAGACTAAGGCATGAATGAGACTATGATAGGAATGAGACTATGATAAGAATGAGACTAAGGCAGGAATGAGACTATGATAGGAATGAGACTAAGGCATGAATGAGACTACGATAGGAATGAGACTATGATAAGAATGAGACTAAGGCATGAATGAGACTATGATAAGAATGAGACTATGATAGTAAAGAGACTATGATAGGAATGAGACTAAGGCATGAATGAGACTATGATAGGAATGAGACTAAGGCAGGAATGAGACTATGATAGGAATGAGACTAGGGCAGGAATGAGACTACGATAGGAATGAGACTAAGGCATGAATGAGACTATGATAGGAATGAGACTAAGGCAGGAATGAGACTATGATAGGAATGAGACTAAGGCATGAATGAGACTATGGTAGGAATGAGACTAAGGCATGAATGAGACTATGATAGGAATGAGACTAAGGCATGAATGAGACTAAGGCATGAATGAGACTATGATAGGAATGAGACTAAGGCATGAATGAGACTAAGGCATGAATGAGACTATGATAGGAATGAGACTAAGGTATGAATGAGACTATGATAGGAATGAGACTAAGGCATGAATGAGACTATGATAAGAATGAGACTAAGGCATGAATGAGACTATGATAGGAATGAGACTATGATAAGAATGAGACTATGATAGGAATGAGACTATGATAGGAATGAGACTAAGGCATGAATGAGACTAAGGCATGAATGAGACTATGATAAGAATGAGACTAAAGCATGAATGAGACTACGATAGGAATGAGACTATGATAAGAATGAGACTAAGGCATGAATGAGACTATGATAGGAATGAGACTAAGGCATGAATGAGACTATGATAGGAATGAGACTAAGGCATGAATGAGACTATGATAGGAATGAGACTAAGGTATGAATGAGACTATGATAGGAATGAGACTAAGGCATGAATGAGACTATGATAGGAATGAGACTAAGGCATGAATGAGACTATGATAGGAATGAGACTAAGGCATGAATGAGACTATGATAGGAATGAGACTAAGGCAGGAATGAGACTATGATAGGAATGAGACTAAGGCAGGAATGAGACTATGATAGGAATGAGACTAAGGCATTAATGAGACTATGATAGGAATGAGACTAAGGCATGAATGAGACTATGATAGGAATGAGACTAAGGCATGAATGAGACTATGATAGGAATGAGACTAAGGCATGAATGAGACTATGATAGGAATGAGACTAAGGCAGGAATGAGACTATGATAGGAATGAGACTAAGGCAGGAATGAGACTACGATAGGAATGAGACTAAGGCATGAATGAGACTATGATAGGAATGAGACTAAGGCAGGAATGAGACTATGATAGGAATGAGACTAAGGCATGAATGAGACTATGGTAGGAATGAGACTAAGGCATGAATGAGACTATGATAGGAATGAGACTAAGGCATGAATGAGACTAAGGCATGAATGAGACTATGATAGGAATGAGACTAAGGCATGAATGAGACTAAGGCATGAATGAGACTATGATAGGAATGAGACTAAGGTATGAATGAGACTATGATAGGAATGAGACTAAGGCATGAATGAGACTATGATAAGAATGAGACTAAGGCATGAATGAGACTATGATAGGAATGAGACTATGATAAGAATGAGACTATGATAGGAATGAGACTATGATAGGAATGAGACTAAGGCAGGAATGAGACTATGATAGGAATGAGACTAAGGCATGAATGAGACTACGATAGGAATGAGACTATGATAAGAATGAGACTAAGGCATGAATGAGACTATGATAGGAATGAGACTAAGGCATGAATGAGACTATGATAGGAATGAGACTAAGGCATGAATGAGACTATGATAGGAATGAGACTAAGGCATGAATGAGACTACGATAGGAATGAGACTAAGGCATGAATGAGACTACGATAGGAATGAGACTAAGGCATGAATGAGACTATGATAAGAATGAGACTAAGGCATGAATGAGACTATGATAGGAATGAGACTATGATAAGAATGAGACTATGATAGGAATGAGACTATGATAGGAATGAGACTAAGGCAGGAATGAGACTATGATAGGAATGAGACTAAGGCATGAATGAGACTATGATAGGAATGAGACTAAGGCAGGAATGAGACTATGATAGGAATGAGACTAAGGCATGAATGAGACTATGATAGGAATGAGACTAAGGCATGAATGAGACTATGATAGGAATGAGACTAAGGCATGAATGAGACTATGAAAGGAATGAGACTAAGGCATGAATGAGACTAAGGCATGAATGAGACTATGATAAAATGAGACTAAGGCATGAATGAGACTATGATAGGAATGAGACTAAGGCATGAATGAGACTATGATAGGAATGAGACTAAGGCAGGAATGAGACTATGATAGGAATGAGACTAAGGTATGAATGAGACTATGATAGGAATGAGACTAAGGCATGAATGTGACTACGATAGGAATGAGACTATGATAAGAATGAGACTAAGGCATGAATGAGACTATGATAGGAATGAGACTATGATAAGAATGAGACTAAGGCAGGAATGAGACTATGATAGGAATGAGACTATGATAAGAATGAGACTAAGGCATGAATGAGACTATGATAGGAATGAGACTAAGGCATGAATGAGACTATGATAGGAATGAGACTAAGGCATGAATGAGACTATGATAGGAATGAGACTAAGGCAGGAATGAGACTATGATAGGAATGAGACTAAGGCAGGAATGAGACTATGATAGGAATGAGACTAAGGCAGGAATGAGACTATGATAGGAATGAGACTAAGGCATGAATGAGACTATGATAGGAATGAGACTAAGGCATGAATGAGACTAAGGCATGAATGAGACTATGATAAAATGAGACTAAGGCATGAATGAGACTATGATAGGAATGAGACTAAGGCATGAATGAGACTATGATAGGAATGAGACTAAGGCAGGAATGAGACTATGATAGGAATGAGACTAAGGTATGAATGAGACTATGATAGGTATGAGACTAAAGCATGAATGTGACTACGATAGGAATGAGACTATGATAAGAATGAGAGTAAGGCATGAATGAGACTATGATAGGAATGAGACTATGATAAGAATGAGACTAATGCAGGAATGAGACTATGATAGGAATGAGACTATGATAAGAATGAGACTAAGGCATGAATGAGACTATGATAGGAATGAGACTAAAGCATGAATGAGACTATGATAGGAATGAGACTAAGGCATGAATGAGACTATGATAGGAATGAGACTAAGGCATGAATGAGACTATGATAGGAATGAGACTAAGGCAGGAATGAGACTATGATAGGAATGAGACTAAGGCATGAATGAGACTATGATAGGAATGAGACTAAGGCATGAATGAGACTATGATAGGAATGAGACTAAGGCATGAATGAGACTATGATAGGAATGAGACTAAGGCAGGAATGAGACTATGATAGGAATGAGACTAAGGCAGGAATGAGACTATGATAGGAATGAGACTAAGGCATTAATGAGACTATGATAGGAATGAGACTAAGGCATGAATGAGACTATGATAGGAATGAGACTAAGGCATGAATGAGACTATGATAGGAATGAGACTAAGGCATGAATGAGACTATGATAGGAATGAGACTAAGGCAGGAATGAGACTATGATAGGAATGAGACTAAGGCAGGAATGAGACTACGATAGGAATGAGACTAAGGCATGAATGAGACTATGATAGGAATGAGACTAAGGCAGGAATGAGACTATGATAGGAATGAGACTAAGGCATGAATGAGACTATGGTAGGAATGAGACTAAGGCATGAATGAGACTATGATAGTAATGAGACTAAGGCATGAATGAGACTAAGGCATGAATGAGACTATGATAGGAATGAGACTAAGGCATGAATGAGACTAAGGCATGAATGAGACTATGATAGGAATGAGACTAAGGTATGAATGAGACTATGATAGGAATGAGACTAAGGCATGAATGAGACTATGATAAGAATGAGACTAAGGCATGAATGAGACTATGATAGGAATGAGACTATGATAAGAATGAGACTATGATAGGAATGAGACTATGATAGGAATGAGACTAAGGCAGGAATGAGACTATGATAGGAATGAGACTAAGGCATGAATGAGACTACGATAGGAATGAGACTATGATAAGAATGAGACTAAGGCATGAATGAGACTATGATAGGAATGAGACTAAGGCATGAATGAGACTATGATAGGAATGAGACTAAGGCATGAATGAGACTATGATAGGAATGAGACTAAGGCATGAATGAGACTACGATAGGAATGAGACTAAGGCATGAATGAGACTACGATAGGAATGAGACTAAGGCATGAATGAGACTATGATAAGAATGAGACTAAGGCATGAATGAGACTATGATAGGAATGAGACTATGATAAGAATGAGACTATGATAGGAATGAGACTATGATAGGAATGAGACTAAGGCAGGAATGAGACTATGATAGGAATGAGACTAAGGCATGAATGAGACTATGATAGGAATGAGACTAAGGCAGGAATGAGACTATGATAGGAATGAGACTAAGGCATGAATGAGACTATGATAGGAATGAGACTAAGGCATGAATGAGACTATGATAGGAATGAGACTAAGGCATGAATGAGACTATGATAGGAATGAGACTAAGGCATGAATGAGACTAAGGCATGAATGAGACTATGATAAATAGAGACTAAGGCATGAATGAGACTATGATAGGAATGAGACTAAGGCATGAATGAGACTATGATAGGAATGAGACTAAGGCAGGAATGAGACTATGATAGGAATGAGACTAAGGTATGAATGAGACTATGATAGGAATGAGACTAAGGCATGAATGTGACTACGATAGGAATGAGACTATGATAAGAATGAGACTAAGGCATGAATGAGACTATGATAGGAATGAGACTATGATAAGAATGAGACTAAGGCAGGAATGAGACTATGATAGGAATGAGACTATGATAAGAATGAGACTAAGGCATGAATGAGACTATGATAGGAATGAGACTAAGGCATGAATGAGACTATGATAGGAATGAGACTAAGGCATGAATGAGACTATGATAGGAATGAGACTAAGGCAGGAATGAGACTATGATAGGAATGAGACTAAGGCAGGAATGAGACTATGATAGGAATGAGACTAAGGCAGGAATGAGACTATGATAGGAATGAGACTAAGGCATGAATGAGACTACGATAGGAATGAGACTATGATAAGAATGAGACTAAGGCATGAATGAGACTATGATAGGAATGAGACTATGATAAGAATGAGACTAAGGCAGGAATGAGACTATGATAGGAATGAGACTAAGGCATGAATGAGACTACGATAGGAATGAGACTATGATAAGAATGAGACTAAGGCATGAATGAGACTATGATAAGAATGAGACTATGATAGTAAAGAGACTATGATAAGAATGAGACTAAGGCATGAATGAGACTATGATAGGAATGAGACTAAGGCATGAATGAGACTATGATAGGAATGAGACTAAGGCATGAATGAGACTATGATAGGAATGAGACTATGATAAGAATGAGACTATGACAGTAATGAGACTATGATATGAATGAGACTAAGGCATGAATGAGACTATGATATGAATGAGACTAAGTTATGAATGAGACTATGATAGGAATGAGACTAAGGCATGAATGAGACTATGATAGGAATGAGACTAAGGCATGAATGAGACTATGATAGGAATGAGACTAAGGCAGGAATGAGACTATGATAGGAATGAGAATAAGGCAGGAATGAGACTATGATAGGAATGAGACTAAGGCATGAATGAGACTACGATAGGAATGAGACTATGATAAGAATGAGACTAAGGCATGAATGAGACTATGATAGGAATGAGACTATGATATGAATGAGACTAAGGCAGGAATGAGACTATTATAGGAATGAGACTAAGGCATGAATGAGACTACGATAGGAATGAGACTATGATAAGAATGAGACTAAGGCATGAATGAGACTATGATAGGAATGAGACTAAGGCATGAATGAGACTATGATAGGAATGAGACTAAGGCATGAATGAGACTATGATAGGAATGAGACTAAGGCATGAATGAGACTATGATAGGAATGAGACTAAGGCATGAATGAGACTATGATAGGAATGAGGCTAAGGCAGGAATGAGACTATGATAGGAATGAGAATAAGGCAGGAATGAGACTATGATAGGAATGAGACTAAGGCATGAATGAGACTACGATAGGAATGAGACTATGATAAGAATGAGACTAAGGCATGAATGAGACTATGATAGGAATGAGACTATGATAAGAATGAGACTAAGGCAGGAATGAGACTATGATAGGAATGAGACTAAGGCATGAATGAGACTATGATAGGAATGAGACTAAGGCAGGAATGAGACTATGATAGGAATGAGACTAAGGCAGGAATGAGACTATGATAGGAATGAGACTAAGGCATGAATGAGACTACGATAGGAATGAGACTATGATAAGAATGAGACTAAGGCATGAATGAGACTATGATAGGAATGAGACTATGATAAGAATGAGACTAAGGCAGGAATGAGACTATGATAGGAATGAGACTAAGGCATGAATGAGACTACGATAGGAATGAGACTATGATAAGAATGAGACTAAGGCATGAATGAGACTATGATAGGAATGAGACTAAGGCATGAATGAGACTAAGGCATGAATGAGACTATGATAAGGATGAGACTAAAGCATGAATGAGACTACGATAGGAATGAGACTATGATAAGAATGAGACTAAGGCATGAATGAGACTATGATAGGAATGAGACTAAGGCATGAATGAGACTATGATAGGAATGAGACTAAGGCATGAATGAGACTATGATAGGAATGAGACTAAGGTATGAATGAGACTATGATAGGAATGAGACTATGATAAGAATGAGACTACGGCATGAATGAGACTATGATAGGAATGAGACTAAGGCATGAATGAGACTATGATAGGAATGAGACTAAGGCATGAATGAGACTATGATAGGAATGAGACTAAGGCATGAATGAGACTATGATAGGAATGAGACTAAGGCATGAATGAGACTATGATAGGAATGAGACTAAGGCAGGAATGAGACTATGATAGGAATGAGACTAAGGCAGGAATGAGACTATGATAGGAATGAGACTAAGGCATGAATGAGACTATGATAGGAATGAGACTAAGGCATGAATGAGACTATGATAGGAATGAGACTAAGGCATGAATGAGACTATGATAGGAATGAGACTAAGGCATGAATGAGACTATGATAGGAATGAGACTAAGGCAGGAATGAGACTATGATAGGAATGAGACTAAGGCAGGAATGAGACTACGATAGGAATGAGACTAAGGCATGAATGAGACTATGATAGGAATGAGACTAAGGCAGGAATGAGACTATGATAGGAATGAGACTAAGGCATGAATGAGACTATGGTAGGAATGAGACTAAGGCATGAATGAGACTGTGATAGGAATGAGACTAAGGCATGAATGAGAATAAGGCATGAATTAGACTATGATAGGAATGAGACTAAGGTATGAATGAGAATATGATAGGAATGAAAATAAGGCAGGAATGAGACTATGATAGGAATGAGACTAAGGCATGAATGAGACTACGATAGGAATGAGACTAAGGCATGAATGAGACTATGATAGGAATGAGACTATGATAAGAATGAGACTAAGGCAGGAATGAGACTATGATAGGAATGAGACTAAGGCATGAATGAGACTACGATAGGAATGAGACTATGATAAGAATGAGACTAAGGCATGAATGAGACTATGATAGGAATGAGACTAAGGCATGAATGAGACTAAGGCATGAATGAGACTATGATAAGAATGAGACTAAAGCATGAATGAGACTACGATAGGAATGAGACTATGATAAGAATGAGACTAAGGCATGAATGAGACTATGATAGGAATGAAACTAAGGCATGAATGAGACTATGATAGGAATGAGACTAAGGCATGAATGAGACTATGATAGGAATGAGACTAAGGTATGAATGAGACTACGATAGGAATGAGACTATGATAAGAATGAGACTACGGCATGAATGAGACTATGATAGGAATGAGACTAAGGCATGAATGAGACTATGATAAGAATGAGACTAAGGCATGAATGAGACTATGATAGGAATGAGACTAAGGCATGAATGAGACTATGATGGGAATGAGACTAAGGCATGAATGAGACTATGATAGGAATGAGACTAAGGCAGGAATGAGACTATGATAGGAATGAGACTAAGGCAGGAATGAGACTATGATAGGAATGAGACTAAGGCATGAATGAGACTATGATAGGAATGAGACTAAGGCATGAATGAGACTAAGGCATGAATGAGACTATGATAGGAATGAGACTAAGGCATGAATGAGACTAAGGCATGAATGAGACTATGATAGGAATGAGACTAAGGTATGAATGAGACTATGATAGGAATGAGACTAAGGCATGAATGAGACTACGATAGGAATGAGACTATGATAAGAATGAGACTAAGGCATGAATGAGACTATGATAGGAATGAGACTAAGGCATGAATGAGACTATGATAGGAATGAGACTAAGGCATGAATGAGACTATGATAGGAATGAGACTAAGGCATGAATGAGACTATGATAGGAATGAGACTAAGGCAGGAATGAGACTATGATAGGAATGAGACTAAGGCAGGAATGAGACTATGATAGGAATGAGACTAAGGCAGGAATGAGACTATGATAGGAATGAGACTAAGGCATGAATGAGACTATGATAGGAATGAGACTAAGGCATGAATGAGACTATGATAGGAATGAGACTAAGGCATGAATGAGACTATGATAGGAATGAGACTAAGGCATGAATGAGACTATGATAGGAATGAGACTATGATAAGAATGAGACTACGGCATGAATGAGACTATGATAGGAATGAGACTATGATAGGAATGAGACTAAGGCAGGAATGAGACTATGATAGGAATGAGACTAAGGCAGGAATGAGACTATGATAGGAATGAGACTAAGGCATGAATGAGACTATGATAGGAATGAGACTAAGGCAGGAATGAGACTATGATAGGAATGAGACTAAGGCAGGAATGAGACTATGATAGGAATGAGACTAAGGCATGAATGAGACTATGATAGGAATTAGACTAAGGCATGAATGAGACTATGATAGGAATGAGACTAAGGCATGAATGAGACTATGATAGGAATGAGACTAAGGCATGAATGAGACTATGATAGGAATGAGACTAAGGCAGGAATGAGACTATGATAGGAATGAGACTAAGGCAGGAATGAGACTATGATAGGAATGAGACTAAGGCAGGAATGAGACTATGATAGGAATGAGACTAAGGCATGAATGAGACTATGATAGGAATGAGACTAAGGCATGAATGAGACTATGATAGGAATGAGACTAAGGCATGAATGAGACTATGATAGGAATGCGACTAAGGCATGAATGAGACTATGATAGGAATGAGACTAAGGCATGAATGAGACTATGATAGGAATGAGACTAAGGCATGAATGAGACTATGATAGGAATGAGACTAAGGCAGGAATGAGACTATGATAGGAATGAGACTAAGGCAGGAATGAGACTATGATAGGAATGAGACTAAGGCATGAATGAGACTATGATAGGAATGAGACTAAGGCAGGAATGAGACTATGATAGGAATGAGACTAAGGCAGGAATGAGACTATGATAGGAATGAGACTAAGGCAGGAATGAGACTATGATAGGAATGAGACTAAGGCATGAATGAGACTACGATAGGAATGAGACTATGATAAGAATGAGACTAAGGCATGAATGAGACTATGATAGGAATGAGACTATGATAAGAATGAGACTACGGCAGGAATGAGACTATGATAGGAATGAGACTAAGGCATGAATGAGACTACGATAGGAATGAGACTATGATAAGAATGAGACTAAGGCATGAATGAGACTATGATAAGAATGAGACTATGATAGTAATGAGACTATGATAAGAATGAGACTAAGGCATGAATGAGACTATGATAGGAATGAGACTACGATAGGAATGAGACTATGATAAGAATGAGACTAAGGCATGAATGAGACTATGATAGGAATGAGACTAAGGCATGAATGAGACTATGATAGGAATGAGACTAAGGCATGAATGAGACTATGATAGGAATGAGACTATGATAAGAATGAGACAATGATAGTAATGAGACTATGATATGAATGAGACTAAGGCATGAATGAGTTTATGATAGGAATGAGACTAAGGCATGAATGAGACTATGATAGGAATGAGACTAAGGCTGGAATGAGACTATGATAGGAATGAGACTAAGGCATGAATGAGACTACGATAGGAATGAGACTATGATAAGAATGAGACTAAGGCATGAATGAGACTATGATAGGAATGAGACTATGATAAGAATGAGACTATGATAGGAATGAGACTAAGGCATGAATGAGACTATGATAGTAATGAGACAAAAGTCTCAATAGTTTAAGGCAAAATGAGACTAAGGCATGAATGAGACTATGATAGGAATGAGACTAAGGCATGAATGAGACTATGATAGGAATGAGACTAAGGCATGAATGAGACTATGATAGGAATGAGACTAAGGCATGAATGAGACTATGATAGGAATGAGACTAAGGCAGGAATGAGACTATGATAGGAATGAGAATAAGGCAGGAATGAGACTATGATAGGAATGAGACTAAGGCATGAATGAGACTATGATAGGAATGAGACTAAGGCATGAATGAGACTATGATAGGAATGAGACTAAGGCAGGAATGAGACTATGATAGGAATGAGACTAAGGCAGGAATGAGACTATGATAGGAATGAGACTAAGGCATGAATGAGACTATGATAGGAATGAGACTAAGGCATGAATGAGACTATGATAGGAATGAGACTAAGGCATGAATGAGACTATGATAGGAATGAGACTAAGGCATGAATGAGACTATGATAGGAATGAGACTAAGGCAGGAATGAGACTATGATAGGAATGAGACTAAGGCAGGAATGAGACTACGATAGGAATGAGGCTAAGGCATGAATGAGACTATGATAGGAATGAGACTAAGGCAGGAATGAGACTATGATAGGAATGAGACTAAGGCATGAATGAGACTATGGTAGGAATGAGACTAAGGCATGAATGAGACTATGATAGGAATGAGACTAAGGCATGAATGAGACTAAGGCATGAATGAGACTATGATAGGAATGAGACTAAGGCATGAATGAGACTAAGGCATGAATTAGACTATGATAGGAATGAGACTAAGGTATGAATGAGACTATGATAGGAATGAGAATAAGGCAGGAATGAGACTATGATAGGAATGAGACTAAGGCATGAATGAGACTACGATAGGAATGAGACTATGATAAGAATGAGACTAAGGCATGAATGAGACTATGATAGGAATGAGACTATGATAAGATTGAGACTAAGGCAGGAATGAGACTATGATAGGAATGAGACTAAGGCATGAATGAGACTACGATAGGAATGAGACTATGATAAGAATGAGACTAAGGCATGAATGAGACTATGATAGGAATGAGACTAAGGCATGAATGAGACTAAGGCATGAATGAGACTATGATAAGAATGAGACTAAAGCATGAATGAGACTACGATAGGAATGAGACTATGATAAGAATGAGACTAAGGCATGAATGAGACTATGATAGGAATGAGACTAAGGCATGAATGAGACTATGATAGGAATGAGACTAAGGCATGAATGAGACTATGATAGGAATGAGACTAAGGTATGAATGAGACTATGATAGGAATGAGACTATGATAAGAATGAGACTACGGCATGAATGAGACTATGATAGGAATGAGACTAAGGCATGAATGAGACTATGATAGGAATGAGACTAAGGCATGAATGAGACTATGATAGGAATGAGACTAAGGCATGAATGAGACTATGATAGGAATGAGACTAAGGCATGAATGAGACTATGATAGGAATGAGACTAAGGCAGGAATGAGACTATGATAGGAATGAGACTAAGGCAGGAATGAGACTATGATAGGAATGAGACTAAGGCATGAATGAGACTATGATAGGAATGAGACTAAGGCATGAATGAGACTATGATAGGAATGAGACTAAGGCATGAATGAGACTATGATAGGAATGAGACTAAGGCATGAATGAGACTATGATAGGAATGAGACTAAGGCAGGAATGAGACTATGATATGAATGAGACTAAGGCAGGAATGAGACTACGATAGGAATGAGACTAAGGCATGAATGAGACTATGATAGGAATGAGACTAAGGCAGGAATGAGACTATGATAGGAATGAGACTAAGGCATGAATGAGACTATGGTAGGAATGAGACTAAGGCATGAATGAGACTATGATAGGAATGAGACTAAGGCATGAATGAGACTAAGGCATGAATGAGACTATGATAGGAATGAGACTAAGGCATGAATGAGACTAAGGCATGAATGAGACTATGATAGGAATGAGACTAAGGTATGAATGAGACTATGATAGGAATGAGACTAAGGCATGAATGAGACTACGATAGGAATGAGACTATGATAAGAATGAGACTAAGGCATGAATGAGACTATGATAGGAATGAGACTAAGGCATGAATGAGACTATGATAGGAATGAGACTAAGGCATGAATGAGACTATGATAGGAATGAGACTAAGGCATGAATGAGACTATGATAGGAATGAGACTAAGGCAGGAATGAGACTATGATAGGAATGAGACTAAGGCAGGAATGAGACTATGATAGGAATGAGACTAAGGCAGGAATGAGACTATGATAGGAATGAGACTAAGGCATGAATGAGACTATGATAGGAATGAGACTAAGGCATGAATGAGACTATGATAGGAATGAGACTAAGGCATGAATGAGACTATGATAGGAATGAGACTAAGGCATGAATGAGACTATGATAGGAATGAGACTAAGGCATGAATGAGACTATGATAGGAATGAGACTAAGGCATGAATGAGACTATGATAGGAATGAGACTAAGGCAGGAATGAGACTATGATAGGAATGAGACTAAGGCAGGAATGAGACTATGATAGGAATGAGACTAAGGCATGAATGAGACTATGATAGGAATGAGACTAAGGCAGGAATGAGACTATGATAGGAATGAGACTAAGGCAGGAATGAGACTATGATAGGAATGAGACTAAGGCATGAATGAGACTATGATAGGAATGAGACTAAGGCATGAATGAGACTATGATAGGAATGAGACTAAGGCATGAATGAGACTATGATAGGAATGAGACTAAGGCATGAATGAGACTATGATAGGAATGAGACTAAGGCAGGAATGAGACTATGATAGGAATGAGACTAAGGCAGGAATGAGACTATGATAGGAATGAGACTAAGGCAGGAATGAGACTATGATAGGAATGAGACTAAGGCATGAATGAGACTATGATAGGAATGAGACTAAGGCATGAATGAGACTATGATAGGAATGAGACTAAGGCATGAATGAGACTATGATAGGAATGAGACTAAGGCATGAATGAGACTATGATAGGAATGAGACTAAGGCATAAATGAGACTATGATAGGAATGAGACTAAGGCATGAATGAGACTATGATAGGAATGAGACTAAGGCAGGAATGAGACTATGATAGGAATGAGACTAAGGCAGGAATGAGACTATGATAGGAATGAGACTAAGGCATGAATGAGACTATGATAGGAATGAGACTAAGGCAGGAATGAGACTACGATAGGAATGAGACTAAGGCAGGAATGAGACTATGATAGGAATGAGACTAAGGCAGGAATGAGACTA
This sequence comes from Megaustenia siamemsis, assembly GCA_032433765.1. Classification (NCBI taxonomy): domain Eukaryota; kingdom Metazoa; phylum Mollusca; class Gastropoda; order Stylommatophora; family Ariophantidae; genus Megaustenia; species Megaustenia siamemsis. The sequence continues at coordinate 42,950,383 of JAVIAB010000117.1, read as the reverse complement.
TGATAGGAATGAGACTAAGGCATGAATGAGACTACGATAGGAATGAGACTATGATAAGAATGAGACTAAGGCATGAATGAGACTATGATAGGAATGAGACTATGATAAGAATGAGACTACGGCAGGAATGAGACTATGATAGGAATGAGACTAAGGCATGAATGAGACTACGATAGGAATGAGACTATGATAAGAATGAGACTAAGGCATGAATGAGACTATGATAAGAATGAGACTATGATAGTAATGAGACTATGATAAGAATGAGACTAAGGCATGAATGAGACTATGATAGGAATGAGACTACGATAGGAATGAGACTATGATAAGAATGAGACTAAGGCATGAATGAGACTATGATAGGAATGAGACTAAGGCATGAATGAGACTATGATAGGAATGAGACTATGATAAGAATGAGACTATGATAGTAATGAGACTATGATATGAATGAGACTAAGGCATGAATGAGTTTATGATAGGAATGAGACTAAGGCATGAATGAGACTATGATAGGAATGAGACTAAGGCAGGAATGAGACTATGATAGGAATGAGACTAAGGCATGAATGAGACTACGATAGGAATGAGACTATGATAAGAATGAGACTAAGGCATGAATGAGACTATGATAGGAATGAGACTATGATAAGAATGAGACTATGATAGGAATGAGACTAAGGCATGAATGAGACTATGATAGTAATGAGACAAAAGTCTCAATAGTTTAAGGCAAAATGAGACTAAGACATGAATGAGACTATGATAGGAATGAGACTAAGGCATGAATGAGACTATGATAGGAATGAGACTAAGGCATGAATGAGACTATGATAGGAATGAGACTAAGGCATGAATGAGACTATGATAGGAATGAGACTAAGGCAGGAATGAGACTATGATAGGAATGAGACTAAGGCAGGAATGAGACTATGATAGGAATGAGACTAAGGCATGAATGAGACTATGATAGGAATGAGACTAAGGCAGGAATGAGACTATGATAGGAATGAGACTAAGGCAGGAATGAGACTATGATAGGAATGAGACTAAGGCATGAATGAGACTATGATAGGAATGAGACTAAGGCATGAATGAGACTATGATAGGAATGAGACTAAGGCATGAATGAGACTATGATAGGAATGAGACTAAGGCATGAATGAGACTATGATAGGAATGAGACTAAGGCAGGAATGAGACTATGATAGGAATGAGACTAAGGCAGGAATGAGACTATGATAGGAATGAGACTAAGGCAGGAATGAGACTATGATAGGAATGAGACTAAGGCATGAATGAGACTATGATAGGAATGAGACTAAGGCATGAATGAGACTATGATAGGAATGAGACTAAGGCATGAATGAGACTATGATAGGAATGAGACTAAGGCATGAATGAGACTATGATAGGAATGAGACTAAGGCATAAATGAGACTATGATAGGAATGAGACTAAGGCATGAATGAGACTATGATAGGAATGAGACTAAGGCAGGAATGAGACTATGATAGGAATGAGACTAAGGCAGGAATGAGACTATGATAGGAATGAGACTAAGGCATGAATGAGACTATGATAGGAATGAGACTAAGGCAGGAATGAGACTACGATAGGAATGAGACTAAGGCAGGAATGAGACTATGATAGGAATGAGACTAAGGCAGGAATGAGACTATGATAGGAATGAGACTAAGGCATGAATGAGACTACGATAGGAATGAGACTATGATAAGAATGAGACTAAGGCATGAATGAGACTATGATAGGAATGAGACTATGATAAGAATGAGACTACGGCAGGAATGAGACTATGATAGGAATGAGACTAAGGCATGAATGAGACTACGATAGGAATGAGACTATGATAAGAATGAGACTAAGGCATGAATGAGACTATGATAAGAATGAGACTATGATAGTAATGAGACTATGATAAGAATGAGACTAAGGCATGAATGAGACTATGATAGGAATGAGACTACGATAGGAATGAGACTATGATAAGAATGAGACTAAGGCATGAATGAGACTATGATAGGAATGAGACTAAGGCATGAATGAGACTATGATAGGAATGAGACTATGATAAGAATGAGACTATGATAGTAATGAGACTATGATATGAATGAGACTAAGGCATGAATGAGTTTATGATAGGAATGAGACTAAGGCATGAATGAGACTATGATAGGAATGAGACTAAGGCAGGAATGAGACTATGATAGGAATGAGACTAAGGCATGAATGAGACTACGATAGGAATGAGACTATGATAAGAATGAGACTAAGGCATGAATGAGACTATGATAGGAATGAGACTATGATAAGAATGAGACTATGATAGGAATGAGACTAAGGCATGAATGAGACTATGATAGTAATGAGACAAAAGTCTCAATAGTTTAAGGCAAAATGAGACTAAGACATGAATGAGACTATGATAGGAATGAGACTAAGGCATGAATGAGACTATGATAGGAATGAGACTAAGGCATGAATGAGACTATGATAGGAATGAGACTAAGGCATGAATGAGACTATGATAGGAATGAGACTAAGGCAGGAATGAGACTATGATAGGAATGAGAATAAGGCAGGAATGAGACTATGATAGGAATGAGACTAAGGCATGAATGAGACTACGATAGGAATGAGACTATGATAAGAATGAGACTAAGGCATGAATGAGACTATGATAAGAATGAGACTAAGGCATGAATGAGACTATGATAGGAATGAGACTATGATAAGAATGAGACTAAGGCAGGAATGAGACTATGATAGGAATGAGACTAAGGCATGAATGAGACTACGATAGGAATGAGACTATGATAAGAATGAGACTAAGGCATGAATGAGACTATGATAGGAATGAGACTAAGGCATGAAAGAGACTAAGGCATGAATGAGACTATGATAAGAATGAGACTAAAGCATGAATGAGACTACGATAGGAATGAGACTATGATAAGAATGAGACTAAGGCATGAATGAGACTATGATAGGAATGAGACTAAGGCATGAATGAGACTATGATAGGAATGAGACTAAGGCATGAATGAGACTATGATAGGAATGAGACTAAGGTATGAATGAGACTATGATAGGAATGAGACTATGATAAGAATGAGACTACGGCATGAATGAGACTATGATAGGAATGAGACTAAGGCATGAATGAGACTATGATAGGAATGTGACTAAGGCATGAATGAGACTATGATAGGAATGAGACTAAGGCATGAATGAGACTATGATAGGAATGAGACTAAGGCATGAATGAGACTATGATAGGAATGAGACTAAGGCAGGAATGAGACTATGTTAGGAATGAGACTAAGGCAGGAATGAGACTATGATAGGAATGAGACTAAGGCATGAATGAGACTATGATAGGAATGATACTAAGGCATGAATGAGACTATGATAGGAATGAGACTAAGGCATGAATGAGACTATGATAGGAATGAGACTAAGGCATGAATGAGACTATGATAGGAATGAGACTAAGGCATGAATAAGACTATGATAGGAATGAGACTAAGGCATGAATGAGACTATGATAGGAATGAGACTAAGGCAGGAATGAGACTATGATAGGAATGAGACTAAGGCAGGAATGAGACTATGATAGGAATGAGACTAAGGCAGGAATGAGACTATGATAGGAATGAGACTAAGGCATGAATGAGACTATGATAGGAATGAGACTAAGGCATGAATGAGACTATGATAGGAATGAGACTAAGGCATGAATGAGACTATGATCGGAATGAGACTAAGGCATGAATGAGACTATGATAGGAATGAGACTAAGGCATAAATGAGACTGATAGGAATGAGACTAAGGCATGAATGAGACTATGATAGGAATGAGACTAAGACAGGAATGAGACTATGATAGGAATGAGACTAAGGCAGGAATGAGACTATGATAGGAATGAGACTAAGGCATGAATGAGACTATGATAGGAATGAGACTAAGGCAGGAATGAGACTACGATAGGAATGAGACTAAGGCAGGAATGAGACTATGATAGGAATGAGACTAAGGCAGGAATGAGACTATGATAGGAATGAGACTAAGGCATGAATGAGACTACGATAGGAATGAGACTATGATAAGAATGAGACTAAGGCATGAATGAGACTATGATAGGAATGAGACTATGATAAGAATGAGACTACGGCAGGAATGAGACTATGATAGGAATGAGACTAAGGCATGAATGAGACTACGATAGGAATGAGACTATGATAAGAATGAGACTAAGGCATGAATGAGACTATGATAAGAATGAGACTATGATAGTAATGAGACTAAGGCAGGAATGAGACTATGATAGGAATGAGACTAAGGCAGGAATGAGACTATGATAGGAATGAGACTAAGGCATGAATGAGACTATGATAGGAATGAGACTAAGGCATGAATGAGACTATGATAGGAATGAGACTAAGGCATGAATGAGACTATGATAGGAATGAGACTAAGGCATGAATGAGACTATGATAGGAATGAGACTAAGGCAGGAATGAGACTATGATAGGAATGAGACTAAGGCAGGAATGAGACTATGATAGGAATGAGACTAAAGCAGGAATGAGACTATGATAGGAATGAGACTAAGGCATGAATGAGACTATGATAGGAATGAGACTAAGGCATGAATGAGACTATGATAGGAATGAGACTAAGGCATGAATGAGACTATGATAGGAATGAGACTAAGGCATGAATGAGACTATGATAGGAATGAGACTAAGGCATAAATGAGACTATGATAGGAATGAGACTAAGGCATGAATGAGACTATGATAGGAATGAGACTAAGGCAGGAATGAGACTATGATAGGAATGAGACTAAGGCAGGAATGAGACTATGATAGGAATGAGACTAAGGCATGAATGAGACTATGATAGGAATGAGACTAAGGCAGGAATGAGACTACGATAGGAATGAGACTAAGGCAGGAATGAGACTATGATAGGAATGAGACTAAGGCAGGAATGAGACTATGATAGGAATGAGACTAAGGCATGAATGAGACTACGATAGGAATGAGACTATGATAAGAATGAGACTAAGGCATGAATGAGACTATGATAGGAATGAGACTATGATAAGAATGAGACTACGGCAGGAATGAGACTATGATAGGAATGAGACTAAGGCATGAATGAGACTACGATAGGAATGAGACTATGATAAGAATGAGACTAAGGCATGAATGAGACTATGATAAGAATGAGACTATGATAGTAATGAGACTATGATAAGAATGAGACTAAGGCATGAATGAGACTATGATAGGAATGAGACTATGATAAGAATGAGACTATGATAGGAATGAGACTAAGGCATGAATGAGACTATGATAGTAATGAGACAAAAGTCTCAATAGTTTAAGGCAAAATGAGACTAAGACATGAATGAGACTATGATAGGAATGAGACTAAGGCATGAATGAGACTATGATAGGAATGAGACTAAGGCATGAATGAGACTACGATAGGAATGAGACTATGATAAGAATGAGACTAAGGCATGAATGAGACTATGATAGGAATGAGACTAAGGCATGAATGAGACTATGATAGGAATGAGACTAAGGCATGAATGAGACTATGATAGGAATGAGACTAAGGCATGAATGAGACTATGATAGGAATGAGACTAAGGCATGAATGAGACTACGATAGGAATGAGACTATGATAAGAATGAGACTAAGGCATGAATGAGACTATGATAGGAATGAGACTAAGGCATGAATGAGACTAAGGCATGAATGAGACTATGATAAGAATGAGACTAAAGCATGAATGAGACTACGATAGGAATGAGACTATGATAAGAATGAGACTAAGGCATGAATGAGACTATGATAGGAATGAGACTAAGGCATGAATGAGACTATGATAGGAATGAGACTAAGGCATGAATGAGACTATGATAGGAATGAGACTAAGGTATGAATGAGACTATGATAGGAATGAGACTATGATAAGAATGAGACTACGGCATGAATGAGACTATGATAGGAATGAGACTAAGGCATGAATGAGACTATGATAGGAATGTGACTAAGGCATGAATGAGACTATGATAGGAATGAGACTAAGGCATGAATGAGACTATGATAGGAATGAGACTAAGGCATGAATGAGACTATGATAGGAATGAGACTAAGGCAGGAATGAGACTATGTTAGGAATGAGACTAAGGCAGGAATGAGACTATGATAGGAATGAGACTAAGGCATGAATGAGACTATGATAGGAATGAGACTAAGGCATGAATGAGACTATGATAGGAATGAGACTAAGGCATGAATGAGACTATGATAGGAATGAGACTAAGGCATGAATGAGACTATGATAGGAATGAGACTAAGGCATGAATGAGACTATGATAGGAATGAGACTAAGGCATGAATGAGACTAAGGCATGAATGAGACTATGATAAGAATGAGACTAAAGCATGAATGAGACTACGATAGGAATGAGACTATGATAAGAATGAGACTAAGGCATGAATGAGACTATGATAGGAATGAAACTAAGGCATGAATGAGACTATGATAGGAATGAGACTAAGGCATGAATGAGACTATGATAGGAATGAGACTAAGGCATGAATGAGACTATGATAGGAATGAGACTAAGGCAGGAATGAGACTATGATAGGAATGAGACTAAGGCAGGAATGAGACTACGATAGGAATGAGACTAAGGCATGAATGAGACTATGATAGGAATGAGACTAAGGCAGGAATGAGACTATGATAGGAATGAGACTAAGGCATGAATGAGACTATGGTAGGAATGAGACTAAGGCATGAATGAGACTATGATAGGAATGAGACTAAGGCATGAATGAGACTAAGGCATGAATGAGACTATGATAGGAATGAGACTAAGGCATGAATGAGACTATGATAGGAATGAGACTAAGGCATGAATGAGACTATGATAGGAATGAGACTAAGGCATGAATGAGACTATGATAGGAATGAGACTAAGGCAGGAATGAGACTATGATAGGAATGAGAATAAGGCAGGAATGAGACTATGATAGGAATGAGACTAAGGCATGAATGAGACTACGATAGGAATGAGACTATGATAAGAATGAGACTAAGGCATGAATGAGACTATGATAGGAATGAGACTATGATAAGAATGAGACTATGATAGGAATGAGACTAAGGCATGAATGAGACTATGATAGTAATGAGACAAAAGTCTCAATAGTTTAAGGCAAAATGAGACTAAGGCAGGAATGATACTAAGGCAGCTGGCAGATAAATTATGGGACACGTTTTACGAACTCCTGAAGATTCTGCACAGAGATACTACATCTATGTGAGGTATGCTGGGCATTGAAAACAACGCAAGGGAAACAGTATGAATGTGATGATCTGCACTCACAAGCCACGTTAAATGAGCTATAAGGGTCTTATCATCATCATCATCATCATCACAATCATCATCATCACCAAGTTTCATATCCTTTGCAGAACGCTGGATTCAGCACAATCCGTCCGAAAGAATATGTCTCAAGCGACATGTCCCAATTCTTCCGTTGTCATGTTCAAGGACTCCTTGTTGTCTTGAGAGTATCTTCTACTCGGTGTGTCCCTGATACGTCGTCCAGGAACCATACTTGTCATTATTGTTCTTTCCAGCCCCGATGTATCTTTTGATGTGGCCATAGTATTTTAATTTCCTCTGAAGAATGGTATTTATAAGCCAATTCTATTTAGTGTTTAAATCTTTTAACATGTCTTCATTGCAATTTTTCATTATCCAAAGTTTTCTGTAGCATTTTTGTTTCGAATGAATCGATTTTCTTCCTTGCTGTTTGCGAGATATTCCATGATTCACAACCATATGTTGCTGTCGGGAAGATACCTATGTCCTCAGTAATTTTAATTGTACTACCTGGCTGGTATTGTGCCACATGTTCTTTAAAGCGTTTAATGTTTGTGTTGATATTGCTAATATTTTTCTCATCTCTTTTCTGACAGTCTTCATTGTTAGTTACCACAGATCCCAAATATTCATAGTTTGTTACAAATTTATGTTTGTCATAGTTGATGATGATTTTTGATTGGCTTTTTGTTTTGTCCCTGAACATTATCTTAGTTTTCTATATGTTTAGATAGAGATTTTGCTCTTCACTGTGTTTTTAAACACAATTGTCTCTTTTAATCATTCTGCACTGTTTGAGGGGAGGAGTGTGTCATCAACATATCTGAGTTCTACAATTATGTTGCCATTTATTGTGAAATAGCCGAACTTCACAGATCTGTCATCGTTTCTCATGATGTTCTCAACATAGATGTTGGAAATGTATGGAGAGGGGTTGCATCACTGCGTCACCTCTTTTTGTACTTAACCAATTTGATGTTCGCCAGCTATTCTGATAGCTGCTTGCTGTTCGTGATATAGTGATTCGATAAGTTGTATTAGGTGTGTTGGAAAGTTCATATCTTTCATGATGCATCACATTTTCTGATGCTGTATGCATGCAAGGTCTTGCTGTAATGTATGAAGCATATATGCAGTTCTATGTTGTATTCCCTACACTTTTCAAGGATGTTTCTCATGTTAAAGATGTTGTCCCGGGTACCAACACTATGTTTGAAATCTGCTTGACTATATGAAGTTCTTGTTCTACTTTCTTGCTATCCTATTCATGATGACCCAGAAGAGTATTTTGCTGGCATGGCTGATTAGAGCAATAGTTCTGTAGTTGGAACACACCCTCAAATTTCCTTTATTTGGAATAGGGACGTACACCTATCGTTTCCACACAGAGTATGGTAAGTTCGAACGCTGGCCTCCCCTCCAGCTTGCATGAATTCAGCCGGAATATCATCACTTTCTTGTGACTTCCCTCTCTTCAGATTTTTTAAAACTCGAAACAATATTCAATTAGCATTTGCTCTGGTTCTTTTTCTTCACTTTTCATTAATATATTTGAGATTTGTAAAACTATCTTCATACATTGCTGTGCAGTGATCGCTACATCGTCGCAATATATCCTTTTTGTTCGGTTAATATGTTGTCTCTGTGTTCATTAATAACTTGAACTGATGGTCTAAAACTGTCAGTTATCGTTCTACATTTGTGGAGTATTTCTCTGTCTCTCCCTTGTTGATAGAGCTCTTCAATTATGTCACAGGCGTTCATAATATAATTATTTTTGTTTCTTCTGATCTCTGTTCTAGCTGCATTTATGTATTTTCTGTATTCATCGCTGTTTCGTTTTGCTCATATTTGCTTCAGTTTTCTTCTTTCTCCTATGAGGATCAGTGTTTTGTCTGAGATGTAGTTTTGTTTCTAGTACACTTTTTCTGAGGATGATGTTTTGTGCTGAGGAGATGAGAATATCTCTTTCATGTGTGGCTAGCTCATGTGGTGACATGTTTTCTTGTACTTCCATCAACAAATCAAATTTGTATAGTATCGTATATATATATATATATATATATATATATATATATATATATATATATATATATATATATATATATATATATATATATATATATATATCGTATAGTAGGATGGTATAGCATCGGTATTAAAGCGTATTGGTCTTGCCCTTCTCACCACTATTTTAAGCCTTATTTTGAACTTTGCTATAGGAGTTATTGATCTGAGTCGCAGACTGCATCTGGTGGTGAATGATGTCACTCCAGATCTCTCTAGTTGTTGGACAAGGATGAAGTCTATGTGGTTTTTGTCCTACCATCTGGAAAGGTACATGTGTATAAATTTCTTGGGTGTTGTTTTAAAAAAGAATGTTGGCATTATCAAGCTTATTCTCAGGGCAAAATTCTGTAAGTTATTTTTACCATCGCCGTTTTTAATGCCAATGCTAAATTGTTCTCGAATGACACCCTTCTTCTATTCTTTTCATGCCAATTTTTGCGTTGAAGTCTCCAATGATTAAAATGTCTCTCTTATCTACTTTTTCTATGGTATACTGCACTGAGGTGCAAAATTCAATTTGTTCATCATTTGCTGCTATTGTAGATGCATATACTTGTAAGACTATGCTTTTTCTTTCTTAGTCCAATTGTTGGTAATCTGTCGCTGACTGGATTCTAACCATGGAGAGTTGTATATATTTTTCTTTGCCAGGATGAACCAGACGCCCCTTTGTCTGCTCTTTTATTTACCTGAATATATAAAAGTATTGCTTGATTGGGTCTCAAAATAACCTTGTCCAGCTGTGCTCAGAGTTGCCCAGGATGTCAAAATTGTATCTGTCCATTTCATTACTAAACATTAAATGTTTCCCTGATAAAGGATCCTTACATTTCATGTTCCCAGCCTTAGTTTTGATTAATATTGACATAGCCCGGCCACAGTGCTTTCCTCGATAATACAGTCATGCCTTTCGTCGTCATCACTATTACAGGAGGCTGGCAATACGTTTTTTACGCTGAGCATAAAGGAGCAACAGGAGAAAGCTGAAAGTGGGCACATTTCAAGTTCCTCTGATTTGAAATGTGAAGTGTGTTTTTCATATGATTCACGGGGCAGCACACTTTTTAGATCGGTTCTGCTGAATCATCTATTTGTCAGAACAATAAAGAAGTCAAAAGCCAGGGCTACGACAAAATTCATGATGTTAAAGGGGGAAAAAAACACAAAATACACATGGAACCAATATTTCGTGAATCAAGCTCTTTGTAAAAAATAAAACTGGAATGTAAAGTTTCAGTATGGTCGTTGAAATGTTTCTGATCTGTCAAAATCTAGACGCCATCTCCGCGTAAAACAACATCCCAAATGCAAGAAGAGTGAAAACAATCATAGACCAGGGTGGAAAAATGACAGTTATGGTGACAATCATTTCTGTAAAACAGTGAAAGAACAGTTTTACACAGTTTCAGGTTAAACATGCGGAAAAGAGTGTGGATAACACGTACTCAGCACACCTGGACTTTAAGGCGATTTCTTGTCGGCACTTCTTTCATGTTTTCCAGTTCTCTGATTTTCCTAAATGAGACTAATATTTTCGATGAGACACACGATTAATTTTAGAACGAATCCTAGGCACGTAAATTAATTTAGTGAAAAATTGCTGACTCAGTTCTGGTGGACTATATATCACCCATATACAAAGGTGCCCCATGCTTGCTTTTCTAGTATTACTTCCATTTGCAAAATGCATCTACACATTTTCGCAAAAGTGGAATTTCAACACTTCTTCATGTCAAAACAAACGAAAATAATCGTATGAAGTTAGAAAATAGCATGAGATTGACTCTAAGAAACACTTATCCTAAAATGTTTAAGCTTCGGCCCTGATTTTGATTTTCACATCAAATGTTACATTACTGATATACTAGGTCACACGTATACTTTCATTCATTTGTTTTAATATATCTTTTGCTCTCTATTTAAAATGCATTTGAAGCAAATGTGGCATGCAGTTGGATGGGTGTGTGGTGTTGTGTGTCTGCAGCTTGGCTATTTTAAAAGGAAGTCGCGACTCCACAAATATTGAGGTGACTGTCCCACGGCAGGAAAAAAGAAACACGTTTCATCATTTGCCTTAATTGAAATATAGATAGTCTCATAGATCTCAGTGTCTCATAGGTCTCAGTGTCTCATAGATCTCAGTGTCTCATAAGTCTCAGTATCTCATAGGTCTCAGTGTCTCATAGGTCTCAGTGTCTCATAGATCTCAGTGTCTCATAGGTCTTAGTGTCTCATAGATCTCAGTGTCTCATAGGTCTCAGCGCCTTGTCTTGTCAGCCATGTTAGATTGAAATTTGCTAGCAATGCTGTATATGCAATTGTGTTTTACATCCTAGTTCTTCTATTTAAATAGTAGATGTTCCCTCCACTCCTAAGACTTATGGGGTACGTGGTGTTTGAGTTCGTATGTTCCCATTAACAAAAGACATTTATGGCGGGTGTGGTCGATATCACGCCAGGTTGTCTTTTTTTTTCAAGAAGAAAATCGTTGACCCTTATTTTTAGCTGCTGGGGGAACCTCAAAGCCGTGTCCGAAAAAAATTGCACATATGAGACTGGCAGGAAGTGGTCTGGTTTAGACATGGGTTCCTGAACAAGAAGATCGTAGCTTCGATTCCAGCCGCAGATAGTAGGATCTGATGTCTAGTCCTCTCTGGGTAGTGAGATCTGATGTCTAGTCCTCTCTGGGTAGTGGGATCTGATGTCTAGTCCTCTCTGGGTAGTGAGATCTGATGTCTAGTCCTCTCTGGGTAGTGCGATCTGATGTCTAGTCCTCTCTGGGCAGTGAGATCTGATGTCTAGTCCTCTCTGGGTAGTGAGATCTGATGTCTAGTCCTCTCTGGGTAGTGGGATCTGATGTCTAGTCCTCTCTGGGTAGTGAGATCTGATGTCTAGTCCTCTCTGGGTAGTGAGATCTGATGTCTAGTCCTCTCTGGGTAGTGAGATCTGATGTCTAGTCCTCTCTGGGTAGTGAGATCTGATGTCTAGCCCCTTCTGGGTAGTGAGATCTGATGTCTAGTCCTCTCTGGTAGTGAGACCTGATGTCTAGTCCGCTCTGGGTAGTGAGACCTGATGTCTAGTCCTCTCTGGGTAGTGAGATCTGATGTCTAGCCCCTTCTGGGTAGTGAGATCTGATGTCTAGCCCCTTCTGGGTAGTGAGATCTGATGTCTAGTCCTCTCTGGGTAGTGCGATCTGATGTCTAGTCCTCTCTGGGTAGTGAGATCTGATGTCTAGTCCTCTCTGGGTAGTGAGATCTGATGTCTAGTCCTCTCTGGGTAGTGAGACCTCATGTCTAGTCCTCTCTGGGTAGTGAGACCTGATGTCTAGTCCTCTCTGGGTAGTGAGATCTGATGTCTAGCCCTCTCTGGATAGTGAGATCTGATGTCTAGCCCTCTCTGGGTAGTGAGATCTGATGTCTAGTCCTCTCTGGGTAGTGAGATCTGATGTCTAGTCCTCTCTGGGTAGTGAGATCTGATGTCTAGTCCTCTCTGTGTAGTGAGACCTGATGTCTAGTCCTCTCTGGGTAGTGAGACCTGATGTCTAGTCCTCTCTGGGTAGTGAGATCTGATGTCTAGCCCCTTCTGGGTAGTGAGATCTGATGTCTAGTCCTCTCTTGGTAGTGAGACCTGATGTCTAGTCCACTCTGGGTAGTGAGACCTGATGTCTAGTCCTCTCTGGGTAGTGAGATCTGATGTCTAGCCCCTTCTGGGTAGTGAGATCTGATGTCTAGCCCCTTCTGGGTAGTGAGATCTGATGTCTAGTCCTCTCTGGGTAGTGAGACCTGATGTCTAGTCCTCTCTGGGTAGTGAGACCTGATGTCTAGTCCTCTCTGGGTAGTGAGATCTGATGTCTAGTCCTCTCTGGGTAGTGCGATCTGATGTCTAGTCCTCTCTGGGTAGTGAGATCTGATGTCTAGTCCTCTCTGGGTAGTGAGATCTGATGTCTAGTCCTCTCTGGGTAGTGAGACCTCATGTCTAGTCCTCTCTGGGTAGTGAGACCTGATGTCTAGTCCTCTCTGGGTAGTGAGATCTGATGTCTAGCCCTCTCTGGGTAGTGAGATCTGATGTCTAGCCCTCTCTGGGTAGTGAGATCTGATGTCTAGTCCTCTGGGTAGTGAGATCTGATGTCTAGTCCTCTCTGGGTAGTGAGATCTGATGTCTAGTCCTCTCTGGGTAGTGAGACCTGATGTCTAGTCCTCTCTGGGTAGTGAGACCTGATGTCTAGTCCTCTCTGGGTAGTGAGATCTGATGTCTAGCCCCTGAGATCTGTGTCTAGTAGTGAGATCTGATGTCTAGTCCTCTCTGGGTAGTGCGATCTGATGTCTAGTCCTCTCTGGGTAGTGAGATCTGATGTCTAGTCCTCTCTGGGTAGTGAGATCTGATGTCTAGTCCTCTCTGGGTAGTGGGATCTGATGTCTAGTCCTCTCTGGGTAGTGAGATCTGATGTCTAGTCCTCTCTGGGTAGTGAGATCTGATGTCTAGTCCTCTCTGGGTAGTGAGATCTGATGTCTAGTCCTCTCTGGGTAGTGAGATCTGATGTCTAGCCCCTTCTGGGTAGTGAGATCTGATGTCTAGTCCTCTCTGGGTAGTGAGACCTGATGTCTAGTCCTCTCTGGGTAGTGAGACCTGATGTCTAGTCCTCTCTGGGTAGTGAGATCTGATGTCTAGCCCCTTCTGGGTAGTGAGATCTGATGTCTAGCCCCTTCTGGGTAGTGAGATCTGATGTCTAGTCCTCTCTGGGTAGTGAGATCTGATGTCTAGTCCTCTCTGGGTAGTGAGATCTGATGTCTAGTCCTCTCTGGGTAGTGAGATCTGATGTCTAGTCCTCTCTGGGTAGTGAGACCTCATGTCTAGTCCTCTCTGGGTAGTGAGACCTGATGTCTAGTCCTCTCTGGGTAGTGAGATCTGATGTCTAGCCTCTCTCTGGTAGTGAGATCTGATGTCTAGCCCTCTCTGGGTAGTGAGATCTGATGTCTAGTCCTCTCTGGGTAGTGAGATCTGATGTCTAGTCCTCTCTGGGTAGTGAGATCTGATGTCTAGTCCTCTCTGTGTAGTGAGACCTGATGTCTAAGTCCTCTCTGGTAGTGAGACTGATGTCTAGTCCTCTCTGGGTGTGAGATCTGATGTCTAGCCCTTCTGGGTAGTGAGATCTGATGTCTAGTCCTCTCTGGTATGAGACCTGATGTCTAGTCCACTCTGGGTAGTGAGACCTGATGTCTAGTCCTCTCTGGGTAGTGAGATCTGATGTCTAGCCCCTTCTGGGTAGTGAGATCTGATGTCTAGCCCCTTCTGGGTAGTGAGATCTGATGTCTAGTCCTCTCTGGGTAGTGAGACCTGATGTCAGTCCTCTCTGGGTAGTGAGACCTGATGTCTAGTCTCTCTGGGTAGTGAGATCTGATGTCTAGTCCTCTCTGTTAGTGCGATCTGATGTCTAGTCCTCTCTGGTAGTGAGATCTGATGTCTAGTCCTCTCTGGGTAGTGAGATCTGATGTCTAGTCCTCTCTGGTAGTGAGACCTCATGTCTAGTCCTCTCTGGGTAGTGAGACCTGATGTCTAGTCCTCTCTGGGTAGTGAGATCTGATGTCTAGCCCTCTCTGGGTAGTGAGATCTGATGTCTAGCCCTCTCTGGGTAGTGAGATCTGATGTCTAGTCCTCTCTGGGTAGTGAGATCTGATGTCTAGTCCTCTCTGGGTAGTGAGATCTGATGTCTAGTCCCTCTGGGTAGTGAGACCTGATGTCTAGTCCTCTCTGGGTAGTGAGACCTGATGTCTAGTCCTCTCTGGGTAGTGAGATCTGATGTCTAGCCCCTTCTGGGTAGTGAGATCTGATGTCTAGTCCTCTCTGGGTAGTGAGATCTGATGTCTAGTCCTCTCTGGGTAGTGAGATCTGATGTCTAGTCCTCTCTGGGTAGTGAGATCTGATGTCTAGTCCTCTCTGGGTAGTGAGATCTGATGTCTAGTCCTCTCTGGGTAGTGAGATCTGATGTCTATCCTCTCTGGGTAGTGAGACCTGATGTCTAGTCCTCTCTGGTAGTGAGATCTGATGTCTAGTCCTCTCTGGGTAGTGAGACCTGATGTCTAGTCCTCTCTGGTTAGTGAGACCTGATGTCTAGTCCTCTCTGGGTAGTGAGATCTGATGTCTAGTCCTCTCTGGGTATGAGACCTGATGTCTAGTCCTCTCTGGGTAGTGAGATCTGATGTCTAGTCCTCTCTGGGTAGTGAGACCTGATGTCTAGTCCTCTCTGGGT
This sequence comes from Megaustenia siamemsis, assembly GCA_032433765.1. Taxonomy (NCBI): domain Eukaryota; kingdom Metazoa; phylum Mollusca; class Gastropoda; order Stylommatophora; family Ariophantidae; genus Megaustenia; species Megaustenia siamemsis. The sequence continues at coordinate 42,934,623 of JAVIAB010000117.1, read as the reverse complement.
AGTGAGATCTGATGTCTAGTCCTCTCTGGGTAGTGAGATCTGATGTCTAGTCCTCTCTGGGTAGTGAGATCTGATGTCTAGTCCTCTCTGGGTAGTGAGATCTGATGTCTAGTCCTCTCTGGGTAGTGAGATCTGATGTCTAGTCCTCTCTGGGTAGTGAGATTTGATGTCTAGTCCTCTCTGGGTAGTGAGATCTGATGTCTAGTCCTCTCTGGGTAGTGAGATCTGATGTCTAGTCCTCTCTGGGTAGTGAGACTGATGTCTAGTCCTCTCCTGGAACATGAAAAAATAAGGTCCCGTGTGCACTTTTCGCACATTAAGAACTTTTAGCAATTAAAAATCGAAAAGGACAAACCAAAAATAATCACTTCAGGGACAAAATTATTAAACAAATATATCCACGGCGAAGACGGATATATCGGGCAGAAAGGCGCAGATAACGCAGCTTGCTGTAAACTAGCAACAACTCCATTGACGCCCATTTAACACTGACAAGGAAGAAGAAAGCGAACTCTTCTGGTCAGCAGTGTTCTTACTAACCACTTTGTCACTAGCTTCGGAATTCTTTTCACATCTGCCAATTTGATGAGGAACCGAAGGCGTCTATTCGCTGCTGCCAATGCTTTGACTAACAAACTTGTCCAACTCAGATTATTGAATGCTCACTTTTGTCAATCTTTTGCTGCCATAACAATTTAAATATTTAGCAAACATATTCCATTTTCATCCGAATAAATCCCTCGACTCTGAAAGACAAATGAGGAAGTAAAAAAAAAGAAGAATCATATAAATTAGGAAACAAAAAAGGCAGCTTACCACTGATAAAAAGAACTGTTGAAGCAGCCCAGTTTGTATCTCCGATTCTGACCATGTCGGCGAAGACCGAAAAGGCTATACCGATGATGTTCAGTACAATGGCCAACTGGAAACAGAAACTGCGACATTTCCAGCCACCACGCTGCAGTTTTCCATGAGCGAAATTTTTGTTAGGCGATGAAGAAAGATACATTATTGAACGTTAGAAACTGAAAATGTAAATTCTTTTCGCTTTTAAACAAAATTTACCAAGCCACCCACCACCATATTGCCAAAAAAAAAAAAAAAAAAAAAAAAGTTATACGATTAACAGGTCATTTAAGCATTCAAGATATACAATCCAAGAAATAAACAGTAACAGACAAAAAAAGTAATGGGCTGCCCTGATAAATTTCATTTACCAGAACATGCGCAAACGAAACTAAATTTTTTTTCTAACTAGCCAACGCCTTCGATTACAGAGAAGTAGAAGTTTCACTGACGACATACAGCATTTGATGAGACTGACGGCCGAATAGATCCAGAGAGGAGACTTGACAACATACAGCATTTGATGAGACTGCCGGCCGAATAGATCCAGAGAGGAGACTTGACAACATACAGCATTTGATGAGACTGCCGGCCGAATAGATCCAGAGAGGAGACTTGACGACATACAGCATTTGATGAGACTGACGGCCGAATAGATCCAGAGAGGAGACTTGACAACATACAGCATTTGATGAGACTGCCGGCCGAATAGATCCAGAGAGGAGACTTGACGACATACAGCATTTGATGAGACTGACGGCGAATAGATCCAGAGAGGAGACTTGACAACATAATTAATTTGATGAGACTGCCGGCCGAATAGATAGATCCAGAGAGGAGACTTGACAACATAATTAATTTGATGAGACTGACGGCCGAATAGATCCAGAGAGGAGACTTGACAACATAATTAATTTGATGAGACTGACGCCGAATAGATCCAGAGAGGAGACTTGACGACATACAGCATTTGATGAGACTGACGGCCGAATAGATCCAGAGAGGAGACTTGACAACATACAGCATTTGATGAGACTGACGGCCGAATAGATCCAGAGAGGAGACTTGACGACATACAGCATTTGATGAGACTGACGGCCGAATAGATCCAGAGCGGAAACTTGACAACATAATTAATTTGATGAGATTGACGGTCGAATAGATCCAGAGAGGAGACTTGACAACATAATTAATTTGATGAGACTGACGGCCGAATAGATAGATCCAGAGAGGAAACTTGACAACATAATTAATTTGATGAGATTGACGGCCGAATAGATCCAGAGAGGAGACTTGACAACATAATTAATTTGATGAGACTGACGGCCGAATAGATAGATCCAGAGCGGAGACTTGACAATATAATTAATTTGATGAGACTGACGGTCGAATAGATCCAGAGAGGAGACTTGACAACATAATTAATTTGATGAGATTGACGGTCGAATAGATCCAGAGAGGAGACTTGACAACATAATTAATTTGATGAGATTGACGGTCGAATAGATCCAGAGAGGAGACTTGACAACATAATTAATTTGATGAGATTGACGGCCGAATAGATCCAGAGAGGAGACTTGACAATATAATTAATTTGATGAGATTGACGGTCGAATAGATCCAGAGAGGAAACTTGACAACATAATTAATTTGATGAGATTGACGGTCGAATAGATCCAGAGAGGAGACTTGACAACATAATTAATTTGATGAGATTGACGGCCGAATAGATCCAGAGAGGAGACTTGACAACATAATTAATTTGATGAGACTGACGGCCGAATAGATAGATCCAGAGCGGAAACTTGACAACATAATTAATTTGATGAGACTGACGGCCGAATAGATCCAGAGCGGAAACTTGACAACATAATTAATTTGATGAGATTGACGGTCGAATAGATCCAGAGAGGAGACTTGACAACATAATTAATTTGATGAGACTGACGGCCGAATAGATAGATCCAGAGAGGAAACTTGACAACATAATTAATTTGATGAGATTGACGGCCGAATAGATCCAGAGAGGAGACTTGACAACATAATTAATTTGATGAGACTGACGGCCGAATAGATAGATCCAGAGCGGAGACTTGACAATATAATTAATTTGATGAGACTGACGGTCGAATAGATCCAGAGAGGAGACTTGACAACATAATTAATTTGATGAGATTGACGGTCGAATAGATCCAGAGAGGAGACTTGACAACATAATTAATTTGATGAGATTGACGGTCGAATAGATCCAGAGAGGAGACTTGACAACATAATTAATTTGATGAGATTGACGGCCGAATAGATCCAGAGAGGAGACTTGACAATATAATTAATTTGATGAGATTGACGGTCGAATAGATCCAGAGAGGAAACTTGACAACATAATTAATTTGATGAGATTGACGGTCGAATAGATCCAGAGAGGAGACTTGACAACATAATTAATTTGATGAGATTGACGGCCGAATAGATCCAGAGAGGAGACTTGACAACATAATTAATTTGATGAGATTGACGGCCGAATAGATCCAGAGAGGAGACTTGACAACATAATTAATTTGATGAGACTGACGGCCGAATAGATAGATCCAGAGAGGAAACTTGACAACATAATTAATTTGATGAGATTGACGGCCGAATAGATCCAGAGAGGAGACTTGACAACATAATTAATTTGATGAGACTGACGGCCGAATAGATAGATCCAGAGAGGAAACTTGACAACATAATTAATTTGATGAGATTGACGGCCGAATAGATCCAGAGAGGAGACTTGACAACATAATTAATTTGATGAGACTGACGGCCGAATAGATAGATCCAGAGCGGAGACTTGACAATATAATTAATTTGATGAGACTGACGGTCGAATAGATCCAGAGAGGAGACTTGACAACATAATTAATTTGATGAGATTGACGGTCGAATAGATCCAGAGAGGAGACTTGACAACATAATTAATTTGATGAGATTGACGGTCGAATAGATCCAGAGAGGAGACTTGACAACATAATTAATTTGATGAGATTGACGGCCGAATAGATCCAGAGAGGAGACTTGACAATATAATTAATTTGATGAGATTGACGGTCGAATAGATCCAGAGAGGAAACTTGACAACATAATTAATTTGATGAGATTGACGGTCGAATAGATCCAGAGAGGAGACTTGACAACATAATTAATTTGATGAGATTGACGGCCGAATAGATCCAGAGAGGAGACTTGACAACATAATTAATTTGATGAGACTGACGGCCGAATAGATAGATCCAGAGAGGAAACTTGACAACATAATTAATTTGATGAGATTGACGGCCGAATAGATCCAGAGAGGAGACTTGACAACATAATTAATTTGATGAGACTGACGGCCGAATAGATAGATCCAGAGCGGAGACTTGACAATATAATTAATTTGATGAGACTGACGGTCGAATAGATCCAGAGAGGAGACTTGACAACATAATTAATTTGATGAGACTGACGGCCGAATAGATAGATCCAGAGCGGAGGCTTGACAATATAATTAATTTGATGAGACTGACGGTCGAATAGATAGATCCAGAGCGGAGACTTGACAATATAATTAATTTGATGAGACTGACGGTCGAATAGATCCAGAGAGGAGACTTGACAACATAATTAATTTGATGAGACTGACGACCGAATAGATAGATCCAGAGAGGAGACTTGACAACATAATTAATTTGATGAGATTGACGGTCGAATAGATCCAGAGAGGAGACTTGACAACATAATTAATTTGATGAGATTGACGACCGAATAGATCCGGAGAGGAGACTTGACAACATAATTAATTTGATGAGATTGACGGCCGAATAGATCCAGAGAGGAGACTTGACAATATAATTAATTTGATGAGATTGACGGTCGAATAGATCCAGAGAGGAAACTTGACAACATAATTAATTTGATGAGATTGACGTCGAATAGATCCAGAGAGGAGACTTGACAACATAATTAATTTGATGAGACTGACGGCCGAATAGATAGATCCAGAGCGGAGACTTGACAATATAATTAATTTGATGAGACTGACGGTCGAATAGATCCAGAGAGGAGACTTGACAACATAATTAATTTGATGAGATTGACGGTCGAATAGATCCAGAGAGGAGACTTGACAACATAATTAATTTGATGAGATTGACGGTCGAATAGATCCAGAGAGGAGACTTGACAACATAATTAATTTGATGAGATTGACGGCCGAATAGATCCAGAGAGGAGACTTGACAATATAATTAATTTGATGAGATTGACGGTCGAATAGATCCAGAGAGGAAACTTGACAACATAATTAATTTGATGAGATTGACGGTCGAATAGATCCAGAGAGGAGGCTTGACAATATAATTAATTTGATGAGACTGACGGTCGAATAGATAGATCCAGAGCGGAGACTTGACAACATAATTAATTTGATGAGACTGACGGCCGAATAGATAGATCCAGAGCGGAGACTTGACAATATAATTAATTTGATGAGACTGACGGTCGAATAGATCCAGAGAGGAGACTTGACAACATAATTAATTTGATGAGACTGACGGCCGAATAGATAGATCCAGAGCGGAGGCTTGACAATATAATTAATTTGATGAGACTGACGGTCGAATAGATAGATCCAGAGCGGAGACTTGACAATATAATTAATTTGATGAGACTGACGGTCGAATAGATCCAGAGAGGAGACTTGACAACATAATTAATTTGATGAGACTGACGACCGAATAGATAGATCCAGAGAGGAGACTTGACAACATAATTAATTTGATGAGATTGACGGTCGAATAGATCCAGAGAGGAGACTTGACAACATAATTAATTTGATGAGATTTACGACCGAATAGATCCGGAGAGGAGACTTGACAACATAATTAATTTGATGAGATTGACGGCCGAATAGATCCAGAGAGGAGACTTGACAATATAATTAATTTGATGAGATTGACGGTCGAATAGATCCAGAGAGGAAACTTGACAACATAATTAATTTGATGAGATTGACGGTCGAATAGATCCAGAGAGGAGACTTGACAACATAATTAATTTGATGAGATTGACGGCCGAATAGATCCAGAGAGGAGACTTGACAACATAATTAATTTGATGAGACTGACGGCCGAATAGATAGATCCAGAGAGGAAACTTGACAACATAATTAATTTGATGAGATTGACGGCCGAATAGATCCAGAGAGGAGACTTGACAACATAATTAATTTGATGAGACTGACGGCCGAATAGATAGATCCAGAGCGGAGACTTGACAATATAATTAATTTGATGAGACTGACGGTCGAATAGATCCAGAGAGGAGACTTGACAACATAATTAATTTGATGAGACTGACGGCCGAATAGATAGATCCAGAGCGGAGGCTTGACAATATAATTAATTTGATGAGACTGACGGTCGAATAGATAGATCCAGAGCGGAGACTTGACAATATAATTAATTTGATGAGACTGACGGTCGAATAGATCCAGAGAGGAGACTTGACAACATAATTAATTTGATGAGACTGACGACCGAATAGATAGATCCAGAGAGGAGACTTGACAACATAATTAATTTGATGAGATTGACGGTCGAATAGATCCAGAGAGGAGACTTGACAACATAATTAATTTGATGAGATTGACGACCGAATAGATCCGGAGAGGAGACTTGACAACATAATTAATTTGATGAGACTGACGGCCGAATAGATAGATCCAGAGTGGAGACTTGACAACATAATTAATTTGATGAGATTGACGACCGAGTAGATCCAGAGCGGAGACTTGACAACATAATTAATTTGATGAGATTGACGGCCGAGTAGATCCAGAGAGGAGACTTGACAACATAATTAATTTGATGAGATTGGCGGCCGAGTAGATCCAGAGAGGAGACTTGACGGCATACATAATTTGATGAGACTGGCGGCCGAGTAGATCCAGAGAGGAGAAACATAATCACGGACTTGTAAAAAATCACATGCTCATAATCAGAATGGATTTATTTGTGCGAGTGTTGGGGGGTTGGGGGGGGGGAAGATAAGAGAGAGAGAGATAATGTGTGCACTTTTAACAACACAAATAATGAAAGCGAAGAATCTAAAAATGTTCAAATTAAGGTAAAATGGAAGCAGAAGCACCAAAGACAGTACAAACAATCATTGAGGTTAACAAAATAGTGCTGAAGATAAAACAATGTCGCCTACATATTACAACAACAAAATCAACAACATTATTAATTAAAATATCGAAGTGAAGGTTGTGTAAATAATATTATTTAAATATAGAATCTGGCTTTAGATTAAAATAATCGAAAAGTACAAATGATTTCTGCCCACAACAAAATAGTGGATCAATATGCAATAACATGGAAGTCCAATTATTGCTAGAGAGAAGGGGAGAGGAAGAGGGAGAACAGTGCGATACTCGAGTAACAAAATATGGAAACAAAAATATGAAAATGATCGGATAAATATTGAAGTCAATTAATAAAGCACCACTTTACAAATCCAGGAACTTGATGACGTTTCGGCACCTGTAATCGCGGCCCCCGCATAGTATTTGATATGTGCTTCTTATATTTGATATACATTTGTTATATTTAATATATGTTTGTTATATTTAATATATGTTTGTTAAATTTAATATATGTTTGTTATATTTGATACATGTTTGTTATATTTAATATATGTTTGTTAAATTTAATATATGTTTGTTATATTTGATATATGTGTGTTTGTTATGTTTGTTATATTTGATATATGTTTGTTATATTTGATATATGTTTGTTATATTTGATATATATGTTTGTTATATTTGATATATATGCTAATCTTCAATACTACATGTATAATATCGTAAACAAAATATAGTTGGGCAGAATATAAATTTATGTAAGATCTCTGAATAACAAACTTGGTGTTAACAAGAGAGGTCAACTTTAAGTCATCAACTGATGCGGCTAAGAGTGATGAGAACAATGCTGGTCCAGTCTTTAACACACTCAAATATGTGACCATTGTACAAAATTGTTCCTTCCAGTAAGACAACATCACTGCTATCATTATCGAGCATGAAAAGACGATACACACAGTTGTAATGTTAGTGGTGTCTTAATACCTTTGGCTAGAATCAAGGGTATTATATCATGGGTGTCCAAACTACGGAAAAATTCTCCACTAGTATCGGGATTATTCACAACATAAACGAAGCAGTTTTAGCAAAACTGTAACATGCAGAGCTCCGGTGAGACTCTAAGTGTTATGAATAGCATATAGAAGCAGATGTGAGAGACAAGAGAATGTAACTGATTAAAAAAGGACTTCTTGGAATATATCCATGAGATGTAGATAACTCGCTTTATGGTTAGTCCCAACAGGTTAGTGTTTGATGTTCAGCCCCAACAGGTTAGTGTTTGATGTTCAGCCCCAACAAGTTAGTGTTTAATGTTCAGCCCCAACAAGTTATTGTTTGATGTTCAGCCCCAACAGGTTAGTGTTTGATGTTCAGCCCAAACAAGTTAGTGTTTGATGTTCAGCCCCAACAAGTTAGTGTTTAATGGTCAGCCCCAACAAGTTAGTGTTTGATGGTCAGCCCCAACAAGTTAGTGTTTGATGGTCAAGTCTCAACAAATTAGTGCTTAAAGTTCAGCCCCAACAAGTTAGTGTTAATGGTCAGTGCAAACAAGTTAGTGTTTGATAGTCAGCCCCAACAAGTTAGTGTTTAATGGTCAGCACCAACAAGTTAGTTTTTAATGGTCAGCCTCAACTAATTAGTGTTTGATGGTCAGTGCAAACAAGTTAGTGTTTAATGATCAGGCCCAGAAAGTTAGTGTTTGATAGTCAGCCACAACAAGTTAATTGTTTGATGGTCAGCCTCAACAAGTTAGTGTTTGATGATCAGTCCCAATAAGTTAGTGTTTGATAGTCAGCCTCAACAAGTTAGTGTTTGATGGACGGCCCCAACAAGTTAGTGTTTGATGATCAGTCCCAACAAGTTAGTGTTTGATGGACGGCCCCAACAAGTTAGTGTTTGATGGTCAGCCTCAACAAGTTAGTGTTTGATAGCCAGCCTCAACAAGTTAGTGTTTGATGGACAGCCCCAACAAGTTAGTGTTTGATGGTCAGCCTCAAAAAGTTAGTGTTTGATGATCAGCCACAACAAGTTAATTGTTTGATGGTCAGCCTCAACAAGTTAGTGTTTGATGGTCAGTCCCAACACGTTAGTGTTTGATAGTCAGTCCCAACAAGTTAGTGTTTGATGGTCAGTCCCAACAAGTTAGTGTTTGATGGTCAGTCCCAACAAGTTAGTGTTTGATAGTCAGCCCCAACAAGTTAGTGTTTGATAGTCAGCCCCAACAAGTTAGTGTTTGATGGCCAGCCCCAACATGTTAGTGTTTGATAGTCAGCCCCAACAAGTTAGTGTTTGATAGTCAACCCCAACAAGTTAGTGTTTGATGGTCGGCCCCAATAAGTTAGTGTTTGATGGTCAGTCCAAACAAGTTAGTGTTTGATGGTCAGCCCCATCAAGTTAGTGTTTGATGGTCAGTTCCAACAAGTTAGTGTTTGATAGTCAGCTCCAACAAGTTAGTGTTTAATGGTCAGCCCCAAAAAGTTAGTGTTTGATGATCAGGCCCAACAAGTTAGTGTTTGATAGTCAGCCCCAACAAGTTAGTGTTTGATAGTCAGCCCCAACAAGTTAGTGTTTAATGGTCAGCCCCAACAAGTTAGTGTTTGATAGTCAGCCCCAACAAGTTAGTGTTTAATGGTCAGCCCCAAAAAGTTAGTGTTTGATGATCAGGCCCAACAAGTTAGTGTTTGATAGTCAGCACCAACAAGTTAGTGTTTGATGATCAGGCCCAACAAGTTAGTGTTTGATAGTCAGCCTCAACAAGTTAGTGTTTAATGGTCAGCCCCAACAAGTTAGTGTTTGATAGTCAGCCCCAACAAGTTGGTGTTTGATAGTCAGCCCCAACAAGTTAGTGTTTAATGGTCAGCCCGAACAAGTTAGTGTTTGAGGGTCAGCCACAACAAGTTAATTGTTTGATGGTCAGTCCCAACAAGTTAGTGTTTGATGGTCAGCCCCAACAAGTTAGTGTTTGATGGTCAGTCCCAACAAGTTAGTGTTTAATGATCAGTGCAAACACGTTAGTGTTTAATAGTCAGCCACAACAAGTTAGTGTTTGATGGTCAGTCCCAAAAAGATAGTGTTTGATGGTCAGCCCCAACAAGTTAGTGTTTGATGGTCAGCCACAACCAATTAGTGTTTGATGGTCAGTGCAAACAAGTTAGTGTTTAATAGTCAGCCCCAACAAGTTAGTGTTTGATGGTCAGCCACAGCAAGTTAGTATTTGATCAAGTTAGTGTTTGCTGGTCGGCCCCAAACAAGTTAGTGTTTGATGGTCAGCCCCAACAAGTTAGTGTTTGATGGTTAGTCCCAACAAGTTAGTGTATGATGGTCTGTCTCAACAAGTTAGTGTTTGATGGTCGGCCCCATTAAGTTAGTGTATGATGGTCTGTCTCAACAAGTTAGTGTTTGATGGTCTGTCTAAACAACTAAGTTTGATGGACAGCCACAAAAAAATAGTGTTTGATGGCCAGTCCCAACAAGTTAGTGTTTGATGGTCGGCCCCAACAAGTTAGTGTTTGCTGATCGGCCCCATACAAGTTAGTGTTTGATGGTCGGCCCCAACAAGTTAGTGTTTGATGGTCAGCCACAACAAGTTAGTGTTTGATGGTTAGTCTCAACAAATTAGTATTTGATGGTCAGCTCCAACAAGTTAGTGTTTCATGGTTAGTCTCAACAAGTTAGTGTTTGATGGTCAGCCACAACAAGTTAGTGTTTGATGGTTAGTCTCAACAAGTTAGTGTTTGATGGTCAGCTCCAACAAGTTAGTGTTTGATGGTCTGTCACAACAAGTTAGTGTTTGATGGTTTGTCTGAAAAGTTACTGTTTGATCGTCAGCCACACCAAGTTAGTGTTCGATGTCAGTCCCAACAAGTTAGTGTATGATGGTCTGTCTCAAAAAGTTAGTGTTTGATGGTCTGTCTCAACAACTTAGTGTTAAATGGTCAGTCCCAACAAGTTAGTGTTTGATGGTCGGCCCCAAAATGTTAGTGTTTGATGGTCAGCAACAACAAGTTAGTGTTTGATGGTAAGTCTCAACAAGTAATGTTTGATGGTCAGCCCCAACAAGTTTTTTTTTGATGGTTAGTCTCAACAAGTTAGTGTTTGATGGTCAGCCCCAAAAAGTTAGTGTTTAATGGTCAGTGAAAACAAGTTAGTGTTTGATATTCAGCCCCAACAAATTAGTGTTTAATGGTCAGTGCAAACAAGTTAGTGTTTGATGGTCAGCCCCAACAAGTTAGTGTTTAATGGTCAGTGCAAACAAGTTAGTGTTTGATAGTCAGCCCCAACAAGTTAGTGATTAATGGTCAGCCCCAACAAGTTAGTGTTTGATAGTAAGTCCCAACAAGTTAGTGTTTAATGGTCAGCCCCAACAAGTTAGTGTTTGATAGTCAGTCCCAACAAGTTAGTGTTTAATGGTCAGCCCTAGCAAGTTAGTGTTTGATGGTCAGCCCCAACAAGTTAGAGTTTGATGATCAGTCTCAACAAGTTAGTATTTGATGGTCAGCCCCAACAAGTTAGTGTTGGATGGTTAGTCTCAACAAGTTAGTGTTTGATTTTTAATCTCAACAAGTTAGGGTTTGATGGTCAGTCTAACAAGTTAGTGTTTTATGGTTAATCTAAACAAATTAGTGTTTGATGGTCAGTCTCAACAAGTTAGTTTTTTATGGTTAGTCTCAACAATTTAGTGTTTGATAGTTAGCCGCAACAAGTTAGTGTTTGTTGGTCTGTCGCAACAAGTTAGTGTTTGTTGGTCGGCCCCAACAAGTTAGTGTTTGATGGTCATCCACAAAAAGTTAGTGTTTGATGTTCAGCTCCAACAAGTTAATGTTTGATTGTCAGTCTCAACACGTTAGTTTTTGATGTTTGGCCCAAAAAGTTAGTGTTTGATGGTCAGTCTCAACAATTTAGTGTATGATGGGCAGTGCCAACAAGTCAATGTTTGATGGTCAGTCTCAACAAGTTAGTGTTTGATGGTCGGCCCCAACAAGTATTTGTTTGATGGTCAGTCTCAACAAGTTAGTGTTTGCTGGTCAGTCTCGACAAGTTAGTGTTTGATGGTGTTAAGTCTCAACAAGTTAGTGTTTGATGGTCTGTCTCGACAAGTTAGTGTTTGATGGTGGTAAGTCTCAACAGGTTAGTGTTTGATGGTGGTAAGTCTCACCAAGTTAGTGTTTGATGGTCTGTCTCAACAGGTAAGTGTTTGATGGTTAGTCTCAACAAATTAGTGTTTGATGGTCAGTCTCAACAAGTTAGTGTCTGATGGTGGTAAGTCTCAACAAGTTAGTGTTTGATGGTCTGTCTCAACAGGTTAGTGTTTGATGGTTAGTCCCAACAAGTTAGAGTTTGATGATCAGCCCTAATAAGCTATTGTTTGATGGTCAGTCTCAACAAGTTAGTGTTTGATGGTCAGTCTCAACAAGTTATTGTTAGATGGTCAGTCTCAATAAGTTAGTGTTTGATTGTTACTCTAAACAATTTAGGATGTGATGGTCAGTCTCAACAAGTTAGAGTTTTATGGTCAGTCTCAAAAAGTTAGTGTTTGATGGTTAGTCTCAACAAGTTAGTGTTTGATGGTCAGCCCTAACAAGCTATTGTTTGATGGTCAGTCTCAACAAGTTAGGGTTTGATGGTTACTCTAAACAATTTAGGATGTTATGGTCAGTCTCAACAAGTTAGAGTTTTATGGTCAGTTTCAAAAAGTTAGTGTTTGATGGTCAGTCTCAACAAGTTAGTGTTTGATGGTCAGTCTAAACAAGTTATTGTTTGATGGTCAGTCTCAACAAGTTAGTGTTTGATGGTTAGTCTAAACAAGTTATTGTTTGGTGGTTAGTCTAAACAAGTTAGTGCTTGATGGTCACTCTCAACAAGTTATTGTTTGATGGTCAGTCTCAACAAGTTAGTATTTGATGGTCACTCTCAACAAGTTATTGTTTGATGGTCTGTCTCAACAAGTTAGTGTTTGATGGTCAGCCTCACCAAGTTAGTGTTTGATGTCAGTCCCAACAAGTTAGTGTATGATGGTCTGTCTCAACAAGTTAGTGTTTGATGGTCAGTCTAAACAAGTTATTGTTTGATGGTCAGTCTCAACAAGTTAGTGTTTGATGGTTAGTCTAAACAAGTTATTGTTTGGTGGTTAGTCTAAACAAGTTAGTGCTTGATGGTCACTCTCAACAAGTTATTGTTTGATGGTCAGTCTCAACAAGTTAGTATTTGAAGGACAGTCACAAAAAATTAGTGTTTAATGGTCAGTCCCAACAAGTTAGTGTTTGATGGTCGGCCCCAACATGTTAGTGTTTGATAGTCAGCCCCAACAAGTTAGTGTTTGATGGTAAGCCCCAACAAGTTAGTCTTTGATCATCGGACACAACAAGTTTTTGTTTGATGGTCAGTCTCAACAAGTTAGTGTTTGATGGTCAGTCTCAACAAGTTAATGTCTGATAGTTAGCCTCAAATGTATAGTGTTTGATGGTCAGCCCCAACAAGTTAGTGTTTGATGGTCAGTCTCACCAAGTTAGTGTTTGATGGTCAGCCCCAACAAGTTAGTGTTTGATGGTCAGTCTCAACAAGTTAGTGTTTGATGGTTAGTGTCAACAATTTAGTGTTTGATGGTTAGCCACAACAAGTTAGTGTTTGTTGGTATGTCCCAACAAGTTAGTGTTTGATGGTTGGCCCCAACAAGTTAGTGTTTCATGGTCAGCCACAAAAAGTTAGTGTTTGATGGTCATCTCCAACAAGTTAGTATTTGATCATCGACCCCAACAAGATAGTATTTGATGGTCAGTCACAACAAGTTAGTATTTCATGGTCATCCCCAACAAGTTAGTGTTTGATGGTCAGTCTGAACAAGTTAATGTCTGATAGTTAGCCCCAACAAGTTAGTGTTTGATGGTCAGCCCCAAAAAGTCAGTGTTTGATGGTCAGTCTCACCAAGTTAGTGTTTCATGGTCAGCATCAACAAGTTAGTGTTTGATGGTCAATCTCAACAAGTTAGTGTTTGATGGTCAGCCCCAACAAGTCATTGTTTAATGGTCAGTCTCACCAAGTTAGTGTTTCATGGTCAGCCCCAACAAGTTAGTGTTTGATGGGCAGCCTCAACATGTTAGTGTTCGATGGTTAGTCACAACAAGTTAGTGTTTGATGGTCAGTCTCAACATGTTAGTGTTCGATGGATAGTCCCAACAAGTTAGTGTATGATGGTCTGTCTCAACAAGTTAGTGTTTGATGGTCAGTCTAAACAAGTTATTGTTTGATGGTCTGTCTCAACTATTGCAGGCATGTCTCTATCTGATAGTTATCTATCTATCTTGTCGACCGTATACTCCGTATAGTATTCTTAAGTACATCTGCCTGTCTCTTTCTGATAGTGCTGAGGAACTAGTATCTGAATGTGCTCAGTCTGGCCGAGTGTGGCCGAATTGTCTCGAGTCTGGCTGAGTGTAGCTGAGTCTGCCCGAGTGTAGCTAAATGTCTCTCTAGCTACTGCTCCTCGCCCCAAAAGCACTCTGCCCTCTCCTCTCCTAATCTCCTCAGTTCCCAGGGTCTCGGGGTTTAAGTCCCAGGTGACCACACCCCCCCGACCACTGATACGGCCTAACCTACGTCTCTTGACCGTCACTATCTCTCTAGCTCCGCCTTTTTAAATTATCTCTAAAGTCTTATTACTTTAGGAGTCCTGTCGAACCTGTCCATCTTCCTAAGTCCGTCCCCTAACAACTAAAACTCGAGGCGATTTCCAATTCAGAGACTCAAAGAGTAATCACTGCTGAACGTAAAGATAACCTGGTCTTTTGATTACGCGGGGCAGTTTAGTTGTCCGCTTTCATCTCAGGTCTTCACTGGACTTCAAGGCGTCTGCCGATATAAGAGTTTCCTAGGAACCAGCGGCCGTGTCGTTGCGTTACGCAACTTTGTCGACCAGAGCAAACATCTGTCTGGCTTTAGGCTGACCACCTGTACGCATTTCACTGGTAATCTTCAAGTTGATTACGACTCAGCGACTGAGTTGGGTAGACTTAACGTCTCCTTCCTAATCCTCTGAAGAGTGTCTTTTCTACGCCGCCTAAAACTATCCTACTTCACATCGTCATCGCCTCATTCTTTTATTCTTCTGTCTATCGTCATATTCTTCTATTCTTCCATTATCGCCCATGACTGAGTCACACTATAACATATATCTCCGTCAACATTTCAGTTGAATTGATATATTCATAGATCAATTTAACTCAAAATAAAAACATAGTGTGACTGCTCTCTTTCTACTTCCTTAATGGGCTAACTAATTTCCTTTTTCTCATTGTACATCAATTATTACAACAATTAGAAATACAAATTCAACATCTATAAACTGGAATCTCAAAAGAAAAATCCATCATGTATACAATCATCTTACAACATCGCTCTGCCATGCCACTTTGTTTTGCTTTGAAGCCTCTGACTAACGTGACGTCACTCTGGACCTAGCCTGAATGTAGGCCAGCTAAATTGAGGTCATCGTCTGTTTTGTCTATGTCTAACCCACATTTCTTTCCGTCTCTTAATTTAAACTGGTAGGTTCTGTAATTGGTGTTTACATATACAACATTCATAATTCTACAACAATATCATGACATTCAATAAACATCTTTTGCGACACAACATGTGTCCCATGTATACAAAACATTTTGTGGAAACATCAATTCTGAAATATTTAAGGCTCGATCAACCTTCGCACTGTACTCTCTTAATTGCCTAATAAGACGTGTTTAGTCTTTCTTCGGCATCATATCTGTGCCACTTCTGAAAAAGAAACAAGACCCGTCTACTCTGTTCTCTTATTCTCCCTGAACACGTGCTCTTCTGGCACTGCTAATAAAGTTGTCTGCATAGCAATACGCTTTCTTACAGAATCTCTTAGCCACAGGCTTAATTTACTGGTCAACTCATGTCGGGTCGACAGTCTTCTTATCTGTTCCTTCTCCCCGCATATTCCTAAATTTTAGGCAATTCTCCCCGTCAACATATAATTACATTTTCATAAAATTGTATTTTAAAAAATGTGCATTTCACAACATGTTTCTCCTCAAATCATACACCCCACAGTCTTGGACAGACCGAACATTGAAGCATAGAGTAATCACAAACACATAGCAATCAAAATTATGACTTAAATTTGATACAGAATCTAGTCTGTCTAGACTTCCATTAAACTATCCACAACACACTTCATACACACATGTGTACATCTCACAATGCTGTTCCACACTTGGAATTCCTATATAACTCATAGAGTCTCTCCAACTCGGGTCACTGACTCTCTCGTCTCTTCTTAGTCTCCTAAGACTCTCTCCATGCATACTCTATTTCCTGTAAATTCTGAGTTCTCTTAACTCTACTCAAACTTTTTAAACCGATGTAAACATGGTTACCATTTTGTTTGTTTACTTCAGGTGACTCACTAACATCTTCATACATATAGTTCTGTCTCCTCATTAAGGCAACAGTACATTTACAGACTCCTACTCATCATTCAGTGCACACTGACATTATACATATAAAATTCGTCTAAAAGTTAGTAGACTCTTACACCTTATTAGTTACAACATCCACAAGTAAAATAATTACAATTCTTAATATGTATGTTTCTTCTTTTTGTATCTTTTATCTCTTCCATCACTAGTGGTTGTCAGGTCTCCTCTTTCTGACCTATGATCTTCTCTGAATTTGTTACCTTTATCTATTTCTTTCTGGTGGTCAAAAAACTCTTGCCGTCGTCCCAGTCGTATGGCAAAAGGCAGGTCTACTTTGACTCTTTCATCGTCTTTTCTTCTTCTTTCAGCGATAATGGCATCACGTTCTGGTGTTCCCAATGGCCAAAATTTCACTTGCTCTGCCTTTTCTATTTGGGTCTTTTCAAACTCTTCATTTATGGCAGCAACCCTCCTTTCTCGTATTGTAGGCAATCTGTCAGTTTCAGGACGTTTCTTGCTACCTTTTACCCCATCTGCCATATCCTCTAATTCCTTGTCCATTTCATGCGCATATTTATCAGCTGCTTTCTCTAATGCATGAAACACTGCTAGTTCGTTAATTTTCTTCTCAGCACTTTTACTTACAACCTCTACACTATTTGTATCACTGTTGCGCTCTGTCCTACCAAGTTTCCCTTTCTCGTTTTCCTTCTTCAAATTTTCTGTAGTATATTTCTTTCGCCTTAGAGACGCTACCTCTTCCTCTAAGTCAGACTTCTCTCGTATTAGGTTCTTTACCTTGTCATCTGCTTCTGATTTCTCCTTTCTTAAACTTACAATTAAATCTTTGGACTCTTTGACTTCACCTAAAAGTTGGCTATTCTGTGCTTTCATCTCATCAACTTCTCGACTCATACATACACTGTGTCTGTCAGTCTCAGCCTTTTGTTCTTCAAGTGCTTCCAGCTCTTTAATTCTTGTTTTTAGACACTTGTTTTTGCACTCTAGCCTATCTACTGTGTCTTTCAGCTCTAATAGCATCAACTCGTCTCTTTCACTTCTCTTTTCCATAATTCTTATTTCGG
Source organism: Megaustenia siamemsis (assembly GCA_032433765.1). NCBI lineage: Eukaryota > Metazoa > Mollusca > Gastropoda > Stylommatophora > Ariophantidae > Megaustenia > Megaustenia siamemsis. The sequence goes on along the minus strand of JAVIAB010000117.1, from coordinate 42,917,089 downwards.
CATCTTGTCTTGAAATTACATCTTCTAGGATGTTTGTAGCCACACAGGCGTCTCTAACTTGTTTCTTCACCTCCCTCGTTTGTGTTATTTTATCATTAGGTTTAGTTTGTCCTCTAACCTCTACAGTCTGTGTTTGTGCACAGCTTACCTGTGTCACCAATACTTCTCTATCAGTACCTTCTGTTTGTGTAGCACTGTCGATCATTCTGTTCTCAGTCTCTTCTAATTCCTTCTTCTTTCTGATTAATTTGTATTGTTTCAGGCTAGACAGCCTGTTGGTCTTGATGTTTGGGCCGTTTGATTTGGACCACTTGGTCGTTCTCGCATCCACGTGCTTGGTTGCGCGCTTCTCTTTGACTCCAGAGGGATCTTGCCAACCACGCCTGGGTGTTGGGTTAACATGATGTGTCCACAAGTTTGATTTACCATTCACTTTATTCATTTCAATCCTGTCTACACTATTTATTTCATAGCTCTTACGTCCAGCAGTTTGTCTTTTGTCATTCCATCTCCACCTAGATTCCTGGGGTGCTAATCTTCTTCCGTGAACATGCCTTGTTTCCCTTCTCACTGCATATACTTCTTTACTCAATTCACTTAGTCGTCCCTTATTTCTCCATCTAATACTCGCTTGATTAACTTCCCTAGGCTTTTCTACTATTTTTCTTTTATTAAACCATTCACTGATGGTTGGGCGTTCTTCAGGTAGGTTTAAATTCAATTTCTTCATGAACCCGATTTCTTTAATAGAGATATTAATCGCTTCATCTAGCGTCTCAGGGTTCAGCCTCGCTAAGTGTAGTTTTAGATCTGTGGATATTAGTCCATCTATAAAAGTCTCTATTAATTGTCTACCAAAATTATCTTTTTCTAAACCAGATTCCTCTGCTAGCTCTAAAAGTCTATTACTGTATGCAGTTATTGTCTCTCCTCTTTCTTGTTTAAACTTCCTCAAAAGTATGAAAGCAGTGTAGGCATCTCCTACAGCAGCATACCTAGTTTTTAAATCTATCTGGAGGGACTTCCATGTGCTTGAAGGTTCATTCTTTAGCCTTCTCTGGATGAAGTCAGATACTTCGCCTCTACTTGTTTTAAAAGCTATTAATTTCTTGTCTTCCTCATTTATAGGAAAAATGAGAGCATACTTTTCAATTTCTGCCATCCATTGTCTGAACATGGATGGGTCGCCAGAGTAATTTGAGATACTGGCACTCATTTCTTGCTGTCTAAAACTATTTTCTAAACCGGTGATGACTCTACTAATTTCTTGCAGGGTCTGCAAAGTGGGAGTCATGCCTCTCTTCATCTTGATAATTAATTAATTAATTATAAATTAAGTATAAATTAACACACAAGTTATTTAGATCAGTCAAAGAATTTCTACTTTCTTCCACTAACACTCAAGAAAAAACTTATTTACTTCACACAACCTTGTTACAACATATCATATGCATCTCTAAAATATATAAGAAAAATCCAACTTACATGCTTCTGAAGTCCATGGAATACCTAACACACCTTTATAACATCCTAACAACTACACAGTAATATACTAATTTAAAACAATAATTAACTACTTAGTCTTCTTTCAGGTTCTCAATGTGGACATCATTTTCACATTTTGTTCTCTCTGTCTATTTCACTTTTACTTCTTTCCTTACAGGAAGTTCTACTTTATGAATATGAATGTTCACTTCTACTTTGATATAGCTCGGGGAAAGATCACTGCGGGTTGGCACTTCTAGTCGCTTCTTCGGGATTTTAAGATAAACAGGGTGTAGTCTCACAAACAGGCAGCCATTCTTACGCTGGACTTCGATGTACTATTTTGGACACAGATGGCTAGGCTTGATTAACTTCTGTAGACAAGGTTCGCTGGTGTGTTGTACACAAACACATTACTAGGCTCAACTTCATGGGTACTTGCAAATTATGAGGACTGCACTCGTTGCTGTAAGTATGTAGGTTTACGCTGGAAGTGCGTAGGTTTACGCTGGAAGTGCGTAGATGGACGTCAGAGTTGGTTAAGAGAAAATTCTTACTTTTTTTTTTTCTTCCAGGTCCTTCTTTAAAAGAATAAAATCCTGGTCACGGCACCAGAAAGGAATGTAATATTGCAGGCATGTCTCTATCTGATAGTTATCTATCTATCTTGTCGACCGTATACTCCGTATAGTATTCTTAAGTACATCTGCCTGTCTCTTTCTGATAGTGCTGAGGAACTAGTATCTGAATGTGCTCAGTCTGGCCGAGTGTGGCCGAATTGTCTCGAGTCTGGCTGAGTGTAGCTGAGTCTGCCCGAGTGTAGCTAAATGTCTCTCTAGCTACTGCTCCTCGCCCCAAAAGCACTCTGCCCTCTCCTCTCCTAATCTCCTCAGTTCCCAGGGTCTCGGGGTTTAAGTCCCAGGTGACCACACCCCCCCGACCACTGATACGGCCTAACCTACGTCTCTTGACCGTCACTATCTCTCTAGCTCCGCCTTTTTAAATTATCTCTAAAGTCTTATTACTTTAGGAGTCCTGTCGAACCTGTCCATCTTCCTAAGTCCGTCCCCTAACAACTAAAACTCGAGGCGATTTCCAATTCAGAGACTCAAAGAGTAATCACTGCTGAACGTAAAGATAACCTGGTCTTTTGATTACGCGGGGCAGTTTAGTTGTCCGCTTTCATCTCAGGTCTTCACTGGACTTCAAGGCGTCTGCCGATATAAGAGTTTCCTAGGAACCAGCGGCCGTGTCGTTGCGTTACGCAACTTTGTCGACCAGAGCAAACATCTGTCTGGCTTTAGGCTGACCACCTGTACGCATTTCACTGGTAATCTTCAAGTTGATTACGACTCAGCGACTGAGTTGGGTAGACTTAACGTCTCCTTCCTAATCCTCTGAAGAGTGTCTTTTCTACGCCGCCTAAAACTATCCTACTTCACATCGTCATCGCCTCATTCTTTTATTCTTCTGTCTATCGTCATATTCTTCTATTCTTCCATTATCGCCCATGACTGAGTCACACTATAACATCAACAAGTTAGTGTTTGATGGTTAGTCTAAACAAGTTATTGTTTGGTGGTTAGTCTAAACAAGTTAGTGCTTGATGGTCACTCTCAACAAGTTATTGTTTGATGGTCAGTCTCAACAAGTTAGTATTTGAAGGACAGTCACAAAAAATTAGTGTTTAATGGTCAGTCCCAACAAGTTAGTGTTTGATGGTCGGCCCCAACATGTTAGTGTTTGATAGTCAGCCCCAACAAGTTAGTGTTTGATGGTCAGCCCCAACAAGTTAGTCTTTGATCATCGGACACAACAAGTTATTGTTTGATGGTCAGTCTCAACAAGTTAGTGTTTGATGGTCAGTCTCAACAAGTTAATGTCGGATAGTTAGCCTCAACAATATAGTGTTTGATGGTCAGCCCCAACAAGTTAGTGTTTGATGGTCAGTCTCACCAAGTTAGTGTTTGATGGTCAGCCCCAACAAGTTAGTGTTTGATAGGCAGTCTCAACAAGTTAGTGTTTGATCATCGGCCCCATCAAATTAGTGTTTGAAGGACAGACTCAACAAGTTAGTGTTTTATGGTTAATCTCAACAAGTTAGTGTTTGATGGTCAGTCTCAACAAGTTAGTGTTTGATGGTTAGTGTCAACAATTTAGTGTTTGATGGTTGGCCCCAACAAGTTAGTGTTTCATGGTCAGCCACAAAAAGTTAGTGTTTGATGGTCATCTCCAACAAGTTAGTATTTGATCATCGACCCCAACAAGATAGTATTTGATGGTCAGTCACAACAAGTTAGTATTTCATGGTCATCCCCAACAAGTTAGTGTTTGATGGTCAGTCTGAACAAGTTAATGTCTGATAGTTAGCCCCAACAAGTTAGTGTTTGATGGTCAGCCCCAAAAAGTCAGTGTTTGATGGTCAGTCTCACCAAGTTAGTGTTTCATGGTCAGCATCAACAAGTTAGTGTTTGATGGTCAATCTCAACAAGTTAGTGTTTGATGGTCAGCCCCAACAAGTCATTGTTTTATGGTCAGTCTCACCAAGTTAGTGTTTCATGGTCAGCCCCAACAAGTTAGTGTTTGATGGGCAGCCTCAACATGTTAGTGTTCGATGATTAGTCACAACAAGTTAGTGTTTGATGGTCAGTCTCAACATGTTAGTGTTCGATGGATAGTCCCAACAAGTTAGTGTTTGATGGTTAGTCCCAACAAGTTAGTGTATGATGGTCTGTCTCAACAAGTTAGTGTTTGATGGTCGGCCCCATTAAGTTAGTGTATGATGGTCTGTCTCAACAAGTTAGTGTTTGATGGTCTGTCTAAACAACTAAGTTTGATGGACAGCCACAAAAAATAGTGTTTGATGGCCAGTCCCAACAAGTTAGTGTTTGATGGTCGGCCCCAACAAGTTAGTGTTTGCTGATCGGCCCCAAACAAGTTAGTGTTTGATGGTCGGCCCCAACAAGTTAGTGTTTGATGGTCAGCCACAACAAGTTAGTGTTTGATGGTTAGTCTCAACAAATTAGTATTTGATGGTCAGCTCCAACAAGTTAGTGTTTCATGGTTAGTCTCAACAAGTTAGTGTTTGATGGTCAGCCACAACAAGTTAGTGTTTGATGGTTAGTCTCAACAAGTTAGTGTTTGATGGTCAGCTCCAACAAGTTAGTGTTTGATGGTCTGTCACAACAAGTTAGTGTTTGATGGTCTGTCTGAAAAAGTTAGTGTTTGATCGTCAGCCACACCAAGTTAGTGTTCGATGTCAGTCCCAACAAGTTAGTGTATGATGGTCTGTCTCAAAAAGTTAGTGTTTGATGGTCTGTCTCAACAACTTAGTGTTAAATGGTCAGTCCCAACAAGTTAGTGTTTGATGGTCGGCCCCAAAATGTTAGTGTTTGATGGTCAGCAACAACAAGTTAGTGTTTGATGGTAAGTCTCAACAAGTAATGTTTGATGGTCAGCCCCAACAAGTTTTTTTTTGATGGTTAGTCTCAACAAGTTAGTGTTTGATGGTCAGCCCCAAAAAGTTAGTGTTTAATGGTCAGTGAAAACAAGTTAGTGTTTGATATTCAGCCCCAACAAATTAGTGTTTAATGGTCAGTGCAAACAAGTTAGTGTTTGATGGTCAGCCCCAACAAGTTAGTGTTTAATGGTCAGTGCAAACAAGTTAGTGTTTGATAGTCAGCCCCAACAAGTTAGTGATTAATGGTCAGCCCCAACAAGTTAGTGTTTGATAGTAAGTCCCAACAAGTTAGTGTTTAATGGTCAGCCCCAACAAGTTAGTGTTTGATAGTCAGTCCCAACAAGTTAGTGTTTAATGGTCAGCCCTAGCAAGTTAGTGTTTGATGGTCAGCCCCAACAAGTTAGAGTTTGATGATCAGTCTCAACAAGTTAGTATTTGATGGTCAGCCCCAACAAGTTAGTGTTGGATGGTTAGTCTCAACAAGTTAGTGTTTGATTTTTAATCTCAACAAGTTAGGGTTTGATGGTCAGTCTAACAAGTTAGTGTTTTATGGTTAATCTAAACAAATTAGTGTTTGATGGTCAGTCTCAACAAGTTAGTTTTTTATGGTTAGTCTCAACAATTTAGTGTTTGATAGTTAGCCCCAACAAGTTAGTGTTTGATGGTCATCCACAAAAAGTTAGTGTTTGATGTTCAGCTCCAACAAGTTAATGTTTGATTGTCAGTCTCAACACGTTAGTTTTTGATGTTTGGCCCAAAAAGTTAGTGTTTGATGGTCAGTCTCAACAATTTAGTGTATGATGGGCAGTGCCAACAAGTCAATGTTTGATGGTCAGTCTCAACAAGTTAGTGTTTGATGGTCGGCCCCAACAAGTATTTGTTTGATGGTCAGCCTCACCAAGTTAGTGTTTGATGTCAGTCCCAACAAGTTAGTGTATGATGGTCTGTCTCAACAAGTTAGTGTTTGATGGTCAGTCTAAACAAGTTATTGTTTGATGGTCAGTCTCAACAAGTTAGTGTTTGATGGTTAGTCTAAACAAGTTATTGTTTGGTGGTTAGTCTAAACAAGTTAGTGCTTGATGGTCACTCTCAACAAGTTATTGTTTGATGGTCAGTCTCAACAAGTTAGTATTTGAAGGACAGTCACAAAAAATTAGTGTTTAATGGTCAGTCCCAACAAGTTAGTGTTTGATGGTCGGCCCCAACATGTTAGTGTTTGATAGTCAGCCCCAACAAGTTAGTGTTTGATGGTAAGCCCCAACAAGTTAGTCTTTGATCATCGGACACAACAAGTTTTTGTTTGATGGTCAGTCTCAACAAGTTAGTGTTTGATGGTCAGTCTCAACAAGTTAGTTTTTTATGGTTAGTCTCAACAATTTAGTGTTTGATAGTTAGCCGCAACAAGTTAGTGTTTGTTGGTCTGTCGCAACAAGTTAGTGTTTGTTGGTCGGCCCCAACAAGTTAGTGTTTGATGGTCATCCACAAAAAGTTAGTGTTTGATGTTCAGCTCCAACAAGTTAATGTTTGATTGTCAGTCTCAACACGTTAGTTTTTGATGTTTGGCCCAAAAAGTTAGTGTTTGATGGTCAGTCTCAACAATTTAGTGTATGATGGGCAGTGCCAACAAGTCAATGTTTGATGGTCAGTCTCAACAAGTTAGTGTTTGATGGTCGGCCCCAACAAGTATTTGTTTGATGGTCAGTCTCAACAAGTTAGTGTTTGCTGGTCAGTCTCGACAAGTTAGTGTTTGATGGTGTTAAATCTCAACAAGTTAGTGTTTGATGGTCTGTCTCGACAAGTTAGTGTTTGATGGTGGTAAGTCTCAACAGGTTAGTGTTTGATGGTGGTAAGTCTCGCCAAGTTAGTGTTTGATGGTCTGTCTCAACAGGTAAGTGTTTGATGGTTAGTCTCAACAAATTAGTGTTTGATGGTCAGTCTCAACAAGTTAGTGTCTGATGGTGGTAAGTCTCAACAAGTTAGTGTTTGATGGTCTGTCTCAACAGGTTAGTGTTTGATGGTTAGTCCCAACAAGTTAGAGTTTGATGATCAGCCCTAATAAGCTATTGTTTGATGGTCAGTCTCAACAAGTTAGTGTTTGATGGTCAGTCTCAACAAGTTATTGTTAGATGGTCAGTCTCAATAAGTTAGTGTTTGATTGTTACTCTAAACAATTTAGGATGTGATGGTCAGTCTCAACAAGTTAGAGTTTTATGGTCAGTCTCAAAAAGTTAGTGTTTGATGGTTAGTCTCAACAAGTTAGTGTTTGATGGTCAGCCCTAACAAGCTATTGTTTGATGGTCAGTCTCAACAAGTTAGTGTTTGATGGTTACTCTAAACAATTTAGGATGTTATGGTCAGTCTCAACAAGTTAGAGTTTTATGGTCAGTTTCAAAAAGTTAGTGTTTGATGGTCAGTCTCAACAAGTTAGTGTTTGATGGTCAGTCTAAACAAGTTATTGTTTGATGGTCAGTCTCAACAAGTTAGTGTTTGATGGTTAGTCTAAACAAGTTATTGTTTGGTGGTTAGTCTAAACAAGTTAGTGCTTGATGGTCACTCTCAACAAGTTATTGTTTGATGGTCAGTCTCAACAAGTTAGTATTTGATGGTCACTCTCAACAAGTTATTGTTTGATGGTCTGTCTCAACAAGTTAGTGTTTGATGGTCAGCCTCACCAAGTTAGTGTTTGATGTCAGTCCCAACAAGTTAGTGTATGATGGTCTGTCTCAACAAGTTAGTGTTTGATGGTCAGTCTAAACAAGTTATTGTTTGATGGTCAGTCTCAACAAGTTAGTGTTTGATGGTTAGTCTAAACAAGTTATTGTTTGGTGGTTAGTCTAAACAAGTTAGTGCTTGATGGTCACTCTCAACAAGTTATTGTTTGATGGTCAGTCTCAACAAGTTAGTATTTGAAGGACAGTCACAAAAAATTAGTGTTTAATGGTCAGTCCCAACAAGTTAGTGTTTGATGGTCGGCCCCAACATGTTAGTGTTTGATAGTCAGCCCCAACAAGTTAGTGTTTGATGGTAAGCCCCAACAAGTTAGTCTTTGATCATCGGACACAACAAGTTTTTGTTTGATGGTCAGTCTCAACAAGTTAGTGTTTGATGGTCAGTCTCAACAAGTTAATGTCTGATAGTTAGCCTCAAATGTATAGTGTTTGATGGTCAGCCCCAACAAGTTAGTGTTTGATGGTCAGTCTCACCAAGTTAGTGTTTGATGGTCAGCCCCAACAAGTTAGTGTTTGATGGTCAGTCTCAACAAGTTAGTGTTTGATGGTTAGTGTCAACAATTTAGTGTTTGATGGTTAGCCACAACAAGTTAGTGTTTGTTGGTATGTCCCAACAAGTTAGTGTTTGATGGTTGGCCCCAACAAGTTAGTGTTTCATGGTCAGCCACAAAAAGTTAGTGTTTGATGGACATCTCCAACAAGTTAGTATTTGATCATCGACCCCAACAAGATAGTATTTGATGGTCAGTCACAACAAGTTAGTATTTCATGGTCATCCCCAACAAGTTAGTGTTTGATGGTCAGTCTGAACAAGTTAATGTCTGATAGTTAGCCCCAACAAGTTAGTGTTTGATGGTCAGCCCCAAAAAGTCAGTGTTTGATGGTCAGTCTCACCAAGTTAGTGTTTCATGGTCAGCATCAACAAGTTAGTGTTTGATGGTCAATCTCAACAAGTTAGTGTTTGATGGTCAGCCCCAACAAGTCATTGTTTAATGGTCAGTCTCACCAAGTTAGTGTTTCATGGTCAGCCCCAACAAGTTAGTGTTTGATGGGCAGCCTCAACATGTTAGTGTTCGATGGTTAGTCACAACAAGTTAGTGTTTGATGGTCAGTCTCAACATGTTAGTGTTCGATGGATAGTCCCAACAAGTTAGTGTATGATGGTCTGTCTCAACAAGTTAGTGTTTGATGGTCAGTCTAAACAAGTTATTGTTTGATGGTCTGTCTCAACAAGTTAGTGTTTGATGGTTAGTCTAAACAAGTTATTGTTTGGTGGTTAGTCTAAACAAGTTAGTGCTTGATGGTCACTCTCAACAAGTTATTGTTTGATGGTCAGTCTCAACAAGTTAGTATTTGAAGGACAGTCACAAAAAATTAGTGTTTAATGGTCAGTCCCAACAAGTTAGTGTTTGATGGTCGGCCCCAACATGTTAGTGTTTGATAGTCAGCCCCAACAAGTTAGTGTTTGATGGTCAGCCCCAACAAGTTAGTCTTTGATCATCGGACACAACAAGTTATTGTTTGATGGTCAGTCTCAACAAGTTAGTGTTTGATGGTCAGTCTCAACAAGTTAATGTCGGATAGTTAGCCTCAACAATATAGTGTTTGATGGTCAGCCCCAACAAGTTAGTGTTTGATGGTCAGTCTCACCAAGTTAGTGTTTGATGGTCAGCCCCAACAAGTTAGTGTTTGATAGGCAGTCTCAACAAGTTAGTGTTTGATCATCGGCCCCATCAAATTAGTGTTTGAAGGACAGACTCAACAAGTTAGTGTTTTATGGTTAATCTCAACAAGTTAGTGTTTGATGGTCAGTCTCAACAAGTTAGTGTTTGATGGTTAGTGTCAACAATTTAGTGTTTGATGGTTAGCCACAACAAGTTAGTGTTTGTTGGTATGTCCCAACAAGTTAGTGTTTGATGGTTGGCCCCAACAAGTTAGTGTTTCATGGTCAGCCACAAAAAGTTAGTGTTTGGTGGTCATCTCCAACAAGTTAGTATTTGATCATCGACCCCAACAAGATAGTATTTGATGGTCAGTCACAACAAGTTAGTATTTCATGGTCATCCCCAACAAGTTAGTGTTTGATGGTCAGTCTGAACAAGTTAATGTCTGATAGTTAGCCCCAACAAGTTAGTGTTTGATGGTCAGCCCCAAAAAGTCAGTGTTTGATGGTCAGTCTCACCAAGTTAGTGTTTCATGGTCAGCATCAACAAGTTAGTGTTTGATGGTCAATCTCAACAAGTTAGTGTTTGATGGTCAGCCCCAACAAGTCATTGTTTAATGGTCAGTCTCACCAAGTTAGTGTTTCATGGTCAGCCCCAACAAGTTAGTGTTTGATGGGCAGCCTCAACATGTTAGTGTTCGATGGTTAGTCACAACAAGTTAGTGTTTGATGGTCAGTCTCAACATGTTAGTGTTCGATGGATAGTCCCAACAAGTTAGTGTTTGATGGTCAGTCTCAACATGTTAGTGTTCGATGGTTAGGCTCAACAAGTTAGTGTTCGATTGTTAGTCTCAACAAGTTAGTGTTTAATGGTTAGTCTCAAGAAGTTAGTGTTCGATGGTTAGTCTCAACAAGTTAGTGTTTGATGGTCAGTCTCAACAAGTTAGTGTTCGATGGTTAATCTCAACAAGTAAGTGTTTGATGGTTAGTCTCAAAAAGTTAGTGTTTTATGGTTACTCTAAACAATTTAGGATGTGATGGTCAGTCTCAACAAGTTAGTGTTTGATGGTCAGTCTAAACAAGTTATTGTTTGATGGTCAGTCTCAACAAGTTAGTGTTTGATGGTTAGTCTAAACAAGTTATTGTTTGGTGGTTAGTCTAAACAAGTTAGTGCTTGATGGTCACTCTCAACAAGTTATTGTTTGATGGTCAGTCTCAACAAGTTAGTATTTGAAGGACAGTCACAAAAAATTAGTGTTTAATGGTCAGTCCCAACAAGTTAGTGTTTGATGGTCGGCCCCAACATGTTAGTGTTTGATAGTCAGCCCCAACAAGTTAGTGTTTGATGGTAAGCCCCAACAAGTTAGTCTTTGATCATCGGACACAACAAGTTTTTGTTTGATGGTCAGTCTCAACAAGTTAGTGTTTGATGGTCAGTCTCAACAAGTTAATGTCTGATAGTTAGCCTCAAATGTATAGTGTTTGATGGTCAGCCCCAACAAGTTAGTGTTTGATGGTCAGTCTCACCAAGTTAGTGTTTGATGGTCAGCCCCAACAAGTTAGTGTTTGATGGTCAGTCTCAACAAGTTAGTGTTTGATGGTTAGTGTCAACAATTTAGTGTTTGATGGTTAGCCACAACAAGTTAGTGTTTGTTGGTATGTCCCAACAAGTTAGTGTTTGATGGTTGGCCCCAACAAGTTAGTGTTTCATGGTCAGCCACAAAAAGTTAGTGTTTGATGGTCATCTCCAACAAGTTAGTATTTGATCATCGACCCCAATAAGATAGTATTTGATGGTCAGTCACAACAAGTTAGTATTTCATGGTCATCCCCAACAAGTTAGTGTTTGATGGTCAGTCTGAACAAGTTAATGTCTGATAGTTAGCCCCAACAAGTTAGTGTTTGATGGTCAGCCCCAAAAAGTCAGTGTTTGATGGTCAGTCTCACCAAGTTAGTGTTTCATGGTCAGCATCAACAAGTTAGTGTTTGATGGTCAATCTCAACAAGTTAGTGTTTGATGGTCAGCCCCAACAAGTCATTGTTTAATGGTCAGTCTCACCAAGTTAGTGTTTCATGGTCAGCCCCAACAAGTTAGTGTTTGATGGGCAGCCTCAACATGTTAGTGTTCGATGGTTAGTCACAACAAGTTAGTGTTTGATGGTCAGTCTCAACATGTTAGTGTTCGATGGATAGTCCCAACAAGTTAGTGTATGATGGTCTGTCTCAACAAGTTAGTGTTTGATGGTCAGTCTAAACAAGTTATTGTTTGATGGTCTGTCTCAACAAGTTAGTGTTTGATGGTTAGTCTAAACAAGTTATTGTTTGGTGGTTAGTCTAAACAAGTTAGTGCTTGATGGTCACTCTCAACAAGTTATTGTTTGATGGTCAGTCTCAACAAGTTAGTATTTGAAGGACAGTCACAAAAAATTAGTGTTTAATGGTCAGTCCCAACAAGTTAGTGTTTGATGGTCGGCCCCAACATGTTAGTGTTTGATAGTCAGCCCCAACAAGTTAGTGTTTGATGGTCAGCCCCAACAAGTTAGTGTTTGATGGTCAGTCTCAACAAGTTAATGTCGGATAGTTAGCCTCAACAATATAGTGTTTGATGGTCAGCCCCAACAAGTTAGTGTTTGATGGTCAGTCTCACCAAGTTAGTGTTTGATGGTCAGCCCCAACAAGTTAGTGTTTGATAGGCAGTCTCAACAAGTTAGTGTTTGATCATCGGCCCCATCAAATTAGTGTTTGAAGGACAGACTCAACAAGTTAGTGTTTTATGGTTAATCTCAACAAGTTAGTGTTTGATGGTCAGTCTCAACAAGTTAGTGTTTGATGGTTAGTGTCAACAATTTAGTGTTTGATGGTTAGCCACAACAAGTTAGTGTTTGTTGGTATGTCCCAACAAGTTAGTGTTTGATGGTTGGCCCCAACAAGTTAGTGTTTCATGGTCAGCCACAAAAAGTTAGTGTTTGATGGTCATCTCCAACAAGTTAGTATTTGATCATCGACCCCAACAAGATAGTATTTGATGGTCAGTCACAACAAGTTAGTATTTCATGGTCATCCCCAACAAGTTAGTGTTTGATGGTCAGTCTGAACAAGTTAATGTCTGATAGTTAGCCCCAACAAGTTAGTGTTTGATGGTCAGCCCCAAAAAGTCAGTGTTTGATGGTCAGTCTCACCAAGTTAGTGTTTCATGGTCAGCATCAACAAGTTAGTGTTTGATGGTCAATCTCAACAAGTTAGTGTTTGATGGTCAGCCCCAACAAGTCATTGTTTAATGGTCAGTCTCACCAAGTTAGTGTTTCATGGTCAGCCCCAACAAGTTAGTGTTTGATGGGCAGCCTCAACATGTTAGTGTTCGATGGTTAGTCACAACAAGTTAGTGTTTGATGGTCAGTCTCAACATGTTAGTGTTCGATGGATAGTCCCAACAAGTTAGTGTTTGATGGTCAGTCTCAACATGTTAGTGTTCGATGGTTAGGCTCAACAAGTTAGTGTTCGATTGTTAGTCTCAACAAGTTAGTGTTTAATGGTTAGTCTCAAGAAGTTAGTGTTCGATGGTTAGTCTCAACAAGTTAGTGTTTGATGGTCAGTCTCAACAAGTTAGTGTTCGATGGTTAATCTCAACAAGTAAGTGTTTGATGGTTAGTCTCAAAAAGTTAGTGTTTTATGGTTACTCTAAACAATTTAGGATGTGATGGTCAGTCTCAACAAGTTAGTGTTTGATGGTCAGTCTAAACAAGTTATTGTTTGATGGTCAGTCTCAACAAGTTAGTGTTTGATGGTTAGTCTAAACAAGTTATTGTTTGGTGGTTAGTCTAAACAAGTTAGTGCTTGATGGTCACTCTCAACAAGTTATTGTTTGATGGTCAGTCTCAACAAGTTAGTATTTGAAGGACAGTCACAAAAAATTAGTGTTTAATGGTCAGTCCCAACAAGTTAGTGTTTGATGGTCGGCCCCAACATGTTAGTGTTTGATAGTCAGCCCCAACAAGTTAGTGTTTGATTGTCATCCCCAACTAGTTAGTGTATGATGATCTGTCTCAACATGTTAATGTTTGATGGTCAGCCCCAAACGAGTTATTATTTTATGGTTAGTCTCATCAAGTTAGTGTTTGATAGTCGGCCCCAAGAAGTTAGTGTTTGATGGTCAGTCTCATCAAGTTAGTGTTTGATGACTAATCTCAACAAATGTGTGTTTGATGGTTAGTCCCAACAATTTAGTTTTTGATGATTAGCTCCAATAAGTAAGTGTTTGATGGTCAGCCCCAACAAATTAGTGTTTGATCATCGCCCCCATCAAGTTAGTGTTTGATCGTCAATCTCACCAAGTTAGTGTTTCATGGTCAGCCCCAACAATGTTAGTGTTTGATCATCAGCCCCAACAAGATAGTATTTCATGGTCTGTCACAACAAGTTATTATTTGATGGTCTGTCTCAACAAGTTAGTGTTTGATGGTCAGCCTCACCAAGTTAGTGTTTGATGTCAGTCCCAACAAGTTAGTGTATGATGGTCTGTCTCAACAACTTAGAGTTTGTAGGACAGTCACAAAAAATTAGTGTTTAATGGTCAGTCCCAACAAGTTAGTGTTTGATGGTCGGCCCCAACATGTTAGTGTTTGATAGTCAACCCCAACAAGTTAGTGTTTGATGGTCAGCCAAAACAAGTTAGTCTTTGATCATCGGACCCAACAAGTTATTGTTTGATGGTCAGTCTCAACAAGTTAGTGTTTCATGGTCAGCCACAACAAGTTAGTGTTTGATGGTCAGTCTCAACAAGTTAATGTCTGATAGTTAGCCTCAACAATTTAGTGTTTGATGGTCAGCCCCAACAAGTTAGTATTTGATGGTCAGTCTCACCAAGTTAGTGTTTGATGGTCAGCCCCAACAAGTTAGTGTTTGATAGGCAGCCTCAACAAGTTAGTGTTTTATGGTTAATCTGAACAAGTTAGTGTTTGATGGTCAGTCTCAACAAGTTAGTGTTTGATGGTTAGTGTCAACAATTTAGTGTTTGATGGTTGGCCCCAACAAGTAAGTGTTTCATGGTCAGCCACAAAAAGTTAGTGTTTGATGGTCATCTCCAACAAGTTAGTATTTGATCATCGACCCCAACAAGATAGTATTTGATGGTTTGTCACAACAAGTTAGTATTTCATGGTCATCCCCAACAAGTTAGTATTTGATGGTCAGTCTGAACAAGTTAATGTCTGATAGTTAGCCCCAACAAGTTAGTGTTTGATGGTCAGCCCCAAAAAGTCAGTGTTTGATGGTCAGTCTCACCAAGTTAGTGTTTCATGGTCAGCATCAACAAGTTAGTGTTTGATGGTCAGTCCCAACAAGTCAGTGTTTAATGGTCAGTCTCTCCAAGTTAGTGTTTCGTGGTCAGCCCCAACAAGTTAGTGTTTGATGGTCAGCCTCAACATGTTAGTGTTCGATGGTTAGTCACAACAAGTTAATGTTTGATGGTCAGTCTCAACATGTTAGTGTTCGATGGATAGTCCCAACAAGTTAGTGTTTGATGGTCAGTCTCAACATGTTAGTGTTTCATGGTCAATCTCAACAATTTAGGATGTGATGGTCAGCCCCAACAAGTCAGTGTTTAATGGTCAGTCTCTCCTAGTTAGTGTTTCATGGTCAGCCCCAACAAGTTAGTGTTTGATGGTCAGCCTCAACATGTTAGTGTTCGATAGTTAGTCCCAACAAGTTAGTGTTTGATGGTCAGTCTTAACATATTAGTGTTCGATGGTTAGTCTCAACAAGTTAGTGTTCGATTGTTAGTCTCAACAAGTTAGTGTTTAATGGTTAGTCTCAAGAAGTTAGTGTTCGATGGTTAGTCTCAACAAGTTAGTGTTTGATGGTCAGTCTCAACAAGTTAGTGTTCGATGGTTAATCTCAACAAGTTATTGTTTTATGGTTAGTATCAACAAGTTAGTTTTGATGGTCAGTCTCATCAAGTTAGTGTTTGATAGTCGGCCCCAAGAAGTTAGTGTTTGATGGTCAGTCTCATCAAGTTAGTGTTTGATGACTAATCTCAACAAATGTGTGTTTGATGGTTAGTCCCAACAATTTAGTTTTTAATGGTTAGCTCCAATATGTAAGTTCGGTCAGCCGAACAACAAGTTAGTGTTTGATGATTAGTCTCAACAAATGTGTGTTTGATGGTCAGCCCCAACAAATTAGTGTTTGATCATCGGCCCCATCAAGTTAGTGTTTGATGGTCAGTCTCACCAAGTTAGTGTTTCATGGTCAGCTCCAACAATGTTAGTGTTTGATCATCAGCCCCAACAAGATAGTATTTGATGGTCTGTCTCAACAAGTTAGTGCTTGATGGTCAGCCACAACTAGTTAGTGTTTGATGGTCAGCTCCAACAAGTCAGTGTTTGATGGTCTGTCACAACAAGTTAGTGTTTGATGATCTGTCTCAACAAGTTAGTGTTTGATGGTCAGCCCCAACAAGTTAGTGTTTGATGGTCAGTCCCAACAAGTTAGTGTTTAATGGTCAGTGCAAACACGTTAGTGTTTAATAGTCAGCCCCAACAAGTTAGTGTTTGATGGTCAGTCCCAACAAGATAGTGTTTGATGGTCAGCCCCAACAAGTTAGTGTTTGATGGTCAGCCACAACTAATTAGTGTTTGATGGTCAGTGCAAACAAGTTAGTGTTTAATAGTCAGCCCCAACAAGTTAGTGTTTGATGGTTAGTCCCAACAAGTTAGTGTATGATGGTCTGTCTCAACAAGTTAGTGTTTGATGGTCGGCCCCATTAAGTTAGTGTATGATGGTCTGTCTCAACAAGTTAGTGTTTGATGGTCTGTCTCAACAACTAAGTTTGATGGACAGCCACAAAAAAATAGTGTTTGATGGCCAGTCCCAACAAGTTAGTGTTTGATGGTCGGCCCCAACAAGTTAGTGTTTGCTGATCGGCTCCAAACAAGTTAGTGTTTGATGGTCGGCCCCAACAAGTTAATGTTTGATGGTCAGCCACAACAAGTTTGTGTTTGATGGTTAGTCTCAACAAATTAGTATTTGATGGTCAGCTCCAACAAGTTAGTGTTTCATGGTTAGTCTCAACAAGTTAGTGTTTGATGGTCAGCCACAACAAGTTAGTGTTTGATGGTTAGTCTCAACAAGTTAGTGTTTGATGGTCAGCTCCAACAAGCTAGTGTTTGATGGTCTGTCACAACAAGTTAGTGTTTGATGGTCTGTCTTAAAAAGTTAGTGTTTGATCGTCAGCCACACCAAGTTAGTGTTCGATGTCAGTCCCAACAAGTTAGTGTATGATGGTCTGTCTCAAAAAGTTAGTGTTTGATGGTCTGTCTCAACAACTTAGTGTTAAATGGTCAGTCCCAACAAGTTAGTGTTTGATGGTCGGCCCCAAAATGTTAGTGTTTGATGGTCAGCAACAACAAGTTAGTGTTTGATGGTAAGTCTCAACAAGTAATGTTTGATGGTCAGCCCCAACAAGTTTTTTTTTGATGGTTAGTCTCAACAAGTTAGTGTTTGATGGTCAGCCCCAAAAAGTTAGTGTTTAATGGTCAGTGAAAACAAGTTAGTGTTTGATATTCAGCCCCAACAAATTAGTGTTTAATGGTCAGTGCAAACAAGTTAGTGTTTGATGGTCAGCCCCAACAAGTTAGTGTTTAATGGTCAGTGCAAACAAGTTAGTGTTTGATAGTCAGCCCCAACAAGTTAGTGATTAATGGTCAGCCCCAACAAGTTAGTGTTTGATAGTCAGTCCCAACAAGTTAGTGTTTAATGGTCAGCCCCAACAAGTTAGTGTTTGATAGTCAGTCCCAACAAGTTAGTGTTTAATGGTCAGCCCTAGCAAGTTAGTGTTTGATGGTCAGCCCCAACAAGTTAGAGTTTGATGATCAGTCTCAACAAGTTAGTATTTGATGGTCAGCCCCAACAAGTTAGTGTTGGATGGTTAGTCTCAACAAGTTAGTGTTTGATTTTTAATCTCAACAAGTTAGGGTTTGATGGTCAGTCTAACAAGTTAGTGTTTTATGGTTAATCTAAACAAATTAGTGTTTGATGGTCAGTCTCAACAAGTTAGTTTTTTATGGTTAGTCTCAACAATTTAGTGTTTGATAGTTAGCCGCAACAAGTTAGTGTTTGTTGGTCTGTCGCAACAAGTTAGTGTTTGTTGGTCGGCCCCAACAAGTTAGTGTTTGATGGTCATCCACAAAAAGTTAGTGTTTGATGTTCAGCTCCAACAAGTTAATGTTTGATTGTCAGCCTCAACACGTTAGTTTTTGATGTTTGGCCCAAAAAGTTAGTGTTTGATGGTCAGTCTCAACAATTTAGTGTATGATGGGCAGTGCCAACAAGTCAATGTTTGATGGTCAGTCTCAACAAGTTAGTGTTTGATGGTCGGCCCCAACAAGTATTTGTTTGATGGTCAGTCTCAACAAGTTAGTGTTTGCTGGTCAGTCTCGACAAGTTAGTGTTTGATGGTGTTAAGTCTCAACAAGTTAGTGTTTGATGGTCTGTCTCGACAAGTTAGTGTTTGATGGTGGTAAGTCTCAACAGGTTAGTGTTTGATGGTGGTAAGTCTCACCAAGTTAGTGTTTGATGGTCTGTCTCAACAGGTAAGTGTTTGATGGTTAGTCTCAACAAATTAGTGTTTGATGGTCAGTCTCAACAAGTTAGTGTCTGATGGTGGTAAGTCTCAACAAGTTAGTATTTGATGGTCTGTCTCAACAGGTTAGTGTTTGATGGTTAGTCCCAACAAGTTAGAGTTTGATGATCAGCCCTAATAAGCTATTGTTTGATGGTCAGTCTCAACAAGTTAGTGTTTGATGGTCAGTCTCAACAAGTTATTGTTAGATGGTCAGTCTCAATAAGTTAGTGTTTGATTGTTACTCTAAACAATTTAGGATGTGATGGTCAGTCTCAACAAGTTAGAGTTTTATGGTCAGTCTCAAAAAGTTAGTGTTTGATGGTTAGTCTCAACAAGTTAGTGTTTGATGGTCAGCCCTAACAAGCTATTGTTTGATGGTCTGTCTCAACAAGTTAGTGTTTGATGGTTACTCTAAACAATTTAGGATGTTATGGTCAGTCTCAACAAGTTAGAGTTTTATGGTCAGTTTCAAAAAGTTAGTGTTTGATGGTCAGTCTCAACAAGTTAGTATTTGATGGTCACTCTCAACAAGTTATTGTTTGATGGTCTGTCTCAACAAGTTAGTGTTTGATGGTCAGCCTCACCAAGTTAGTGTTTGATGTCAGTCCCAACAAGTTAGTGTATGATGGTCTGTCTCAACAAGTTAGTGTTTGATGGTCAGTCTAAACAAGTTATTGTTTGATGGTCAGTCTCAACAAGTTAGTGTTTGATGGTTAGTCTAAACAAGTTATTGTTTGGTGGTTAGTCTAAACAAGTTAGTGCTTGATGGTCACTCTCAACAAGTTATTGTTTAATGGTCAGTCCCAACAAGTTAGTGTTTGATGGTCGGCCCCAACTTGTTAGTGTTTGATAGTCAGCCCCAACAAGTTAGTGTTTGATGGTAAGCCCCAACAAGTTAGTCTTTGATCATCGGACACAACAAGTTATTGTTTGATGGTCAGTCTCAACAAGTTAGTGTTTGATGGTCAGTCTCAACAAGTTAATGTCTGATAGTTAGCCTCAACAATATAGTGTTTGATGGTCAGCCCCAACAAGTTAGTGTTTGATGGTCAGTCTCACCAAGTTAGTGTTTGATGGTCAGCCCCAACAAGTTAGTGTTTGATAGGCAGTCTCAACAAGTTAGTGTTTGATCATCGGCCCCATCAAATTAGTGTTTGAAGGACAGACTCAACAAGTTAGTGTTTTATGGTTAATCTCAACAAGTTAGTGTTTGATGGTCAGTCTCAACAAGTTAGTGTTTGATGGTTAGTGTCAACAATTTAGTGTTTGATGGTTAGCCACAACAAGTTAGTGTTTGTTGGTATGTCCCAACAAGTTAGTGTTTGATGGTTGGCCCCAACAAGTTAGTGTTTCATGGTCAGCCACAAAAAGTCAGTGTTTGATGGTCATCTCCAACAAGTTAGTATTTGATCATCGACCCCAACAAGATAGTATTTGATGGTCAGTCACAACAAGTTAGTATTTCATGGTCATCCCCAACAAGTTAGTGTTTGATGGTCAGTCTGAACAAGTTAATGTCTGATAGTTAGCCCCAACAAGTTAGTGTTTGATGGTCAGCCCCAAAAAGTCAGTGTTTGATGGTCAGTCTCACCAAGTTAGTGTTTCATGGTCAGCATCAACAAGTTAGTGTTTGATGGTCAATCTCAACAAGTTAGTGTTTGATGGTCAGCCCCAACAAGTCATTGTTTAATGGTCAGTCTCACCAAGTTAGTGTTTCATGGTCAGCCCCAACAAGTTAGTGTTTGATGGGCAGCCTCAACATGTTAGTGTTCGATGGTTAGTCACAACAAGTTAGTGTTTGATGGTCAGTCTCAACATGTTAGTGTTCGATGGATAGTCCCAACAAGTTAGTGTATGATGGTCTGTCTCAACAAGTTAGTGTTTGATGGTCAGTCTAAACAAGTTATTGTTTGATGGTCAGTCTCAACAAGTTAGTGTTTGATGGTTGGTCTAAACAAGTTATTGTTTCGTGGTTAGTCTAAACAAGTTAGTGCTTGATGGTCACTCTCAACAAGTTATTGTTTGATGGTCAGTCTCAACAAGTTAGTATTTGAAGGACAGTCACAAAAAATTAGTGTTTAATGGTCAGTCCCAACAAGTTAGTGTTTGATGGTCGGCCCCAACATGTTAGTGTTTGATAGTCAGCCCCAACAAGTTAGTGTTTGATGGTCAGCCCCAACAAGTTAGTCTTTGATCATCGGACACAACAAGTTATTGTTTGATGGTCAGTCTCAACAAGTTAGTGTTTGATGGTCAGTCTCAACAAGTTAATGTCTGATAGTTAGCCTCAACAATATAGTGTTTGATGGTCAGCCCCAACAAGTTAGTGTTTGATGGTCAGTCTCACCAAGTTAGTGTTTGATGGTCAGCCCCAACAAGTTAGTGTTTGATAGGCAGTCTCAACAAGTTAGTGTTTGATCATCGGCCCCATCAAATTAGTGTTTGAAGGACAGACTCAACAAGTTAGTGTTTTATGGTTAATCTCAACAAGTTAGTGTTTGATGGTCAGTCTCAACAAGTTAGTGTTTGATGGTTAGTGTCAACAATTTAGTGTTTGATGGTTAGCCACAACAAGTTAGTGTTTGTTGGTATGTCCCAACAAGTTAGTGTTTGATGGTTGGCCCCAACAAGTTAGTGTTTCATGGTCAGCCACAAAAAGTTAGTGTTTGATGGTCATCTCCAACAAGTTAGTATTTGATCATCGACCCCAACAAGATAGTATTTGATGGTCAGTCACAACAAGTTAATGTCTGATAGTTAGCCCCAACAAGTTAGTGTTTGATGGTCAGTCTCAACATGTTAGTGTTCGATGGTTAGGCTCAACAAGTTAGTGTTCGATTGTTAGTCTCAACAAGTTAGTGTTTAATGGTTAGTCTCAAGAAGTTAGTGTTCGATGGTTAGTCTCAACAAGTTAGTGTTTGATGGTCAGTCTCAACAAGTTAGTGTTCGATGGTTAATCTCAACAAGTAAGTGTTTGATGGTTAGTCTCAAAAAGTTAGTGTTTTATGGTTACTCTAAACAATTTAGGATGTGATGGTCAGTCTCAACAAGTTAGTGTTTTGATGGTTGGTCTCAACAAGTTAGAGTTTTATGGTCAGTCTCAACAAATTAGTGTTTGATGTTTAGACTCAACAAGTTAGTGTTTGATGGTCAGCCATAACAAGCTATTCTTTGATGGTCAGTCTCAACAAGTTAGTGTTTGATGGTCAGTCCCAACAAGTTAGTGTTTGATCGTCAGTCTCAACAAGTTAGTATGTGATGGTCAGTGCCAACAAGTCAGTGTTTGATGGTCAGTCTCAACAAATTAGTGTTTGATGGTTAGCCCAAACAAGTTAGTGTTTGATTGTCATCCCCAACTAGTTAGTGTATGATGATCTGTCTCAACATGTTAGTGTTTGATGGTCAGCCCCAAACGAGTTATTATTTTATGGTTAGTCTCATCAAGTTAGTGTTTGATAGTCGGCCCCAAGAAGTTAGTGTTTGATGGTCAGTCTCATCAAGTTAGTGTTTGATGACTAATCTCAACAAATGTGTGTTTGATGGTTAGTCCCAACAATTTAGTTTTTGATGATTAGCTCCAATAAGTAAGTGTTTGATGGTCAGCCCTAACAAATTAGTGTTTGATCATCGCCCCCATCAAGTTAGTGTTTGATCGTCAATCTCACCAAGTTAGTGTTTCATGGTCAGCCCCAACAATGTTAGTGTTTGATCATCAGCCCCAACAAGATAGTATTTCATGGTCTGTCACAACAAGTTATTATTTGATGGTCTGTCTCAACAAGTTAGTGTTTGATGGTCAGCCTCACCAAGTTAGTGTTTGATGTCAGTCCCAACAAGTTTGTGTATGATGGTCTGTCTCAACAACTTAGAGTTTGTAGGACAGTCACAAAAAATTAGTGTTTAATGGTCAGTCCCAACAAGTTAGTGTTTGATGGTCGGCCCCAACATGTTAGTGTTTGATAGTCAACCCCAACAAGTTAGTGTTTGATGGTCAGCCAAAACAAGTTAGTCTTTGATCATCGGACCCAACAAGTTATTGTTTGATGGTCAGTCTCAACAAGTTAGTGTTTCATGGTCAGCCACAACAAGTTAGTGTTTGATGGTCAGTCTCAACAAGTTAATGTCTGATAGTTAGCCTCAACAATTTAGTGTTTGATGGTCAGCCCCAACAAGTTAGTGTTTGATGGTCAGTCTCACCAAGTTAGTGTTTGATGGTCAGCCCCAACAAGTTAGTGTTTGATAGGCAGTCTCAACAAGTTAGTGTTTTATGGTTAATCTGAACAAGTTAGTGTTTGATGGTCAGTCTCAACAAGTTAGTGTTTGATGGTTAGTGTCAACAATTTAGTGTTTGATGGTTGGCCCCAACAAGTTAGTGTTTCATGGTCAGCCACAAAAAGTTAGTGTTTGATGGTCATCTCCAACAAGTTACTATTTGATCATCGACCCCAACAAGATAGTATTTGATGGTTTGTCACAACAAGTTAGTATTTCATGGTCATCCCAAAAAGTTAGTATTTGATGGTCAGTCTGAACAAGTTAATGTCTGATAGTTAGCCCCAACAAGTTAGTGTTTGATGGTCAGCCCCAAAAAGTCAGTGTTTGATGGTCAGTCTCACCAAGTTAGTGTTTCATGGTCAGCATCAACAAGTTAGTGTTTGATGGTCAGCCCCAACAAGTCAGTGTTTAATGGTCAGTCTCTCCAAGTTAGTGTTTCGTGGTCAGCCCCAACAAGTTAGTGTTTGATGGTCAGCCTCAACATGTTAGTGTTCGATGGTTAGTCACAACAAGTTAATGTTTGATGGTCAGTCTCAACATGTTAGTGTTCGATGGATAGTCCCAACAAGTTAGTGTTTGATGGTCAGTCTCAACATGTTAGTGTTTCATGGTCAATCTCAACAATTTAGGATGTGATGGTCAGCCCCAACAAGTCAGTGTTTAATGGTCAGTCTCTCCTAGTTAGTGTTTCATGGTCAGCCCCAACAAGTTAGTGTTTGATGGTCAGCCTCAACATGTTAGTGTTCGATAGTTAGTCCCAACAAGTTAGTGTTTGATGGTCAGTCTTAACATGTTAGTGTTCGTTGGTTAGTCTCAACAAGTTAGTGTTCGATTGTTAGTCTCAACAAGTTAGTGTTTAATGGTTAGTCTCAAGAAGTTAGTGTTCGATGGTTAGTCTCAACAAGTTAGTGTTTGATGGTCAGTCTCAACAAGTTAGTGTTCGATGGTTAATCTCAACAAGTAAGTGTTTAATGGTTAGTCTCAACAAGTTAGTGTTTTATGGTTAGTCTCAATATGTTAGTGTTTGATGGTCAGTCTCAACATGTTAGTGTTTGATGGTTAGTCTCAACAAGTTAGTGTATGATGGTTAGTCTCAGCAAGTTAGTGTTTGATTGTGAGTCTCAACATGTTAATGTTTTGGTGGTTAGTCTCAACAAGTTATTGTTTTATGGTTAGTATCAACAAGTTAGTTTTGATGGTCAGTCTCAACAAGTTAGTGTTTGATGTTTAGTCTCAACAAGTTAGTGTTTGATGGTCAGTCCCAACAAGTTAGTGTTTGATCGTCAGTCTCAACAAGTTAGTATGTGATGGTCATTGCCAACAAGTCATTGTTTGATGGTCAGTCTCAACAATATAGTATTTGATGGTTAGCCCAAACAAGTTAGTGTTTGATTGTCATCCCCAACTAGTTAGTGTATGATGATCTGTCTCAACATGTTAGTGTTTGATGGTCAGCCCCAAACGAGTTATTATTTTATGGTTAGTCTCATCAAGTTAGTGTTTGATAGTCGGCCCCAAGAAGTTAGTGTTTGATGGTCAGTCTCATCAAGTTAGTGTTTGATGACTAATCTCAACAAATGTGTGTTTGATGGTTAGTCCCAACAATTTAGTTTTTAATGGTTAGCTCCAATATGTAAGTGTTTGATGGTCAGCCGAACAACAAGTTAGTGTTTGATGATTAGTCTCAACAAATGTGTGTTTGATGGTCAGCCCCAACAAATTAGTGTTTGATCATCGGCCCCATCAAGTTAGTGTTTGATGGTCAGTCTCACCAAGTTAGTGTTTCATGGTCAGCTCCAACAATGTTAGTGTTTGATCATCAGCCCCAACAAGATAGTATTTGATGGTCTGTCTCAACAAGTTAGTGCTTGATGGTCAGCCACAACTAGTTAGTGTTTGATGGTCAGCTCCAACAAGTCAGTGTTTGATGGTCTGTCACAACAAGTTAGTGTTTGATGATCTGTCTCAACAAGTTAGTGTTTGATGGTCAGCCTCACCAAGTTAGTGTTTGATGTCAGTCCCAACAAGTTAGTGTATGATGGTCTGTCTCAACAACTTAGAGTTTGAAGGACAGTCACAAAAAATTAGTGTTTAATGGTCAGTCCCAACAAGTTATTGTTTGATGGTCGGCCCCAACAAGTTATTGTTTGATAGACAGCCCCAACAAGTTAGCATTTAATGGTCAGTTCAACAAGTTAGTGTTTGTTGGTCAGTCCCAACAAGTTAGTGTTTGATGGTCGGCCCCAACAAGTTAGTGTTTGATGGTTAGCCCCAACAAGTTAGTGTTTGATGGTCAGCCCCAACAAGTTAGTCTTTGATCATCGGACCCAACAAGTTAGTGTTTGATGGTCAGTATCAATAAGTTAGTGTTTCATGTTCAGCCACAACAATTTAGTGTTTGATGGATAGTCTCAACAAGTTAATGTCTGATAGTTAGCCTCAACAATTTAGTGTTTGATGGTCAGCCCCAACAAGTTAGTGTTTGATGGTCAGTCTCACCAAGTTAGTGTTTGATGGTCAGCCCCAACAAATTAGTGTTTCATAGGCAGTCTCAACAAGTTAGTGTTTGATCATCGGCCCCATCAAATTAGTGTTTGATGGTCAGACTCACCAAGTTAGTGTTTCATTGTCAGCCCCAACAAGTTAGTGTTTGATGGTCAGTCTCAACAAGTTAGTGTTTTATGGTTAATCTCAACAAGTTAGTTTTTGATGGTCAGTCTCAACAAGTTAGTGTTTGATGGTTAGTGTCAACAATTTAGTGTTTGATGGTTAGCCACAACAAGTTAGTGTTTGTTGGTCTGTCCCAACAAGTTAGTGTTTGATGGTCGGCCCCAACAAGTTAGTGTTTCATGGTCAGCCACAAAAAGTTAGTGTTTGATGGTCATCTACAACAAGTTAGTATTTGATCATCGACCCCAACAAAATAATATTTGATGGTCAGTCACAACAAGTTAGTATTTCATGGTCAGCCCAAACAAGTTAGTGTTTGATGGTCAGTCTGAACAAGTTAATGTCTGATAGTTAGCCCCAACAAGTTTGTATGATGGTCAGCCCAAGCAAGTCAGTGTTTGATGGTCAGTGTCACCAAGTTAGTGTTTCATGGTCAGCCCCAACAAGTTAGTGTTTGATGGTCAGTCTCAACATGTTAGTGTTCGATGGTTAGTCCCAACAAGTTAATGTTTGATGGTCAGTCTCAACATGTTATTGTTCGATGGTTAGTCTCAACAAGTTAGTGTTCGATTGTTAGTCTCTACAAGTTAGTGTTTAATGGTTAGTCTCAAGAAGTTAGTGTTCGATGGTTAGTCTCAACAAGTTAGTGTTTGATGGTCAGTCTGAACAAGTTAATGTCTGATAGTTAGCCCCAACAAGTTTGTATGATGGTCAGTCTCAACATGTTAGTGTTTGATGGTCAGCCTCAACATGTTAGTGTTCGATGGTTAGTCACAACAAGTTAGTGTTTGATGGTCAGTCTCAACATGTTAGTGTTCGATGTTTAGTCCCAACAAGTTAATGTTTGATGGTCAGTCTCAACATGTTATTGTTCGATGGTTAGTCTCAACAAGTTAGTGTTCGATTGTTAGTCTCTACAAGTTAGTGTTTAATGGTTAGTCTCAAGAAGTTAGTGTTCGATGGTTAGTCTCAACAAGTTAGTGTTTGATGGTCAGTCTCAACAAGTTAGTGTTCGATGGTTAGTCTCAACAAGTAAGTGTTTGATGGTTAGTCTCAAAAAGTTAGTTTTTGATGGTTAGTCTTAATAAGTTAGTGTTTGATGGTCAGTCTCAACATGTTAGTGTTTGATGGTTAGTCTCAACAAGTTAGTGTTTGATGGTTAGTCTCAGCAAGTTAGTGTTTGATTGTCAGTCTCAACATGTTAATGTTTGATGGTTAGTCTCAACAAGTTAGTGTTTGATGGTTAGTATCAACATGTTAGTGTTTGATGATCAGTCTCAACATGTTAGTGCTTGATGGTTAGTCTCAACAAGTTAGTGTTTGATGGTTAGTCTCAAAAAGTTAGTGTTTGATGGTTAGTCTCAACAAGTTAGTGTTTGATGGTTAGTCTCAACAATTTAGTGTTTGTTGGTCAGTCTCAACAAGTTAATGTTTGATGGTCAGCCCTAACAAGCTATTGTTTGATGGTCAGTCTCAACAAGTTATTGTTTGATGGTCAAGTCTCAACAAGTTAGTGTTTGATGGTTAGTCTAAACAAGTTATTGTTTGATGGTTAGTCTAAACAAGTTAGTGCGTGATGGTCACTCTCAATAAGTTATTGTTTGACGGTCAGTCTCAACAAGTTAATGTTTGATGGTTACTCTAAACAATTTAGGATGTGATAGTCAGTCTCAACAAGTTAGTGTTTGATGGTTGGTCTCAAAAAGTTAGAGTTTTATGGTCAGTCTCAACAAGTTAGTGTTTGATGTTTAGTCTCAACAAGTTAGTGTTTGATGGTCAGTCTCAACAAGTTAATGTTTGATTGTCAGCCCTAACAAGCTATTGTTTGATGGTTAGCCCAAACAAGTTAGTGTTTGATTGTCATCCCCAACTAGTTAGTGTATGATGATATGTCTCAACATGTTAGTGTTTGATGGTCAGCCCCAAACGAGTTATTATTTTATGGTTAGTCTCATCAAGTTAGTGTTTGATAGTCGGCCCCAACTAGTATTTGTTTGATGGTCAGCCGAACAACAAGTTAGTGTTTGATGATTAGTCTCAAGAAATGTGTGTTTGATGGTCAGCCCCAACAAATTAGTGTTCGATCATCGGCCCCATCAAGTTAGTGTTTGATGGTCAGTCTCACCAAGTTAGTATTTCATGATCAGCCCCAATAATGTTAGTGTTTGATCATCAGCCCCAACAAGATAGTATTTGATGGTCTGTCTCAACAAGTTAGTGCTTGATGGTCAGCCACAACAAGTTAGTGTTTGATGGTCAGCTCCAACAAGTTAGAGTTTGATGGTCTGTCACAACAAGTTAGTGTTTGATGATCTGTCTCAACAAGTTAGTGTTTGATGGTCAGCCTCACCAAGTTAGTGTTTGATGTCAGTCCCAACAAGTTAGTGTATGATGGTCTATCTCCACAACTTAGAGTTTGAAGGACAGTCACACAAAATTAGTGTTTAATGGTCAGTCCCAACAAGTTAGTGTTTAATGGTCAGTCCCAACAAGTTAGTGTTTGATGGTCGGCCCCAACAAGTTAGTGTTTGATAGTCAGCCCCAACAATTTAGCATTTAATGGTCAGTCCAACAAGTTAGTGTTTGTTGGTCAGTCACAACAAGTTAGTGTTTGATTGTCGGCCTTAAGAAGTTAGTGTTTGATGGTTAGCCCCAACAAGTTATTGTTTGATGATCAGTCTCAACAAGTTAGTGTTTCATGGTCAGCCATAACAAGTTAGTGTTTGATGGTCAGTCTCAACAAGTTAATGTCTGATAGTTAGCCTCAGCAATTTAGTGTTTGATGGTCAGCCCCAACAAGTTAGTGTTTGATGGTCAGTCTCAACAAGTTAGTGTTTGATCATCGGCCCCATCAAATTAGTGTTTGATGGTCAGACTCACCAAGTTAGTGTTTCATGGTCAGCCCCAACAAGATAGAGTTTGATGGTCAGTCTCAACAAGTTAGTGTTTTATGGTTAATCTCAACAAGTTAGTGTTTGATGGCCAGTCTCAACAAGTTAGTGTTTGATGGTTAGTGTCAACAATTTAGTTTTTAATGGTTAGCCACAACAAGTTAGTGTTTGTTTGTCTGTCCCAACAAGTTAGTGTTTGATGGTCGGCCCCAACAAGTTAGTGTTTCATGGTCAGCCACAAAAAGTTAGTTGTTGATGGTCATCTCCAACAAGTTAGTATTTGATCATCGACCCCAACAAGATAATATTTGATGGTCAGTCACAACAAGTTAGTATTTCATGGTCAGCCCCAACAAGTTAGTGTTTGATGGTCAGTCTGAGCATGTTAATGTCTGATAGTTAGCCCCAACAAGTTAGTTTTTGATGGTCAGCCCCAACAAGTCAGTGTTTGATGGTCAGTCTCACCAAGTTAGTATTTCATGGTCAGCCCCAACAAGTTAGTGTTTGATGGTCAGTCTCAACAAGTTAGTGTTTATGGTCAGCCCCAACAAGTCAGTGTTTGATGGTCAGTCTCACCAAGTTAGTGTTTCATAGTCAGCCCCAACAAGTTAGTGTTTCATGGTCAGTCTCAACATGTTAGTGTTTGATGGGCAGTCTCAACATGTTAGTGTTCGATGGTTAGTCTCAACAAGTTAGTGTTCGATTGTTAGTCTCAACAAGTTAGTGTTTAATGGTTAGTCTCAACAAGTTAGTGTTTGATGGTTAGTATCAACAAGTTAGTGTTTGATGGTCAGTCTCAACAAGTTAGTGCTTGATGGTTAGTCTCAACAAGTTAGTGTTTGATGGTTAGTCTCAAAAAGTTAATGTTTGATGGTCAGCCCTAACAAGCTATTGTTTGATGGTCAGTCTCAACAGGTTATTGTTTGATGGTCAAGTCTCAACATGTTAATGTTTGATGGTTAGTCTAAACAAGTTATTGTTTGATGGTTAGTCTAAACAAGTTAGTGCGTGATGGTCACTCTCAACAAGTTATTGTTTGACGGTCAGTCTCAACAAGTTAGTGTTTGATGGTTACTCTAAACAATTTAGGATGTGATGGTCAGTCTCAACAAGTTAGTGTTTGATGGTTGGTCTCAAAAAGTTAGAGTTTTATGGTCAGTCTCAACAAGTTAGTGTTTGATGTTTAGTCTCAACAAGTTAGTGTTTGATGGTCAGCCATAACAAGCTATTCTTTGATGGTCAGTCCCAACAAGTTAGTGTTTGATCGTCAGTCTCAACAAGTTAGTAGGTGATGGTCAGTGCCAACAAGTCATTGTTTGATGGTCAGTCTCAACAAATTAGTATTTGATGGTTAGCCCAAACAAGTTAGTGTTTGATTGTCATCCCCAACAAGTTAGTGTATGATGATCTGTCTCAACATGTTAGTGTTTAATGGTCAGCCCCAAACGAGTTATTATTTTATTGTTAGTCTCATCAATTTAGTTTTTGATAGTCGGCCCCAAGAAGTTAGTGTTTGATGGTCAGTCTCATCAAGTTAGTGTTTGATGACTAATCTCAACAAATGTGTGTTTGATGGTTAGTCCCAACAAGTTAGTGTTTGATCGTTAGCATCAACAAGTTAGTGTTTGATGGTCAGTCTCAACAAGTTAGTGCTTGATGGTTAGTCTCAACAAGTTAGTGTTTGATGGTTAGTCTCAATAAATTAGTGTTTGATGATTAGTCTCAACAAGTTAGTGTTTGATGGTTAGTCTCAAAAAGTTAGGGTTTGATGGTTAGTCTCAAAAAGTTAGTGATTGGTGGTTAGTCTCAACACGTTAGTGTTTGATGGTCAGTCTCAACAAGTTAATGTTTGATGGTCAGCCCTAACAAGCTATTGTTTGATGGTCAGTCTAAACAAGTTAGTGTTTGATGATCAGTCTCAACAAGTTATTGTTTGATGGTCAAGTCTCAACAAGTTATTGTTTGATGGTTAGTCTAAACAAGTTATTGTTTGATGGTTAGTCTAAACAAGTTAGTGCGTGATGGTCACTCTCAACAAGTTATTGTTTGACGGTCAGTCTCAACAAGTTAGTTATTGATGGTTACTCTAAACAATTTAGGATGTGATGGTCAGTCTCAACAAGTTAGTGTTTGATGGTTGGTCTCAACAAGTTAGTGTTTGATGTTTAGTCTCAACAAGTTAGTGTTTGATGGTCAGCCATAACAAGCTATTCTTTGATGGTCAGTCTCAACAAGTTAGTGTTTTATGGTCAGTCCCAACAATTTAGTGTTTGATCGTCAGTCTCAACAAGTTAGTATGTGATGGTCATCCCCAACTAGTTAGTGTATGATGATCTGTCTCAACATGTTAGTGTTTGATGGTCAGCCCCAAACGAGTTATTATTTTATGGTTAGTCTCATCAAGTTAGTGTTTGATAGTCGGCCCCAACAAGTATTTGTTTGATGGTCAGCCGAACAACAAGTTAGTGTTTGATGATTAGTCTCAACAAATGTGTGTTTGATGGTCAGCCCCCACAAATTAGTGTTCGATCATCGGCCCCATCAAGTTAGTGTTTGATGGTCAGTCTCACCAAGTTAGTGTTTCATGGTCAGCCCCAACAATGTTAGTGTTTGATCATCAGCCCCAACAAGATAGTATTTGATGGTCTGTCTCAACAAGTTAGTGCTTGATGGTCAGCCACAAAAAGTTAGTGTTTGATGGTCAGTTCCAACAAGTTAGTGTTTGATGGTCTGTCACAACAAGTTAGTGTTTGATGATCTGTCTCAACAAGTTAGTGTTTGATGGTCAGCCTCACCAAGTTAGTGTTTGGTGTCAGTCCCAACAAGTTAGTGTATGATGGTCTATCTCCACAACTTAGAGTTTGAAGGACAGTCCCAAAAAATTAGTGTTTAATGGTCAGTCCCAACAAGTTAGTGTTTGATGGTCGGCCCCAACAAGTTAGTGTTTGATAGTCAGCCCCAACAATTTAGCATTTAATGGTCAGTCCAACAAGTTAGTGTTTGTTGGTCATTCACAACAAGTTAGTGTTTGATGGTCGGCCCCAACAAGTTAGTGTTTGATGGTTAGCCCCAACAAGTTATTGTTTGATGATCAGTCTCAACAAGTTAGTGTTTCATGGTCAGCCACAACAAGTTAGTTTTTGATAGTCAGTCTCAACAAGTTAATGTCTGATAGTTAGCCTCAACAATTTAGTGTTTGATGGTCAGCCCCAACAAGTTAGTGTTTATGGTCAGTCTCACCAAGTTAGTGTTTGATGGTCAGCCCCAACAAATTAGTGTTTGATAGGCAGTCTCAACAAGTTAGTGTTTGATCATCGGCCCCATCAAATTAGTGTTTGATGGTCAGACTCACCAAGTTAGTGTTTCATGGTCAGCCCCAACAAGTTAGAGTTTGATGGTCAGTCTCAACAAGTTAGTGTTTTATGGTTAGTCTCAACAGGTTAGTGTTTGATGGTTAGTCCCTACAAGTTAGTGTTTGATTGTCAGTCTCAACAAGTTAGTGTTTGATTGTCAGTCTCAACAAGTTAGGGTTTGATGGTCAGTCTCAACAAGTTAGTGTTTGATGGTTAGTCTCAACAGGTTAGTGTTTGATGGTTAGTCCCAACAAGTTAGTGTTTGATTGTCAGTCTCAACAAGTTAGTGTTTAATGGTCAGTCTCAACAAGTTAGTGTTTAATGGTCAGTCTCAACAAGTTTGTGTTTGATGGTTAATCTCAACAAGTTAGTGTTAAATGGTCAGTCTCAACAAGTTAGTGTTAGATGGTTAATCTCAACAACTTTGTGTTTGATGGTCATTCTCAACAAGTTAGTTTTTGATGGTCAGAATCAACAAGTTAGTGTTTGATGGTTAGTCTCAACAAGTTTGTGTTTGATGGTCAGTCTCAACATGTTAGTGTTAGATGGTCAGAATCAACAAGTTAGTGTTTGATGGTTAGTCTCAACAAGTTAGTTTTTGATGGTCAGTCTCAACAAGTTAGTGTTTGATGGTCAGCCCTAACAAGCTATTGTTTGATGGTCAGCCCCAACAAATTAGTGTTTGATAGGCAGTCTCAACAAGTTAGTGTTTGATCATCGGCCCCATCAAATTAGTGTTTGATGGTCAGACTCACCAAGTTAGTGTTTCATGGTCAGCCCCAACAAGTTAGAGTTTGATGGTCATTCTCAACAAGTTAGTGTTTTATGGTTAGTCTCAACAGGTTAGTGTTTGATGGTTAGTCCCTACAAGTTAGTGTTTGATTGTCAGTCTCAACAAGTTAGTGTTTGATTGTCAGTCTCAACAAGTTAGGGTTTGATGGTCAGTCTCAACAAGTTAGTGTTTGATGGTTAGTCTCAACAGGTTAGTGTTTGATGGTTAGTCCCAACAAGTTAGTGTTTGATTGTCAGTCTCAACAAGTTAGTGTTTAATGGTCAGTCTCAACAAGTTAGTGTTTAATGGTCAGTCTCAACAAGTTTGTGTTTGATGGTTAATCTCAACAAGTTAGTGTTAGATGGTCAGTCTCAACAAGTTAGTGTTAGATGGTTAATCTCAACAACTTTGTGTTTGATGGTCATTCTCAACAAGTTAGTTTTTGATGGTCAGAATCAACAAGTTAGTGTTTGATGGTTAGTCTCAACAAGTTTGTGTTTGATGGTCAGTCTCAACATGTTAGTGTTAGATGGTCAGAATCAACAAGTTAGTGTTTGATGGTTAGTCTCAACAAGTTAGTTTTTGATGGTCAGTCTCAACAAGTTAGTGTTTGATGGTCAGCCCTAACAAGCTATTGTTTGATGGTCAGTCTCAACAAGTTAGTGCGTGATGGTCAGTCTCAACATGTTATTGTTCGATGGTTAGTCTCAACAAGTTAGTGTTCGATTGTTAGTCTCTACAAGTTAGTGTTTAATGGTTAGTCTCAAGAAGTTAGTGTTCGATGGTTAGTCTCAACAAGTTAGTGTTTGATGGTCAGTCTCAACAAGTTAGTGTTCGATGGTTAGTCTCAACAAGTAAGTGTTTGATGATTAGTCTCAAAAAGTTAGTTTTTGATGGTTAGTCTTAATAAGTTAGTGTTTGATGGTCAGTCTCAACATGTTAGTGTTTGATGGTTAGTCTCAACAAGTTAGTGTTTGATGGTTAGTCTCAGCAAGTTAGTGTTTGATTGTCAGTCTCAACATGTTAATGTTTGATGGTTAGTCTCAACAAGTTAGTGTTTGATGGTTAGTATCAACATGTTAGTGTTTGATGATCAGTCTCAACAAGTTAGTGCTTGATGGTTAGTCTCAACAAGTTAGTGTTTGATGGTTAGTCTCAAAAAGTTAGTGTTTGATGGTTAGTCTCAACAAGTTAGTGTTTGATGGTTAGTCTCAACAATTTAGTGTTTGTTGGTCAGTCTCAACAAGTTAATGTTTGATGGTCAGCCCTAACAAGCTATTGTTTGATGGTCAGTCTCAACAAGTTATTGTTTGATGGTCAAGTCTCAACAAGTTAGTGTTTGATGGTTAGTCTAAACAAGTTATTGTTTGATGGTTAGTCTAAACAAGTTAGTGCGTGATGGTCACTCTCAATAAGTTATTGTTTGACGGTCAGTCTCAACAAGTTAGTGTTTGATGGTTACTCTAAACAATTTAGGATGTGATGGTCAGTCTCAACAAGTTAGTGTTTGATGGTTGGTCTCAAAAAGTTACAGTTTTATGGTCAGTCTCAACAAGTTAGTGTTTGATGTTTAGTCTCAACAAGTTAGTGTTTGATGGTCAGTCTCAACAAGTTAATGTTTGATTGTCAGCCCTAACAAGCTATTGTTTGATGGTCAGTCTAAACAAGTTAGTGTTTGATGATCAGTCTCAACAAGTTATTGTTTGATGGTCAAGTCTCAACATGTTAGTGTTTGATGGTTAGTCTAAACAAGTTATTGTTTGATCGTTAGTCTAAACAAGTTAGT
The DNA here is from genome assembly GCA_032433765.1 of Megaustenia siamemsis. Taxonomy (NCBI): domain Eukaryota; kingdom Metazoa; phylum Mollusca; class Gastropoda; order Stylommatophora; family Ariophantidae; genus Megaustenia; species Megaustenia siamemsis. Next base: position 42,883,385 of record JAVIAB010000117.1, on the reverse strand, counting down.
GCGTGATGGTCACTCTCAACAAGTTATTGTTTGATGGTCAGTCTCAACAAATTAGTATTTGATGGTTAGCCCAAACAAGTTAGTGTTTGATTGTCATCCCCAACTAGTTAGTGTATGATGATCTGTCTCAACATGTTAGTGTTTGATGGTCAGCCCCAAACGAGTTATTATTTTATGGTTAGTCTCATCAAGTTAGTGTTTGATAGTCGGCCCCAACTAGTATTTGTTTGATGGTCAGCCGAACAACAAGTTAGTGTTTGATGATTAGTCTCAAGAAATGTGTGTTTGATGGTCAGCCCCAACAAATTAGTGTTCGATCATCGGCCCCATCAAGTTAGTGTTTGATGGTCAGTCTCACCAAGTTAGTATTTCATGATCAGCCCCAACAATGTTAGTGTTTGATCATCAGCCCCAACAAGATAGTATTTGATGGTCTGTCTCAACAAGTTAGTGCTTGATGGTCAGCCACAACAAGTTAGTGTTTGATGGTCAGCTCCAACAAGTTAGTGTTTGATGGTCTGTCACAACAAGTTAGTGTTTGATGATCTGTCTCAACAAGTTAGTGTTTGATGGTCAGCCTCACCAAGTTAGTGTTTGATGTCAGTCCCAACAAGTTAGTGTATGATGGTCTATCTCCACAACTTAGAGTTTGAAGGACAGTCACAAAAAATTAGTGTTTAATGGTCAGTCCCAACAAGTTAGTGTTTAATGGTCAGTCCCAACAAGTTAGTGTTTGATGGTCGGCCCCAACAAGTTAGTGTTTGATAGTCAGCCCCAACAATTTAGCATTTAATGGTCAGTCCAACAAGTTAGTGTTTGTTGGTCAGTCACAACAAGTTAGTGTTTGATTGTCGGCCTTAAGAAGTTAGTGTTTGATGGTTAGCCCCAACAAGTTATTGTTTGATGATCAGTCTCAACAAGTTAGTGTTTCATGGTCAGCCACAACAAGTTAGTGTTTGATGGTCAGTCTCAACAAGTTAATGTCTGATAGTTAGCCTCAACAATTTAGTGTTTGATGGTCAGCCCCAACAAGTTAGTGTTTGATGGTCAGTCTCACCAAGTTAGTGTTTGATGGTCAGCCCCAACAAATTAGTGTTTCATAGGCAGTCTCAACAAGTTAGTGTTTGATCATCGGCCCCATCAAATTAGTGTTTGATGGTCAGACTCACCAAGTTAGTGTTTCATGGTCAGCCCCAACAAGATAGAGTTTGATGGTCAGTCTCAACAAGTTAGTGTTTTATGGTTAATCTCAACAAGTTAGTGTTTGATGGCCAGTCTCAACAAGTTAGTGTTTGATGGTTAGTGTCAACAATTTAGTTTTTAATGGTTAGCCACAACAAGTTAGTGCTTGTTTGTCTGTCCCAACAAGTTAGTGTTTGATGGTCGGCCCCAACAAGTTAGTGTTTCATGGTCAGCCACAAAAAGTTAGTTGTTGATGGTCATCTCCAACAAGTTAGTATTTGATCATAGACCCCAACAAGATAATATTTGATGGTCAGTCACAACAAGTTAGTATTTCATGGTCAGCCCCAACAAGTTAGTGTTTGATGGTCAGTCTGAGCAAGTTAATGTCTGATAGTTAGCCCCAACAAGTTAGTTTTTGATGGTCAGCCCCAACAAGTCAGTGTTTGATGGTCAGTCTCACCAAGTTAGTATTTCATGGTCAGCCCCAACAAGTTAGTGTTTGATGGTCAGTCTCAACAAGTTAGTGTTTATGGTTAGCCCCAACAAGTCAGTGTTTGATGGTCAGTCTCACCAAGTTAGTGTTTCATAGTCAGCCCCAACAAGTTAGTGTTTCATGGTCAGTCTCAACATGTTAGTGTTTGATGGGCAGTCTCAACATGTTAGTGTTCGATGGTTAGTCTCAACAAGTTAGTGTTCGATTGTTAGTCTCAACAAGTTAGTGTTTAATGGTTAGTCTCAACAAGTTAGTGTTTGATGGTTAGTATCAACAAGTTAGTGTTTGATGGTCAGTCTCAACAAGTTAGTGCTTGATGGTTAGTCTCAACAAGTTAGTGTTTGATGGTTAGTCTCAAAAAGTTAATGTTTGATGGTCAGCCCTAACAAGCTATTGTTTGATGGTCAGTCTCAACAGGTTATTGTTTGATGGTCAAGTCTCAACATGTTAGTGTTTGATGGTTAGTCTAAACAAGTTATTGTTTGATGGTTAGTCTAAACAAGTTAGTGCGTGATGGTCACTCTCAACAAGTTATTGTTTGACGGTCAGTCTCAACAAGTTAGTGTTTGATGGTTACTCTAAACAATTTAGGATGTGATGGTCAGTCTCAACATATTAGTGTTTGATGGTTGGTCTCAAAAAGTTAGAGTTTTATGGTCAGTCTCAACAAGTTAGTGTTTGATGTTTAGTCTCATCAATTTAGTTTTTGATAGTCGGCCCCAAGAAGTTAGTGTTTGATGGTCAGTCTCATCAAGTTAGTGTTTGATGACTAATCTCAACAAATGTGTGTTTGATGGTTAGTCCCAACAAGTTAGTGTTTGATGGTTAGCATCAACAAGTTAGTGTTTGATGGTCAGTCTCAACAAGTTAGTGCTTGATGGTTAGTTTCAACAAGTTAGTGTTTGATGGTTAGTCTCAACAAATTAGTGTTTGATGGTTAGTCTCAACAAGTTAGTGTTTGATGGTTAGTCTCAAAAGTTAGGGTTTGATGGTTAGTCTCAAAAAGTTAGTGTTTGGTGGTTAGTCTCAACACGTTAGTGTTTGATGGTCAGTCTCAACAAGTTAATGTTTGATGGTCAGCCCTAACAAGCTATTGTTTGATGGTCAGTCTAAACAAGTTAGTGTTTGATGATCAGTCTCAACAAGTTATTGTTTGATGGTCAAGTCTCAACAAGTTAGTGTTTGATGGTTAGTCTAAACAAGTTATTGTTTGATGGTTAGTCTAAACAAGTTAGTGCGTGATGGTCACTCTCAACAAGTTATTGTTTGACGGTCAGTCTCAACAAGTTAGTTTTTGATGGTTACTCTAAACAATTTAGGATGTGATGGTCAGTCTCAACAAGTTAGTGTTTGATGGTTGGTCTCAACAAGTTAGTGTTTGATGTTTAGTCTCAACAAGTTAGTGTTTGATGGTCAGCCATAACAAGCTATTCTTTGATGGTCAGTCTCAACAAGTTAGTGTTTTATGGTCAGTCCCAACAATTTAGTGTTTGATCGTCAGTCTGAACAAGTTAGTATGTGATGGTCATCCCCAACTAGTTAGTGTATGATGATCTGTCTCAACATGTTAGTGTTTGATGGTCAGCCCCAAACGAGTTATTATTTTATGGTTAGTCTCATCAAGTTAGTGTTTGATAGTCGGCCCCAACAAGTATTTGTTTGATGGTCAGCCGAACAACAAGTTAGTGTTTGATGATTAGTCTCAACAAATGTGTGTTTGATGGTCAGCCCCCACAAATTAGTGTTCGATCATCGGCCCCATCAAGTTAGTGTTTGATGGTCAGTCTCACCAAGTTAGTGTTTCATGGTCAGCCCCAACAATGTTAGTGTTTGATCATCAGCCCCAACAAGATAGTATTTGATGGTCTGTCTCAACAAGTTAGTGCTTGATGGTCAGCCACAAAAAGTTAGTGTTTGATGGTCAGTTCCAACAAGTTAGTGTTTGATGGTCTGTCACAACAAGTTAGTGTTTGATGATCTGTCTCAACAAGTTAGTGTTTGATGGTCAGCCTCACCAAGTTAGTGTTTGGTGTCAGTCCCAACAAGTTAGTGTATGATGGTCTATCTCCACAACTTAGAGTTTGAAGGACAGTCACAAAAAATTAGTGTTTAATGGTCAGTCCCAACAAGTTAGTGTTTGATGGTCGGCCCCAACAAGTTAGTGTTTGATAGTCAGCCCCAACAATTTAGCATTTAATGGTCAGTCCAACAAGGTAGTGTTTGTTGGTCATTCACAACAAGTTAGTGTTTGATGGTCGGCCCCAACAAGTTAGTGTTTGATGGTTAGCCCCAACAAGTTATTGTTTGATGATCAGTCTCAACAAGTTAGTGTTTCATGGTCAGCCACAACAAGTTAGTTTTTGATGGTCAGTCTCAACAAGTTAATGTCTGATAGTTAGCCTCAACAATTTAGTGTTTGATGGTCAGCCCCAACAAGTTAGTGTTTATGGTCAGTCTCACCAAGTTAGTGTTTGATGGTCAGCCCCAACAAATTAGTGTTTGATAGGCAGTCTCAACAAGTTAGTGTTTGATCATCGGCCCCATCAAATTAGTGTTTGATGGTCAGACTCACCAAGTTAGTGTTTCATGGTCAGCCCCAACAAGTTAGAGTTTGATGGTCAGTCTCAACAAGTTAGTGTTTTATGGTTAGTCTCAACAGGTTAGTGTTTGATGGTTAGTCCCTACAAGTTAGTGTTTGATTGTCAGTCTCAACAAGTTAGTGTTTGATTGTCAGTCTCAACAAGTTAGGGTTTGATGGTCAGTCTCAACAAGTTAGTGTTTGATGGTTAGTCTCAACAGGTTAGTGTTTGATGGTTAGTCCCAACAAGTTAGTGTTTGATTGTCAGTCTCAACAAGTTAGTGTTTAATGGTCAGTCTCAACAAGTTAGTGTTTAATGGTCAGTCTCAACAAGTTTGTGTTTGATGGTTAATCTCAACAAGTTAGTGTTAAATGGTCAGTCTCAACAAGTTAGTGTTAGATGGTTAATCTCAACAACTTTGTGTTTGATGGTCATTCTCAACAAGTTAGTTTTTGATGGTCAGAATCAACAAGTTAGTGTTTGATGGTTAGTCTCAACAAGTTTGTGTTTGATGGTCAGTCTCAACATGTTAGTGTTAGATGGTCAGAATCAACAAGTTAGTGTTTGATGGTTAGTCTCAACAAGTTAGTTTTTGATGGTCAGTCTCAACAAGTTAGTGTTTGATGGTCAGCCCTAACAAGCTATTGTTTGATGGTCAGCCCCAACAAATTAGTGTTTGATAGGCAGTCTCAACAAGTTAGTGTTTGATCATCGGCCCCATCAAATTAGTGTTTGATGGTCAGACTCACCAAGTTAGTGTTTCATGGTCAGCCCCAACAAGTTAGAGTTTGATGGTCATTCTCAACAAATTAGTATTTTATGGTTAGTCTCAACAGGTTAGTGTTTGATGGATAGTCCCTACAAGTTAGTTTTTGATGGTCAGTCTCAACAAGTTAGTGTTTGATTGTCAGTCTCAACAAGTTAGGGTTTGATGGTCAGTCTCAACAAGTTAGTGTTTGATGGTTAGTCTCAACAGGTTAGTGTTTGATGGTTAGTCCCAACAAGTTAGTGTTTGATTGTCAGTCTCAACAAGTTAGTGTTTAATGGTCAGTCTCAACAAGTTAGTGTTTAATGGTCAGTCTCAACAAGTTTGTGTTTGATGGTTAATCTCAACAAGTTAGTGTTAGATGGTCAGTCTCAACAAGTTAGTGTTAGATGGTTAATCTCAACAACTTTGTGTTTGATGGTCATTCTCAACAAGTTAGTTTTTGATGGTCAGAATCAACAAGTTAGTGTTTGATGGTTAGTCTCAACAAGTTTGTGTTTGATGGTCAGTCTCAACATGTTAGTGTTAGATGGTCAGAATCAACAAGTTAGTGTTTGATGGTTAGTCTCAACAAGTTAGTTTTTGATGGTCAGTCTCAACAAGTTAGTGTTTGATGGTCAGCCCTAACAAGCTATTGTTTGATGGTCAGTCTCAACAAGTTAGTGTTTGAAGGCTAGTCTCAACAAGTTAGTGTTTGATGGTTAGTCTAAACAAGTTATTGTTTGATGGTTAGTCTAAACAAGTTAGTGCGTGATGGTCACTCTCAACAAGTTATTGTTTGATGGTCAGTCTCAACAAGTTAGTGTTTGATGGTTACTCTAAACAATTTAGGATGTGATGGTCAGTCTCAACAAGTTAGTGTTTGATGTTTAGTCTTAACAAGTTAGTGTTTGATGGTCAGCCATAACAAGCTATTCTTTGATGGTCAAGTCTCAACAAGTTAGTGTTTGATGGTCAATCCAAACAAGTTAGTGTTTGATCGTCAGTCTCAACAAGTTAGTATGTGATGGTCAGTGCCAACAAGTCAGTGTTTGATGGTCAGTCTCAACAAATTAGTGTTTGATGGTTAGCCCAAACAAGTTAATGCTTGATTGTCATCCCCAACTAGTTAGTGTATGATGATCTGTCTCAACATGTTAGTGTTTGATGGTCAGCCCCAAACGAGTTATTATTTTATTGTTAGTCTCATCAAGTTAGTGTTTGATAGTCGGCCGCTAACAGTCAGTGTTTGATGGTCAGTCTCATCAAGTTAGTGTTTGATGACTAATCTCAACAAATGTGTGTTTGATGGTTAGTCCCAACCATTTAGTTTTTTGATGGTTAGCTCCAATAAGTAAGTGTTTGATGGTCAGCCCCAACAAGTTAGTGTTTGATGATTAGTCTCAACAAATGTGTGTTTGATGGTCAGCCCCAACAAATTAGTGTTTGATCATCGGCCCCATCAAGTTAGTGTTTGATGGTCAGTCTCACCAAGTTAGTGTTTCATGGTCAGCCCCAACAATGTTAGTATTTGATCATCAGCCCCAACAAGATAGTATTTGATGGTCTGTCTCAACAAGTTAGTGCTTGATGGTCAGCCACAACTAGTTAGTGTTTGATGGTCAGCTCCAACAAGTGAGTGTTTGATGGTCTGTCACAACAAGTTAGTGTTTGATGGTCTGTCTCAACAAGTTAGTGTTTGATGGTCAGCCTCACCAAGTTAGTGTTTGATGTCAGTCCCAACAAGTTAGTGTATGATGGTCTGTCTCAACAACTTAGAGTTTGAAGGACAGTAACAAAAAATTAGTGTTTAATGGTCAGTCCCAACAAGTTAGTGTTTGATAGTCAGCACCAACAAGTTAGCATTTAATGGTCAGTCCAACAATTTAGCATTTAATGGTCAGTCCAACAAGTTAGTGTTTGATGGTCTGTCACAACAAGTTAGTGTTTGATGGTCTGTCTCAACAAGTTAGTGTTTGATGGTCAGCCTCACCAAGTTAGTGTTTGATGTCAGTCCCAACAAGTTAGTGTATGATGGTCTATCTCCACAACTTAGAGTTTGAAGGACAGTCACAAAAAATTAGTGTTTAATGGTCAGTCCCAACAAGTTAGTGTTTGATGGTCGGCCCCAACAAGTTAGTGTTTGATAGTCAGCCCCAACAATTTAGCATTTAATGGTCAGTCCAACAAGTTAGTGTTTGTTGGTCAGTCACAACAAGTTAGTGTTTGATGGTCGGCCCCAACAAGTTAGTGTTTGATGGTTAGCCCCAACAAGTTATTGTTTGATGATCAGTCTCAACAAGTTAGTGTTTCATGGTCAGCCACAACAAGTTAGTGTTTGATGGTCAGTCTCAACAAGTTAATGTCTGATAGTTAGCCTCAACAATTTAGTGTTTGATGGTCAGCCCCAACAAGTTAGTGTTTATGGTCAGTCTCACCAAGTTAGTGTTTGATGGTCAGCCCCAACAAATTAGTCTTTGATAGGCAGTCTCAACAAGTTAGTGTTTGATCATCGGCCCCATCAAATTAGTGTTTGATGGTCAGACTCACCAAGTTAGTGTTTCATGGTCAGCCCCAACAAGTTAGAGTTTGATGGTCATTCTCAACAAGTTAGTGTTTTATGGTTAGTCTCAACAGGTTAGTGTTTGATGGTTAGTCCCTACAAGTTAGTGTTTGATTGTCAGTCTCAACAAGTTAGTGTTTGATTGTCAGTCTCAACAAGTTAGGGTTTGATGGTCAGTCTCAACAAGTTAGTGTTTGATGGTTAGTCTCAACAGGTTAGTGTTTGATGGTTAGTCCCAACAAGTTAGTGTTTGATTGTCAGTCTCAACAAGTTAGTGTTTAATGGTCAGTCTCAACAAGTTAGTGTTTAATGGTCAGTCTCAACAAGTTTGTGTTTGATGGTTAATCTCAACAAGTTAGTGTTAGATGGTCAGTCTCAACAAGTTAGTGTTAGATGGTTAATCTCAACAACTTTGTGTTTGATGGTCATTCTCAACAAGTTAGTTTTTGATGGTCAGAATCAACAAGTTAGTGTTTGATGGTTAGTCTCATCAAGTTTGTGTTTGATGGTCAGTCTCAACATGTTAGTGTTTGATGGTTAGTCTCAACAGGTTAGTGTTTGATGGTTAGTCCCAACAAGTTAGTGTTTGATTGTCAGTCTCAACAAGTTAGTGTTTAATGGTCAGTCTCAACAAGTTAGTGTTTAATGGTCAGTCTCAACAAGTTTGTGTTTGATGGTTAATCTCAACAAGTTAGTGTTAGATGGTCAGTCTCAACAAGTTAGTGTTAGATGGTTAATCTCAACAACTTTGTGTTTGATGGTCATTCTCAACAAGTTAGTTTTTGATGGTCAGAATCAACAAGTTAGTGTTTGATGGTTAGTCTCAACAAGTTTGTGTTTGATGGTCAGTCTCAACATGTTAGTGTTAGATGGTCAGAATCAACAAGTTAGTGTTTGATGGTTAGTCTCAACAAGTTAGTTTTTGATGGTCAGTCTCAACAAGTTAGTGTTTGATGGTCAGCCCTAACAAGCTATTGTTTGATGGTCAGTCTCAACAAGTTAGTGTTTGAAGGTTAGTCTAAACAAGGTAGTGTTTGATGGTTAGTCTAAACAAGTTATTGTTTGATGGTCAGTCTCAACAAGTTAGTGTTTGATGGTTACTCTAAACAATTTAGGATGTGATGGTCAGTCTCAACAAGTTAGTGTTTGATGTTTTGTCTTAACAAGTTAGTGTTTGATGGTCAGCCATAACAAGCTATTCTTTGATGGTCAGTCTCAACAAGTTAGTGTTTGATGGTCAATCCAAACAAGTTAGTGTTTGATCGTCAGTCTCAACAAGTTAGTATGTGATGGTCAGTGCCAACAAGTCAGTGTTTGATGGTCAGTCTCAACAAATTAGTGTTTGATGGTTAGCCCAAACAAGTTAATGCTTGATTGTCATCCCCAACTAGTTAGTGTATGATGATCTGTCTCAACATGTTAGTGTTTGATGGTCAGCCCCAAACGAGTTATTATTTTATTGTTAGTCTCATCAAGTTAGTGTTTGATAGTCGGCCGCAAACAGTCAGTGTTTGATGGTCAGTCTCATCAAGTTAGTGTTTGATGACTAATCTCAACAAATGTGTGTTTGATGGTTAGTCCCAACCATTTAGTTTTTTGATGGTTAGCTCCAATAAGTAAGTGTTTGATGGTCAGCCCCAACAAGTTAGTGTTTGATGATTAGTCTCAACAAATGTGTGTTTGATGGTCAGCCCCAACAAATTAGTGTTTGATCATCGGCCCCATCAAGTTAGTGTTTGATGGTCAGTCTCACCAAGTTAGTGTTTCATGGTCAGCCCCAACAATGTTAGTATTTGATCATCAGCCCCAACAAGATAGTATTTGATGGTCTGTCTCAACAAGTTAGTGCTTGATGGTCAGCCACAACTAGTTAGTGTTTGATGGTCAGCTCCAACAAGTTAGTGTTTGATGGTCTGTCACAACAAGTTAGTGTTTGATGGTCTGTCTCAAGAAGTTAGTGTTTGATGGTCAGCCTCACCAAGTTAGTGTTTGATGTCAGTCCCAACAAGTTAGTGTATGATGGTCTGTCTCAACAACTTAGAGTTTGAAGGACAGTAACAAAAAATTAGTGTTTAATGGTCAGTCCCAACAAGTTAGTGTTTGATAGTCAGCACCAACAAGTTAGCATTTAATGGTCAGTCAAACAATTTAGCATTTAATGGTCAGTCCAACAAGTTAGTGTTTGATGGTCTGTCACAACAAGTTAGTGTTTGATGGTTAGCCTCAACAAGTTAGTGTTTGATGGTCAGCCTCACCAAGTTAGTGTTTGATGTCAGTCCCAACAAGTTAGTGTATGATGGTCTATCTCCACAACTTAGAGTTTGAAGGACAGTCACAAAAAATTAGTGTTTAATGGTCAGTCCCAACAAGTTAGTGTTTGATGGTCGGCCCCAACAAGTTAGTGTTTGATAGTCAGCCCCAACAATTTAGCATTTAATGGTCAGTCCAACAAGTTAGTGTTTGTTGGTCAGTCACAACAAGTTAGTGTTTGATGGTCGGCCCCAAACAAGTTAGTGTTTGATGGTTAGCCCCAACAAGTTATTGTTTGATGATCAGTCTCAACAAGTTAGTGTTTCATGGTCAGCCACAACAAGTTAGTGTTTGATGGTCAGTCTCAACAAGTTAATGTCTGATAGTTAGCCTCAACAATTTAGTGTTTGATGGTCAGCCCCAACAAGTTAGTGTTTATGGTCAGTCTCACCAAGTTAGTGTTTGATGGTCAGCCCCAACAAGTTAGTGTTTGATAGTCAGCACCAACAAGTTAGCATTTAATGGTCAGTCCAACAAGTTAGTGTTTGTTGGTCAGTCACAACAAGTTAGTGTTTGATGGTGGGCCCTAACAAGTTAGTGTTTGATGGTTAGCCCCAACAAGTTAGTGTTTGATGGTCAGCCCCAACAAGTTAGTCTTTGATCATCGGACCTCAACAAGTTAGTGTTTGATGGTCAGCCCCAACAAGTTTGTGTTTGGTGGTCGGCCCCAACAAATTAGTGTTTGATGGTTAGCCCCAACAAGTTAGTGTTTGATGGTTAGCCCCAACAAGTTAGTGTTTGATGGTCGGCCCCAACAAGTTAGTGTTTGATGGTTAGCCCCAACAAGTCAGTGTTTGATGGTCAGTCTCACCAAGTTAGTGTTTCATGGTCAGCCCCAACAAGTTAGTGTTTGATGGTCAGTCTCAAGAAGTTAGTGTTTGATGGTCAGCCTCAACAAGTCAGTGTTTGATGGTCAGTCTCACCAAGTTAGTGTTTCATGGTCAGCCCCAACAAGTTAGTGTTTGATGGTCAGTCTCAACATGTTAGTGTTTGATGGTCAGCCTCAACATGATAGTGTTCGATGTTTAGTCACAACAAGTTAGTGTTTGATGGTCAGTCTCAACATGTTAATGTTCGATGGTTAGTCCCAACAAGTTAGTGTTTGATGGTCAGTCTCAACATGTTAGTGTTCGATGGTTAGTCTCAACAAGTTAGTGTTCGATTGTTAGTCTCAACAAGTTAGTGTTTAATGGTTAGTCTCAACAAGTTAGTGTTCGATGGTTAGTCTCAACAAGTTAGTGTTTGATGGTCAGTCTCAACAAGTTAGTGTTTGATGTTTAGTCTCAACAAGTAAGTGTTTGATGGTTAGTCTCAACAAGTTAGTTTTTGATGGTTAGTCTCAATAAGTTAGTGTTTGATGGTCAGTCTCAACATGTTAGTGTTTGATGGTTAGTCTCAACAAGTTAGTGTTTGATGGTTAGTCTCAACAAGTTAGTGTTTGATGGTTAGTCTCAACAAGTTAGTGTTTGATGGTTAGTATCAACAAATTAGTGTTTGATGGTTAGCCCAAACAAGTTAGTGCTTGATTGTCATCCCCAACTAGTTAGTGTATGATGATCTGTCTCAACATGTTAGTGTTTGATGGTCAGCCCCAAACGAGTTATTATTTTATTGTTAGTCTCATCAAGTTAGGGTTTGATAGTCGGCCGCAAACAGTCAGTGTTTGATGATCAGTCTCATCAAGTTAGTGTTTGATGACTAATCTCAACAAATGTGTGTTTGATGGTTAGTCCCAACCATTTAGTTTTTTGATGGTTAGCTCCAATAAGTAAGTGTTTGATGGTCAGCCCCAACAAGTTAGTGTTTGATGATTAGTCTCAACAAATGTGTGTTTGATGGTCAGCCCCAACAAATTAGTGTTTGATCTTCGGCCCCATCAAGTTAGTGTTTGATGGTCAGTCTCACCAAGTTAGTGTTTCATGGTCAGCACCAACAATGTTAGTATTTGATCATCAGCCCCAACAAGATAGTATTTGATGGTCTGTCTCAACAAGTTAGTGCTTGATGGTCAGCCACAACAAGTTAGTGTTTGATGGTCAGCTCCAACAAGTTAGTGTTTGATGGTCTGTCACAACAAGTTAGTGTTTGATGGTCTGTCTCAACAAGTTAGTGTTTGATGGTCAGCCTCACCAAGTTAGTGTTTGATGTCAGTCCCAACAAGTTAGTGTATGATGGTCTGTCTCAACAACTTAGAGTTTGAAGGACAGTCACAAAAAATTAGTGTTTAATGGTCAGTCCCAACAAGTTAGTGTTTGATAGTCAGCACCAACAAGTTAGCATTTAATGGTCAGTCCAACAAGTTAGTGTTTGTTGGTCAGTCCCAACAAGTTAGTGTTTGATGGTGGGCTCTAACAAGTTAGTGTTTGATGGTTAGCCCCAACAAGTTAGTGTTTGATGGTCAGCCCCAACAAGTTAGTCTTTGATCATCGGACCCCAACAAGTTAGTGTTTGATGGTCAGCCCCAACAAGTTTGTGTTTGGTGGTCGGCCCCAACAAATTAGTGTTTGATGGTTAGCCCCAACAAGTTAGTGTTTGATGGTTAGCCCCAACAAGTTAGTGTTTGATGGTCGGCCCCAACAAGTTAGTGTTTGATGGTTAGCCCCAACAAGTCAGTGTTTGATGGTCAGTCTCACCAAGTTAGTGTTTCATGGTCAGCCCCAACAAGTTAGTGTTTGATGGTCAGTCTCAAGAAGTTAGTGTTTGATGGTCAGCCTCAACAAGTCAGTGTTTGATGGTCAGTCTCACCAAGTTAGTGTTTCATGGTCAGCCCCAACAAGTTAGTGTTTGATGGTCAGTCTCAACATGTTAGTGTTTGATGGTCAGACTCAACATGATAGTGTTCGATGTTTAGTCACAACAAGTTAGTGTTTGATGGTCAGTCTCAACATGTTAATGTTCGATGGTTAGTCTCAACAAGTTAGTGTTCGATTGTTAGTCTCAACAAGTTGGTGTTTAATGGTTAGTCTCAACAAGTTAGTGTTCGATGGTTAGTCTCAACAAGTTAGTGTTTGATGGTCAGTCTCAACAAGTTAGTGTTCGGTGGTTAGTCTCAACAAGTAAGTGTTTGATGGTTAGTCTCAACAAGTTAGTGTTTGATGGTTAGTCTCAATAAGTTAGTGTTTGATGGTCAGTCTCAACATGTTAGTGTTTGATGGTTAGTCTCAACAAGTTAGTGTTTGATGGTTAGTCTCAACAAGTTAGTGTTTGATGGTTAGTCTCAACAAGTTAATGTTTGATGGTTAGTATCAACAAATTAGTGTTTGATGGTTAGTCTCAACACGTTCGTGTTTGATGGTTAGTCTCAACAAGTTAGTGTTTTATGGTTAGTCCCAACAAGTTAGTGTTTGATGGTCAGTCTCAACATGTTAGTGTTTGATGGTTAGTCTCAACAAGTTAGTGTTTGATGGTTAGTCTCAACAAGTTAGTGCTTGATGGTCAGTCTCAACAAGTTAGTGTTTGATAGTCGGCCCCAACAAGTATTTGTTTGATGGTCAGTCTCATCAAGTTAGTGTTTGATGGTCAGTCTCAACAAGATAGTGCTTGATGGTCGGCCCCAATAAGTTATTGCTTGATTGTCAGTCTCAACAAGTTAGTGTTTAATGGTCAGTCTCAACAGGTTTGTGTTTGATGGTTAATCTCAACAAGTTTATGTTTGATTGTCAGTCTCAACAAGTTAGGGTTTGATGGTCAGTCTCAACAAGTTAGTGTTAGAAGGTCAGAATCAACAAGTTAGTGTTTGATGGTTAGTCTCTACAAGTTAGTGTTTGATGGTTAGTTTCAACAGGTTAGTGTTTGATGGTTAGTACCAACAAGTTAGTGTTTGATTGTCAGTCTCAACAAGTTAGGGTTTGATGGTCAGTCTCAACAAGTTAGTGTTTGATGGTTAGTCTCAACAGGATAGTGTTTGATGGTTAGTCCCAACAAGTTAGTGTTTGATTGTCACTCTCAACAAGTTAGTATTTAATGGTCAGTCTCAACAAGTTTGTGTTTGATGGTTAATCTCAACAAGTTTGTGTTTGATGGTCAGTCTCACCAAGTTAGTTTTTTATGGTCAGCCCTAACAAGCTATTGTTTGATGGTCAGTCTCAACAAGTTAGTGTTTGAAGGTTAGTCTAAACAAGTTAGTGCTTGATGGTCAGTCTCAACAAGTTAGTGTTTGATGGTCAGTCCCAACAAGTTAGTGTTTGAAGGTTAGTCTAAACAAGCTATTGTTTGATGGTCAGTCTCAACAAGTTAGTGTTTGAAGGTTAGTCTAAACAAGCTATTGTTTTATTGTCAGTCTCAACAAGTTAGTGTTTGATGGTTAGTCTAAACAAGCTATTGTTTGATGGTCAGTCTCAACAAGTTAGTGTTTGAAGGTTAGTCTAAAAAGGTTAGTGTTTGATGGTCAGTCTCAACAAGTTAGTGTTTGATGGTTAGTCTAAACAAGTTAGTGCTTGATGGTCAGTCTCAACAAGTTATTGTTTGATGATCAGTCTCAACAAGTTAGTGTTTGATGGTTACTCTAAACAAGTTAGGATGTGATGGTCAGTCTCAACAAGTTAGTGTTTGATGGTTAGTCTCAACAAGTTAGTGTTTTATGGTCAGTCTCAACAAGTTAGTGTTTGATGGTTAGTCTCAACAAGTTAGTGTTTGATGGTCAGTCCCAACAATTTAGTGTTTGATGGTCAGCCCCAACAAGTTAGTGTTTGATGAATAGTCTCAACAAATGTGTGTTTGATGGTTAGCCCCAACAAGTTAGTGTTTGATCGTCAGTCTCAACAAGTTAGTATGTGATGGTCAATGCCAACAAGTCAGTGTTTCATGGTCAGCCCCAACTAGTTAGTGTTTGATGGTTAGTTTCAACAAGTTAGTGTTTGATGATCTGTCTCAACATGTTAGTGTTTGATGGTCAGCCCTAAACGAGTTATTTTTTGATGGTTAGTCTCATCATGTTAGTGTTTGATAGTCGGCCCCAAGAAGTTAGTGTTTGATGGTCAGTCTCACCAAGTTAGTGTTTGATGATTAGTCTCAACAAATGTGTGTTTGTTCGTTAGTCCCAACAATTTAGTGTTTTATGGTTAGCTCCAATATGTAAGTGTTTGATGGTCAGCCCCAACAGGTTAGTTTTTGGTGAATAGTCTCAACAAATGTGTGTTTGATGGTTAGCCCCAACAAGTTAGTGTTTGATCATCGGCCCCATCAAGTTAGTGTTTGATGGTCAGTCTTGACAAGTTAGTGTTTGATGGTCAGTCTGAACAAGTTAATGTCTGATTGTTAGCCCCAACAAGTTAGTATATGATGGTCAGTCTTAACATGTTAGTGTTCGATGGTTAGTCACAACAATTTAGTGTTTGATGGTCAGTCTCAACATGTTAGTGTTCGATGGTTAGTCTCAACAAGTTAGTGCTTGATGGTTAGTTTCAACAAGTTAGTGTTTGATGGTTGGTCTCAACAAGTTAGTGTTTGATGGTCAGCCATAACAAGCCATTCTGTGATGGTCAGTCTCAACAAGTTAGTGTTTGATGGTCAGTCCCAACAAGTTAGTGTTTGATCGTCAGTCTCAACAAGTTAGTATGTGATGGTCAGTGCCAACAAGTCAGTGTTTGATGGTCAGCCCCAACTAGTTAGTGTTTGATGGTTAGTTTCAACAAGTTATTGTTTGATGGTTAGTTTCAACATGTTAGTGTTTAATGGTCAGCCCCAAACGAGTTATTATTTGTTGGTTAGTCTCATCATGTTAGTGTTTGATAGTCGGCCCCAAGAAGTTAGTGTTTGATGCTCAGTCTCACCAATTTAGTGTTTGATGATTAGTCACAACAAATGTGTGTTTGATGGTTAGTCCCAACAATTTAGTGTTTGATGGTCAGCCCCAACAAGTTAGTGTTTGATGAATAGTCTCAACATATGTGTGTTTGATGGTTAGCCCCAACAAGTTAGTGTTTGATCATCGGCCCCATCAAGTTAGTGTTTGATGGTCAGTCTCAACAAGTTTGTATTTCATGGTCATCCCCAACAAGTTAGTGTTTGATGGTCAATCTGAACAAGTTAATGTCTGATAGTTAGCCCCAACAAGTTAGTGTTTGATGGTCAGTCCCAACAAGTTAGTATTTGACGGTTAGCCCCAACAAGTTAGTGTTTGATGGTTAGTCTCAACAAGTTAGTGTTTTATGGTCAGTCTCAACAAGTTAGTGTTTGATGGTTAGTCTCAACAAGTTAGTGTTTGATGGACCGCCGTAACAAGCTATTCTTTGATGGTCAGTCTCAACAAGTTAGTGTTTGATTGTCAGTCCCAACAAGTTAGTGATCGATCGTCAGTCTCAACAAGTTAGTATGTGATGGTCAGTGCCAACAAGTCAGTGTTTCATGGTCAGCCCCAACTAGTTAGTGTTTGATGGTTAGTTTCAACAAGTTAGTGTTTGATGATCTGTCTCAACATGTTAGTGTTTGATGGTCAACCCCAAACGAGTTATTTTTTGATGGTTAGTCTCATCATGTTAGTGTTTGATAGTCGGTCCCAAGAAGTTAGTGTTTGATGGTCAGTCTCACCAAGTTAGTGTTTGATGATTAGTCTCAACAAATGTGTGTTTGTTGGTTAGTCGCAACAATTTAGTGTTTGTTGGTTAGCTCCAATATGTAAGTGTTTGATGGTTAGCCCCAACAAGTTAGTGTTTGATCATCGGCCCCATCAAGTTAGTCTTTGATGGTCAGTCTCGACAAGTTAGTGTTTGATGGTCAGTCTGAACAAGTTAATGTCTGATAGTTAGCCCCAACAAGTTAGTGTTTGATGGTCAGTCTCACCAAGTTAGTGTTTGATGGTCAGTCCCAACAAGTTAGTGTTTGACGGTTAGCCCCAACAAATTAGTGTTTTGATGGTCAGCCCCAACAAGTTAGTGTTTTATGGTCAGTCTCATCAAGTTAGTGTTTTATGGTTACTCTCAACAAGTTAGTGTTTGATGGTCAGCCACAACAAGCCATTCTGTGATGGTCAGTCTCAACAAGTTAGTGTTTGATGGTCAGTCCCAACAAGTTAGTGTTTGATCGTCAGTCTCAACAAGTTAGTATGTGATGGTCATTGCCAATAGTCAGTGTTTGATGGTCAGCCCCAACTAGTTAGTGTTTGATGGTTAGTTTCAACAAGTTATTGTTTGATGGTTAGTTTCAACATGTTAGTGTTTAATGGTCAGCCCCAAACGAGTTTTTATTTGTTGGTTAGTCTCATCATGTTAGTGTTTGATAGTCGGCCCCAAGAAGTTAGTGTTTGATGCTCAGTCTCACCAAGTTAGTGTTTGATGATTAGTCTCAACAAATGTGTGTTTGATGGTTAGTCCCAACAATTTAGTGTTTGATGGTCAGCCCCAACAAGTTAGTATTTGATGAATAGTCTCAACAAATGTGTGTTTGATGGTTAGCCCCAACAAGTTAGTGTTTGATCATCGGCCCCATCAAGTTAGTGTTTGATGGTCAGTCTCAACAAGTTTGTATTTCATGGTCATCCCCAACATGTTAGTGTTTGATAGTCAATATGAACAAGTTAATGTCTGATAGTTAGCCCCATCAAGTTAGTGTTTGATGGTCAGTCTCAACAAGTTAGTGTTTGATGGTCAGCCCCAACAAGTCAGTGTTTGATGGTCAGTCTCACCAAGTTAGTGTTTCATGGTCAGCCCCAACAAATTAGTGTTTGATGGTCAGTCTCAACAAGTCAGTGTTTGATGGTTAGCCCCAACAAGTTAGTGTTTGATGGTCAGCCCCAACAAGTTAGTGTTTGATGGTTAGCCTCAACAAGTTAGTGTTTGATTGTCAGCCTCGGCAGGTTAGTGTTTGATGGTCAGCCCCAACAAGTTAGTGTTTTATGGTCAGCCCCAACAAGTTAGTGTTTGATAGTTAGCCCCAACATGTTAGTGTTTGATAGTTAGCCCCAACAAGTTAGTGTTTGATGGTCAGCCACAACAAGTTAGTGTTCGATGGTCAGTCTCAACAAGTTAATATCCGATAGTTAGCCCCAACAAGTTAGTGTTTGATAGTTAGCCCCAACATGTTAGTGTTTGATAGTTAGCCCCAACAAGTTAGTGTTTGATAGTTAGCCCCAACATGTTAGTGTTTGATAGTTAGCCCCAACAAGTTAGTGTTTGATAGTTAGCCCCAACAAGTTAGTGTTTGATAGTTAGCCCCAACAAGTTAGTGTTTGATAGTTAGCCCCAACAAGTTAGTGTTTGATGGTCAGTCTCAACAAGTTAATATCCGATAGTTAGCCCCAACAAGTTAGTGTTTGATAGTTAGCCCCAACAAGTTAGTGGTTGATGGTCAGCCACAACAAGTTAGTGTTTGATGGGCAGTTTCAACAAGTTAATATCCGATAGTTAGCCCCAACAAGTTAGTGTTTGATAGTTAGCCCCAACAAGTTAGTGGTTGATGGTCAGCCACAACAAGTTAGTGTTTGATGGTCAGTCTCAACAAGTTAATATCCGATAGTTAGCCCCAACAAGTTAGTGTTTGATAGTTAGCCCCAACAAGTTAGTGGTTGATGGTCAGCCACAACAAGTTAGTGTTTGATCATCGGCCCCATCAAGTTAGTGTTTGATGGTCAGTCTCACCAAGTTAGTGTTTCATGGTCAGCCCCAACAAGTTAGTGTTTGATGGTCAGTCTCAACAAGTTAATGTCTGATAGTTAGCCCCAACAAGTTAGTGTTTGATGGTCAGCCCCAACAAGTTAGTGTTTGATGGTCAGCCCCAACAAATCAGTGTTTGATGGTCAGCCCCAACAAATTAGTATTTGATGTTCAGTCTCAAGAAGTTATTGCTTGATGTTTAGTCTCAACAAGTTTGTGTTTGATGGTCAGTCTCAACATGTTTGTCTTTGATGGGCAGTCCTAACAACTTATTGTTTGATAGTCGGCCCCAACAAGTATTTGTTTGATGGTCAGTCTCAACATGTTAGTGTTCGATGGTTAGTCTCAACAGGTTAATGTTTGATGGTTAGTCTCAACAAGTTAGTGCTTGATGGTTAGTTTCAACAAGTTAGTGTTTGATGGTTAGTCTCAACAAGTTAGTGTTTGATGGTCAGCCATAACAAGCCATTCTGTGATGGTCAGTCTCAACAAGTTAGTGTTTGATGGTCAGTCCCAACAAGTTAGTGTTTGATTGTCAGTCTCAACAAGTTAGTATGTGATGGTCAGTGCCAACAAGTCAGTGTTTGATGGTCAGCCCCAACTAGTTAGTGTTTGATGGTTAGTTTCAACAAGTTTTTGTTTGATGGTTAGTTTCAACATGTTAGTGTTTAATGGTCAGCCCCAAACCAGTTATTATTTGTTGGTTAGTCTCATCATGTTAGTGTTTGATAGTCGGCCCCAAGAAGTTAGTGTTTGATGCTCAGTCTCACCAAGTTAGTGTTTGATGATTAGTCACAACAAATGTGTGTTTGATGGTTAGTCCCAACAATTTAGTGTTTGATGGTCAGCCCCAACAAGTTAGTGTTTGATGAATAGTCTCAACAAATGTGTGTTTGATGGTTAGCCCCAACAAGTTAGTGTTTGATCATCGGCCCCATCAAGTTAGTGTTTGATGGTCAGTCTCAACAAGTTTGTATTTCATGGTCATCCCCAACAAATTAGTGTTTGATGGTCAATCTGAACAAGTTAATGTCTGATAGTTAGCCCCAACAAGTTAGTGTTTGATGGTCAGTCCCAACAAGTTAGTGTTTGACGGTTAGCCCCAACAAGTTAGTGTTTGATGGTTAGTCTCAACAAGTTAGTGTTTTATGGTCAGTCTCAACAAGTTAGTGTTTGATGGTTAGTCTCAACAAGTTAGTGTTTGATGGTCAGCCGTAACAAGCTATTCTTTGATGGTCAGTCTCAACAAGTTAGTGTTTGATTGTCAGTCCCAACAAGTTAGTGATCGATCGTCAGTCTCAACAAGTTAGTATGTGATGGTCAGTGCCAACAAGTCAGTGTTTCATGGTCAGCCCCAACTAGTTAGTGTTTGATCATCGGCCCCATCAAGTTAGTGTTTGATGGTCAGTCTCAACAAGTTTGTATTTCATGGTCATCCCCAACAAGTTAGTGTTTGATGGTCAATCTGAACAAGTTAATGTCTGATAGTTAGCCCCAACAAGTTAGTGTTTGATGGTCAGTCTCAACAAGTTAGTGTTTGATGGTAAGCCCCAACAAGTCAGTGTTTGATGGTCAGTCTCACCAAGTTAGTGTTTCATGGTCAGCCCCAACAAATTAGTGTTTGATGGTCAGTCTCAACAAGTTAGTGTTTGATGGTTAGCCCCAACAAGTTAATGTTTGATGGTCAGCCCCAACAAGTTAGTGTTTGATGGTTAGCCTCAACAAGTTAGTGTTTGATTGTCAGCCCCGGCAGGTTAGTGTTTGATGGTCAGCCCCAACAAGTTAGTGTTTTATGGTCAGCCCCAACAAGTTAGTGTTTGATAGTTAGCCCCAACAAGTTAGTGTTTGATGGTCAGCCACAACAAGTTAGTGTTTGATGGTCAGTCTCAACAAGTTAATATCTGATAGTTAGCCCCAACAAGTTAGTGTTTGATTGTCAGCCCCGGCAGGTTAGTGTTTGATGGTCAGCCCCAACAAGTTAGTGTTTTATGGTCAGCCCCAACAAGTTAGTGTTTGATGGTCAGTCTCAACAAGTTAATATCTGATAGTTAGCCCCAACAAGTTAGTGTTTGATAGTTAGCCCCAACATGTTAGTGTTCGATGGTCAGTCTCAACAAGTTAATGTCTGATAGTTAGCCCCAACAAGTTAGTGTTTTATGGTCAGCCCCAACAAGTTAGTGTTTGATAGTTAGCCCCAACATGTTAGTGTTTGATAGTTAGCCCCAACATGTTAGTGTTTGATAGTTAGCCCCAACAAGTTAGTGTTTGATGGTCAGTCTCAACAAGTTAATATCCGATAGTTAGCCCCAACAAGTTAGTGTTTGATAGTTAGCCCCAACAAGTTAGTGGTTGATGGTCAGCCACAACAAGTTAGTGTTTGATGGGCAGTTTCAACAAGTTAATATCCGATAGTTAGCCCCAACAAGTTAGTGTTTGATAGTTAGCCCCAACAAGTTAGTGGTTGATGGTCAGCCACAACAAGTTAGTGTTTGATGGTCAGTCTCAACAAGTTAATATCCGATAGTTAGCCCCAACAAGTTAGTGTTTGATAGTTAGCCCCAACAAGTTAGTGGTTGATGGTCAGCCACAACAAGTTAGTGTTTGATCATCGGCCCCATCAAGTTAGTGTTTGATGGTCAGTCTCACCAAGTTAGTGTTTCATGGTCACCCCCAACAAGTTAGTGTTTGATGGTCAGTCTCAACAAGTTAATGTCTGATAGTTAGCCCCAACAAGTTAGTGTTTGATGGTCAGCCCCAACAAGTTAGTGTTTGATGGTCAGCCCCAACAAGTCAGTGTTTGATGGTCAGCCACAACAAATTAGTATTTGATGTTCAGTCTCAAGAAGTTATTGCTTGATGTTTAGTCTCAACAAGTTTGTGTTTGATGGGCAGTCCTAACAACTTATTGTTTGATAGTCGGCCCCAACAAGTATTTGTTTGATGGTCAGTCTCAACAAGTTAGTATTTGATGGTCAGTCGGAACAAATTAGTGTTTGATGGTCAGCCCCAACACGTTAGTGTTTGATGGTCAGCCCCAACAAGTTAGTGTTTGATGGTCAGTCCCAACATTTTAGGGTGAACAAGGAGCATACGAAGCAGACTTTTCTGGCTTCAAGGTTAAAAGACCATGACTTGAAATAAAAGACCGATTGAAGGATCGAGAATTATCTTTTCACCGAGTCCTATGATACCGGAATCATGTATTGGATAGACATTTGAGATGCATGGTCTGTTGGTTCTCTAAATAATTCCTGCTGCGAGCTTACAGGAGACTACTGGGGCGCTTGTATCTTCACTTGGTATTGTCGAGTATTGATTATGGTGTTCTCACAGTGCTAGCAATCTACATGCTAGAGAGCATTTAAATTAAGTAATGGGAGTAGTCATTGGTTGAACAAAACACTACCCGTCACACCCTTCTCCCCTTGTTTATGTTATGAGGTACTTTGTAAAACCCTTGTAGATCTTCAAAGGCGTTACATGGGCATGGAAGCGTTGCGTTGCTAGTTTACGCAAAGCCGAGATATAGATGTGACCTTCGGTCCGATACTTCTGTCTTCCCCATGGCAAATTTGCTTAACAGTTGCCCGAGCAGAGCGCATTTTGGCCTACACTTTTCGACTTATAACTGCCAAGGCTTCTTAAACGCGCGTTAGTGCTCACGCGACCTCCTCCATTTCTCAGTTATACAAGAGCGGTAGACATTTGATCTCACCACCCGGAGACCAGGAGAGAGTAAAGGTACAAAGAAACCACGGATTCCAAGTGAACAATTCCCAACGTCCATGGCAAGAATTGAACCTGGGACCTTTCTGTCTAGAGGCAAACGTCTTACCTCTAGATCACCTAGTTTCTCCTCTAGATAAAAATTAGACCTTCACTTGCTAAAGTTTAAACCCACGTGCATGTTTGTTTGACGAAGTGGCGTCATTGCAAGTAGTTGATTAAACATGCCCTTTGTGTCCGTCTCTTTAATCGCCATTCTTACAACCAGACTTATAGTCAACTATCAATGAACTTGCAGAGTATTAAAAGTGCAATAGCAAAACGGTATCAAAGTGAGGCAGTGACAAACTTATAGCAGGATTCTAAGTTTTACCCAAATCATGCTCTCATCTGCCCCACTATTGTCCTTTAGCATTCCTTCATCTTGCCCGACCATTCAGGAAAATCCTATCACGAACTCTATACGAACGCCGTGACTAATTTAAGAGAATCGGTTAATATCATGAAAGAAATGTCACTGCTATTTTACACTTCCCTCCCTTTTTTCCTCCTAAAGAAGCATTTGCAGTAACATACCTGGAATTGAGTCTTCTGCAAAGTTCGAACAATATGGCTCAGTTTGGTAGTAGAAGTGAGGAGTTATTCCAATGGGAAATAAATGGCACATCTGCCATATTCCTGAACGGCCCACTTCTTGGGGAATGTATTGCACCTCAGGACATGCAAGCTCATAGCCGATCGGTGTATTGTGGTAACACAAAGGTGATCTCAGCATTATTAGGATGACCCATGAGTTGCTGTTAATGGCTATCACTTGAAGAATTAGGCCTGAGTTTTCATGGAATATATTATTCGCAATAATCAAAACACAAATGCATATAATATCAGCAACTTACTCATAAAACAAACATACAAACAAAATGACATCTTAATTATGGCAGAATTTGCTTTCACAGAATAGATTGCATGGCACATCATTTTCTTTCATTGAGCTAGTGAATAGACCTAAACTTGTACAGTGGCGGTGAAGTACCTGAACTTTTGCATATAGTCCTTCTCCCAGAAATGGATGGAAACAACTTCGTTGATGATTTCTTCTTATAATGTGTCTTCATTGTCACAAATTTTATTTAAAAACCTTTCTGTCACGAAAGCGTTCTTCATCAGATTCATTGTGAAAGATCTATCCTGTCTTGTTAAATGTGAATGTGACAACAAAGCTCTGTAAAAAATAATATTACTCTATCTATCTATCTATCTATCTATCTATCTATCTATCTATCTATCTATCTATCTATCTATCTATCTATCTATCTATCTATCTATCTATCTATCTATCTATCTATCTATCTATCTATCTATCTATCTATCTATCTATCTATCTATCTATCTATCTATCTATCTATCTATCTATCTATCTATCTATCTATCTATCTATCTATCTATCTATCTATCTATCTATCTATCTATCTATCTATCTATCTATCTATCTATCTATCTATCTATCTATCTATCTATCTATCTATCTATCTATCTATCTATCTATCTATCTATCTATCTATCTATCTATCTATCTATCTATCTATCTATCTATCTATCTATCTATCTATCTATCTATCTACCTACCTACCTACCTACCTACCTATCTATCTATCTACCTACCTACCTACCTACCTACCTACCTACATACCTACCTACCTACCTATCTATCTATCTATCTATCTATCTATCTATCTATCTATCTATCTATCTATCTATCTATCTATCTATCTATCTATTGACCTTTCGAGCCGTAGCCGGCCCATAGGGCGTAGACCAAGATACTCCTTCTCTTATCTGAATTTTTGTTCTAGCAGTTTTCAATTCTTGTAAAGATATTTTATTAAATCTCGCCATTTGTCTCTGTTCTGTGCAATCAGCTCTATCTCATTAAGGGAGCCGATTCCTGCTGCTTTTGCCTCTCTCACCAATGTTCTTCTCAGTGTCTCTCTGGGTCTTCCTCTTTATCTCTTACCTGTTGTTTCCCACATGAGGGCTTGCTTTGCTATTCGGTTATTATCTCTTCTCATCACATGTCCAACATATGACCATCGTCTTTTCTTTATTACTGAAGATATTAGTGCTTGATTGGCGATTTCTCTAATTTCCTCGTTTGTTTTGAATTCGTTCCACGCTATACCAAGTATTTTCCTTAGACATTTATTTTCGAATGCGTTCAACTTTGTTTCTATATCTCTTGTTGTTTTCCAGCTTTCACACGCATACGTAAGGTTGATAGTACATTTGATTTGAATAGTCTAAGTTTTGTGTTTGTGCTGATGAGTTTTGATTTCCACAACTTTTCAAGGCTTCTGAAAGACATTGCTGCTTTAGCTATTCTGATTCTAATTTCTTTGCTTGTATCCCCTTCTCGATCAATGTGACTTCCAAGATAGATAAAGTGATCGATCTCTTCTACTGGTTTGTTTTTCCATGTATATGCTGTCATCTGTTGGAATTAAACTTTTCATGACTTTAGTCTTTTCATGATTGATCTCAAGCCCAATTTTGCTGGCTGTTGATGATAGTTTATTTGTGTTTTCCTGCATCGTTTTTATCTGACTGCTGATGAGAACTATGCCATCAGCAAAGTCGAGGTCCTCCAAATGGTCTCCTTGTATCCATTCGATGCCTTTATTACCAGTGCAGCATTTCTTCATTATGAAGTCCGTAACAACTCTAAATAACAAGGGCGATAAAAATACATCCTTGTTTAACCCCAATTTCTATTGGGAAACATTCGCTCAGTCCTTCCTCTGTTCGAACTGCACATGTGTAACCATCATACATGTCTTTAATAATATTTATGATTTTTTATGGTAAGCCATATTGCTTCAGAATTTTCCACAAAGAATCTCGATGAATACCATCAAATGCTTTTTTGAAGTCGATGAAGTTAAGTACAAAAGGTTTTTGCTTCTCAGTGTGTTCCTCCAATATAAGTCGTAGAGTGAAAATGTGGTCAAGACAGCTTCTCCCTTTTCTAAACCCAGCCTGTTCTTCACGCATTACTGTATCTATTGAATCCTTTATTCTATTTAGGATGATTTTGCAGAATAACTTTGAAGCAACTGACAAAAGTGTCACGCCTCTCCAGTTGTTACAATCTCTAAGATTGCTCTTTTTGGAATCTTAACAATGAATACTTTTTTCCATTTATGAGGCGTCTTCTCTGCTTTCCAAATGATGTTGAACATTTTCTGGAAGTGTATTAAATTATGGCTATCAATTGCCTTGAGGATCTCAGCTGTTAACTTATCCTCTCCAGCAGCTTTGTTGTTGGCCATACGCTTTAAGGTGGTTTCTATTTCGCTCAAGGTGAAGTCATATAAATTTACATCTAATTCTGCTGCTGGTGTTTCAGCTTCAAAATCTATTAAACTGTGGGGTAGTGGACGGTTAAGAATTTCTTTGAAGTGATATTACTTTATAGTTCTATAAAAATAAATATGGCTTCATAGTTCTGTAACAATTAATATGGCTTCAAAGTTCTGTAAAAATTAATAAGACGTTATAATTCTGTAAAAAATTAATGTGGCTTTACAATTCTGTAAAAAATTAATGTGGCTTTACAATTCTATAAAAAATAGTGTGGCTTCATAGTTCTGTAACAATTAATAAAGCAGTATCGCAACCTTCTGAGGTCTTAAGAAGGCTCGGTGGCATGATTGCACCGTAAAGATAGCCATAACAAAAAATCAATATGACAGGATAGTTTTGTAAAAATTAAAGAACTGCCAAGTCACATTCTTTGTACAGAACTATCGTATCACATTCACTTTTACAAAACTATCCTGTCACAATAACTTTTGCGCGCCTTTCTTGTCACCGTCACAGAACTCGCCTATCACATGCACTTCTAAAGAGCTATCGAGTGGAAATCTAGAAAAAGTTATAAACATTTCACTTTACTGAACTCTCTGTGTTACATTCATTTTTACAGAGCTATAAGGTAGGTGTTCAGATGCCGAGACTCAACAATGCGGGATACTTAATGGGCTGGACAACTGTGGCTTCTGTCTGCTGTGATGAAATGGCCATGATCTCATCCCTAACTTCGATTGTAGCGTTACAGACAGGACAACTGTTGTGGATATCACATCAATAACAACTCCATTATACAAAACTAGCCGGCACACTAACAGGTTTAATAGTATTAGAAAAAATATTATAATTCAACAAAGATCTGCAATTAAAATACACAGAATACTCACACACTCCAACGTGAAAATATAAAATCTGTCCAGCTACATCTAAGTAGTATCTCTACCAGAACTTCTATGTCAATCTATATCTAACTAACTTCATGTTTTAAATGTGTGCCTGATCCCTCTATTTCGTTCTATAATTCGTTCACAAATTCGTGCCCACAGTTGATAAATTATCTCGGAAACTGTTTGATGAATTTCTGCAATTCTTTTTCGTGAAATCTTATTTTTTCACCGACTTTCAGATTTTATAACAAGTACAAAGGTAGTCTCAATTTTTCACAAATCGTATTTTGTTATATAATTTTAGGAAAATATCAAACCGTGTGCTCTAAACATTAGATTTTACTGTAAATTATGTTAATTTTCTAACAATGCAAGCCAAAGGCGTATCCGTATCACAGTGAAGAGGGCACAATTTTTCATTTGATTTTATATCTTCGTCATAGAGATAGGTAAACTTTGACCAAAGTATCAAACACACATATTCGCCAAATAGCAGGCGTGTCATCAACAAAATATATGGAACAACCAGAACATCAAACACACAGTCAGCAAATAGTAAGAGTATCATAAACAAAATTGTGCACATGTCATACATATGTCATTCCTAATCAGAAGTCTCTAAGAGGTTAACAATTGTTATCGGTTGGACAAACTGCAATCCATCTCGTTTCCGGTATTGTTCCTTTTCTCTGAGCACATGGTCGTCACATTTTCTCCAGTATTCAACGTCTATCGTATAGAGCAAATGTTTAAAAACATCTCAGAGATGCCAGGCCTAGACATTAATGGAAAGATAATCAATGACCTAAGATATGCTGATGATACTGTTCTCTCTCTCTCTCTCTCTGCGTTCAGGACTCAATCAGAGTAAGGATTCCAGACTCTCATATGAAGTCAGCTGTCAGGCTAAGTGTGTTGATCGCCCCCACAGACAGAACATCATTATTAGAGTCTGTCAGATCCACTCTGACTGAACACCCGTTAATACGTTGCACTGTGTTCTGCGCCAGTGGCCCAGTGCATCCGATTTCAGCCAGCATTTTATTCGGGTTTGCTTTCCCTAGCCTTTGATTGTCCCCAATCTTCCTGCAAGGCAGCAGATGATCTTTTCTGTAGGGGGATTCTGCCCTTAGATGGTAGGCCCTCCCAGGTTTACGAGCACCATCTGCCCGAGTCACTAGAGGTGACTAACACAGACACGGACACACAAAGATGTGAGATGTGACTAACACAGACATACACACACAAAGATGTGAGATGTGACTAACACATACATGCACACACAAAGATATGAGATGTGACTAATGCAGACATGCACACAACGATACGAGGCATGACTAACACTGACACACATCAAGATATATGACACATGACTAACAAACATGCACATAAAGATATGAGATATAACTGACATTGACATGCACACACAAAGATATGACACATGCCTAACATAGACATTCACACAAAGATAAGAGAAATGACTAACATAGATATGCACACACAAAGATATGAGATGGGACTAACATAGCCATGCACACACAAGGATATGAGATGTGACAAACACAGACATGCACACACAAAGATATGACTAACATAAACATGCACACAAAGATTTGAGAAATCACTAACCCAGACATGCACACACAAAGATATGACATATGACTAACACTGGTACACACTAAGATATGAGATATGACTAAACACAGACACACATAAAGATATGAGACATGATTAACACGGACACACCGAGATATGAGATATGACTAACATGACACACACCAAGATATGACACACATAAAGATATGAGACATGATTAAATGTCAATACTGTTCTACTAGCAGAAAATCCTAAAGACCTACAACAATTGCTTAATGTGATAAACATAACAAGCAAAATATATGGACTAGATATGAATATCAAAAAGACTAAAACTATGATCATAAACAAAGAAAATTCTCAAGACCTACTAGTAAATATCACAGTTGAAGGAATACATCTGGAGACAGTTCCGAGCTACAACTACATTGGACATACTATAACCAATGATGGAAAATGTAAAATTGAAATAAACAAAAGAATAGATATGGCAAAAAGTAATTTTAATGCCGTTAAAAATATACTAACAACAAAACAAATATCAGTAGGGTTGAAACTAAGAATAGCAAAATGTTACATCTTTTCGATATTCCTGTATGGTGCAACATGGACATTAGACAAGAAAACAGAAAATTGAAGCATTTGAAATGTGGATTTATAGAAGAATAGGTAGAATTGGATGGAAAGAAAAAAAACAAACGATGAAGTTTTAAAACAACTAAAAATAAAAAGAGAATTACTAAATACAATTAAGACAAGACAAATGAATTTTTTGGGGCACGTTAAAAGATACAACAGCCTACTAAAAGTAATATTGGAGGGAAAATACAAGGTAAAAGAGGCAGAGGCAGACCAAGACTAACATGGACGAGTAACATCAAAAGATGGACAAGTCAATCTATGACAACCTGCACCATAAAAGCAAGAAACAGAGTGGAATGGCGATCTATGGTAGCCAACCTTCGTTGCGGAGTCGGCACTCGATGATGATGATGATCGTTGAGAGGGCATCATGCATCAATTCTTTAACACTACACATTTTAAACGTCGTGTTCTGCGCAGCAACTTGCCCTTTGACTTTAGCCCACACAAGTTCTATTGGGTTGAGATGCGAATGATAAGGTGGGAGGCGAAGAGATGTGTGGCCATACTTTGGAATTATTTTATCAATTTGAAATGACTTTGTTTTCTTAGTTTGTCTAACAAGTTGCAACAACTCTGGTTTTAACTGGGTGTTTTGAAAGGAAACATTTTCTTTACTAAGTCACTTGATGATTTGATCTTTTGTGCTTGACGAATAAGGAACTTTGTCCTCCAGGGTTACCGCATTATGATAGGATGTATTGTCCATTATAAGACATGAAGGTCTATCCAGAATGGGGAGTAGAATGTTCTCTATTTAGTCTCTGAAAATTCGTCCATTCATTTCAGTGTAGTAGTCCCTATTGTCTGTAGACTTTGATTGAAAAATAAGTTGTGTTTCATTAACAAGACCATTCTCTCTAGTGCCAGCGTATGCCAATGTAATGCGTTGTCCTTTGTTGCTGGGAATGCTTCTTTTATTTTCTCTGTCAACTGATTCTCATTCTTTCGCATATGTATACGGGAGGTCAAAAAGTAATGCACACCAATTTTTTTCTCGGCTAATAATAAACATAGGAATATGAAATTTTGCACACTTGGAATATGACATGTTCCAATTATGTGCACCAAATTGCACAGCATTCTGATAAATATTACGCAATCTATGAACCGTTAAAATGGAGCTTGTCAACAATGTCCGTTACAAACAGCGAATTGTCATAGAATTTCTGGTTGCGGGAAAAGAAACTGTGGCAAACATTCATAAACGACTGTGTGCAGTGTACAAATGTTCTGCAGTCGATAGGAGCACAGTTAGTCGCTGGGTTCAGAGAATTAAAGCTGCAGAAAGTGTACGAGTGGAGCTGCATGATTTACCGCGTTCTGGACGTGTTGCCTCGGCTACCAGCACAGA
Organism: Megaustenia siamemsis; assembly: GCA_032433765.1. Classification (NCBI taxonomy): domain Eukaryota; kingdom Metazoa; phylum Mollusca; class Gastropoda; order Stylommatophora; family Ariophantidae; genus Megaustenia; species Megaustenia siamemsis. The sequence goes on along the minus strand of JAVIAB010000117.1, from coordinate 42,853,351 downwards.
CATGTTAAACCGGGCTGATGCCATTATTCGTAAGGATAGGCGTATAGTCAGCAATTGGCATTGTAGCTTACAGTCAGCAAGGGAAGTGCAATCGCAATTTTTAAAACTCTCGGATATTCAAAAATTTGCGCTCGATGGGTTCCTCGGTGCCTAACAAATGATCACAGAGTTCAAAGGAAAACATTCTGTTCTGAATTGTTGGAGCGTTTCGGTGTTGAAGGAGAAATGTTTTTGTCAAAAATTGTTACCGGTGACGAAACGTGGGCACATTATTATGAGCCTGAAACAAAAATGCAGTCAATGGAATGGCATCATCCGCAGTCACCAAAAAAGAAAAAAATTCAAAACATCTCCATCAGCCGGAAAGGTGATGATCACTGTCTTCTGGGACATTGATGGTGTGATTCTTGTTGATGTAATGACAAGAGGTGAGACAATCAACTCGACAGCTTACATCAATACACTGACAAAACTCAAAAATCGGTTCCACAGAGTTCGGCCTAATAAGCCATCTGCAGATTTGTTGCTTCAACATGACAATGCACGCCCTCACACAAGTCTGGTAACACGGGAAGCAATCAACAAATTTGGTTGGACTGTACTGCCCCATCCTCCTTACAGCCCTGATCTGGCTCCCTCAGATTTCCATCTGTTTGGACCACTCAAAAAATTCCTGCGTGGGACACACTTTGACAATGATGAGGATGTGATCCGTGCAGTTAAAAAATGGCTACGCGAGCAGGACAAAACTTGGTACAAACGAGGCATTCATGACCTAGTTTCGCGTTGGCGTAAGGCAATACGCTTGGACGGAGATTATGTTGAAAAATAGGTAGTGTAAAGGGGATGTTCAGCTACAATCTGTGAAAATTTCACACATTTTGCCCGAATAGTTTCCGAGAAAAAAATTGGTGTGCATTACTTTTTGACCTCCCTACGTATAATGAGCGTTTTTCCACGTTTCATCCAAATATACTATATCGTAGCTTTCCATTCGTCGCTCACGGATCTGCCTCAGATATTTGCTTCGGGCAGGTATCAGGCGTGGTTTTTCACAAACAATATTTCTACCACTAGCAGATTTTCGAAAAGTGAAACCAACGCCTCTTACGATCTTCCAAAGAGTCGTTTTTGAGATTTCAATATCACATCCTAATTGCAGTCGAAATTTAAGTTTGCGCAGTGTAACAAGTTGATTCGATTCAAACACTTTAAAAATTTCACGTCTAATAACAACTTTGTCAAAATCATCAACTTTCATTTTTTTCTGCCTTGCTTGACCGTCGTCTCTGCAGAGGCAAAGTTCTGTCCTATCCATCGATTGCAAGACTTTCTATCTATATTTAGAGCTGCCCGTGTTCTGTTTCCTGGGTTTTTTTTTATATCGTAATATAACCGACCCCTTTTAGATTCATTTCAAAATTGTTTGTACAATAACACAGTTACCTTTTGCATAGTGATGAATTTACACTTTAAACTCTTCGTGGTTTTTAAAATCAAGTAGTCACGTCACAACAGCTTATAAATTATCACATATAAAGGAATATACATTAATAGTAAATATTTTGTCAAAATACGCCTCTGGACCAATTTAACAAGAAACAGGAAATGAAATGACCCCAAAAAACCTCGGAGTGGCGTGGGTCTTACAAGTTACGAGTGCGAAACGGTGCTAAGATTGTGTGGAGAACGCTTGAAATTTGCCTGTATAAATGGTGAGTTGATTACAACAAATATGAGTATTGTAAAATCCTAAAATTTAGGACAAGCAAGAAAATCATATTTTTTATATATTTCAAATAAGCCAAAAAATCTTTCCTAAATGCATGACAATAGGGCTAAAAATTCAGACTGAAGGTCGGTGAAAAAATAAGATTTCACAAAAAAGAATTACAGAAATTCATCAAACAGTTTCCGAGATAATTAATCAACTCTGTGGGCACGAATTTCTGAACGAACTATAGCTATCTCATTCTCATAGCTATCTCATTCTCATAGCTATTCTCATTAAATCTCATGACCAGCTCTTTCTCTCCAGAATATATCCGTATATCCAGATAATATCCGGCACACATTCTTGATCTAATCTATCTTGCCTATTCGCCGTACCGATAACAACAGATTAAATTCAGGACTCTTGCCTACCTTAATGAGTTTGGTCATGTGACCATACGATCATGCATACCATTCAAAGGATAAGCTTCAAATTAAACTCTGTTGGGTGTGGCCGAGTGACTCATTTGCCTCTCGATCAATTCTCCTTGTTAACTCTAATGACTCCCACTCTCCTAGTTCACCGCTCTACATCCCACAATTTGCTGGACTATCCCGTCGCATCAACTTTTATCGGATTGTCCCGTCGCATCAACTTTTATCGGATTGTCCCGTCACATTAATTTTTATAGAGATAACTTTGCGTCGCCCACATTTATAGAGCCGTCCCTATCTGATAAATTAACATCATCATCATCATGTCAAATCTTCGTGGAGAACATATATATCTGCTGCTATTGTTTTCTGTGTAATATAATATAATGTATTAATTAATACATATTCTTGCACAGCTTTCATTTGCGTTGTCTTCGAAAGATTTTGAACGTCAAATGGCAGAAGAACAAAGTAACCAATTTTAATGTCTTGCAACGAGTCAAACTCCCATCCATCATGGCAGCACTAAGAGTTGAAGACTAAGGTGGCTGAGTCATGTAAGAAGAAACAATCGTATTCTCGAACAAATATTGTAAGGCGAACTTAGGGACCGAAGGGTAGACCAGTCCTGAGATATAAGGATGTATGTTTGCAGCGCTCTCTTGAGTGAATTCTCTATCAGTGAAACAAACTTGGAAGATCTGACTGCAGATCTACCACATGGCGAACAAAAATAAAAAAAAACGGCACAGCGGCATTCGAGGCAGCGTTGGTATAAAATTCAGAAGACAACATGCGTAGGAGTATGGAGACGAGGCAAGACACCACGAATACATTTTGTTCATTCTGCGGTCGAATCTGTCTATTCAATGTGGTAGTTTCAGCCACGAGAGAAACTGTTTAGCAAAACAACACCCTGTGAAAAAAACACTATTATTTTACCAAACTATTAACTTATCATGATTGCTTGCTACCAGCAGTGTCAAAACGTCAAAGGCCGTATATAATATATATTTGTGCATATGCGTGTGTGCTTGTAGAATATGGTAAGTCAATGAAGCCACTGACGAATGACAGGAAACAGTCTAAGAGATAAGATCAGAAATGAAGAACTGAGAAAAAAAGCTAGTAATAGCCCCCGCCATATAATATATAAAGAAACAACAGAAAAATGGTTTGACCACGTGACAAGGCAGAAAGATCAAAACACAACACAACGAGCCTTCAGCAAACTTTGTGTGAATATCAGACCTTATGGTCGACCACGAAAAAGATAGATGGATGGAATAATAGAAGCACTAGGAAACATAACAGCAGCAGAGGCGAACAGAAGAGCAAAAGACCGCAAATTATATCTCCCCTCGACGCTGAAAGGCAAATGATAAAGGAAAGAAGAAGAAGAAGAAGAATGAAGCTCCTTGCCAACACTGTGGCGTTTTACAATAGTGAGAATTATAGATAGTAGGATAAATAAAAGAAATGTGGAAACAGAAAAAAAGGAAGTTTAGTAGATTATAGTGGAATTGTGAACTGCTAATTGTATCTGAATACACGAAACGTAAGTAACATTTTGAGATCACATTAACAGAATATGATGATTTTGAATATCCTTGTTATGAGACAAACAAAGCACACCCAGAGAATATGAGATTAGTGTATATTAAACAGTTCATTAGTTCCATGGTGTTGAGCTGATTATTGACTGCTTTGTGTGAAGTATATTACAGTTTACTGTATACTATGTTATAAGAATGAGATGGATTAATGAACCCTATCGACCAGAGAGCCTGTATGAAGTAAAATCCTATACACATCACAAGAGAAGAATTATGGCCAGAAGAATTACACAAATGATTACAGAGAATAGAACATCTTTAAGATCGCACTCTAACATGAAGGTTCCTAAGGGATTGTTACTGTCGGCAACTCAAGAGTCTCCATCGAAGCCTACTTCTACCAGTACTCGTTCCATAGTTTAATAGGTCACTCAGAGTCTTGTGACTGATTTTATAAAGAGAAGAGTCAGGGTAACAATGGAAGCTACCATTTGAAGGTGGTGGTGAAATCACTAAAATTCCCCCTGTTCAGGAGATAAATCAATTTGTTTAATCTTGCTGGAGGAGCATATTAGCCCTGACAAACAATCCACCTAAGGGTAGGGCAATTAGACACAAACGCTGGCAGAAAAGACTCACTAGTCTGGTAAGGCTGCTTTTGTAGGAGAGACAACTCTGATTACAAACAACTGCCACCTTTTAGTTGGGTAAAGAAACCCAGCAGCAAGGAAACCTTTAAAATTGTTCATGGCAATTGGAAGTGACACCACATTACTCCAGGCAAATCAGATCTTTCTTTCGTTCACCCAAAGTATTGTCTCTATCTGAAATGTCGTTTCCTGTATAAATTTTACTGTCTTTTGTAATTCTTGCAGTGGCCCATATAGTTTTGTCTGTAGTGTTGTATCTATGGGCCAATGAATTTTCCTCAGTCTACTATATTCTGTGCGGTCTTGAAGTATGTGTTCAGCAGTCTGGGGTGCCTGTTCACATGTACATGTAGTTGAGGTGCCGATCTTGAATTTTGTATACATATGACCATGGAGTCGGTTGTGTCCTGTTCTGAGGCGTATAATGATAACTTGTTCACACCTACTCATATTATTAAAGGCATCCTGATTTGGGGTTTGTGGTCCTCTGATTGATTTGATTATGCGTTTCTTATGATGATATGCAATCAGTGCATCTGGTTGTGTGTCTGTTGAACCTTCCTTTGCCAACTGATCTGCTTTCTCATTTCCTGGTATTCCACAGTGAGATGGGATCCACTGCAGGGCAACCCTGTGGTGCTTGCAGAGTTCAGTCAATAAGGTCTGCAGATGTAGCTATTTTCTGGATTGTAGTGCCTGGAGTACTGATCTTGCATCTGTCAAAAACGCTACAGGCTATGGGATAATATTACTGTTCAGCAGTTTTTCTATTGCCAACTTTATTGCTTGTATTTCTGCATCATAATTGTGACAATATTTCCTTGTTGCTATTTTATTCATACCCCTAGTGTTATTTGGGTACTCTATTTATGCACCTGCTCCCCCATTCTTTACTGCATTCTGTGCTGATCCATCTGTGTACACACAAATCCATAGGTCTTGTGGGTATTCTTCATCCAGGAACAGTTATTGTTTTTTTGCTGTAGACTATTCGGTTCTTCTTTGACAACTATTCCTTTCACTTCTGTCCGTATTTGTATTGATAATCCTGATTCCTCTGTCCAGGGAGTCTGTTCAGGTATGGGCAGTAGGGGGTTAACAACTCTTGGCATGTCTGGTGTTTGTCTACTAATACGCTTGACTTGGTGGATAAAACTGCTTCTCTTAAGTCGTCCCAGTGCAAGATTTTGGAATCGGTCCTTCATTGGATGTCTCGGCATGCATGCACATTTTTCTGCCTGTATCAGCACCTTTGTGTCTCTCCGTTCTCTCAGTGCTGGTATCCTCCACAATTTCTCCATCTCCAATATTGGTGTTAATTTCATTGCTCCTGTGATGACCCTAAGTGCCTGGTTTTGTACTTTATCCAGCTCTTGCAGGGTGGGGTTTGATGCTGAGCACCATGCGGATGATCCATATTATAAATGTGGGCGTATACTCTGTTGGTAAACTTTACTGAGTATTTTCCCACTCGCACCCCACGTGGTTTCACACAACTTTCTTTCAATAGCCAACTTCCTCCTTGCTTTTAGGGTCGCCTTATTTATCTGCTGTTTCCAAGATAGTTTGTTGTCAAATGTAACTCCGAGATACGTAACTTGTATGTCTTCCTTCACAGGCTCATTATTTATGTAGATGGCTCATGCTTTTTGTTTTGGAGAGAGAGTGTAGTGCTGCATTTGTCTGTATTGATGCTGATACACCAACTATTTGTCCATGAATTCAGTGCATTCATAGCTCTTTGCAACAAATTGGAGACCACTGTTGCATACTCCTCTGTGCACCACATTATCAAGTCATCTGCATACATTGCCACTTTGATACCATGTGGTAGTTCAGTAACTAGGTCATTGATGCAAATTAGAAAAAGTGTTGGAGATAGTACCCCTCCCTGTGGAACGCCCTGGCGCAGTAAGACCTTCTTACTCTTAAGACCATCCAGTTGCACTGTGGCTCTCCTGTTATGCAGGTATGCTTTGACCCATTTGTACATCCTGCCATTTACTCCGTAATTTATGTTTCTTCAAAAGCCATTCCTTCCATACCTTATCAAATGCTTTCTTTAGGTCTATCCATGCTGCTAGTACCAGTTTCTTTTCTTGAAACTCATCCTCAATTTCCTGGGAAAGAAAGGTTGCCTTATCTTCGACAGAGTAACACTGTTTAAAGCTTGCTTGTTGTGGGACAAGGAGATTTTCACTTTCCAGGTACCATTGCAGTCTGAGATATTATTATACGTTCCATTGTTTTACACAAACAGCTAGTAAGGCTGATTGGTCGATAGCTGGATGTCGTTGAACCATCTTTTCCTGGCTTTAGTAATGGTATCATAATTGCTTCTCTCCATGCCTGTGGCACTCTACATGTGGCCCAACAAATATTGTAGATCTGCAGTAGCTTTGCTTTAGCTGCAGTTCTCAAGTTCTTAATCATTTATGTTGATACATTTTCCAGTCTGCCTTTTTGTAATTCCATCTGGAGAGAGTGCTGCTCTCCATGACAGCCTCATTTTGCCCAACTAAAAAGACGGGTCGGTGGTCGTTGCCTCCAAGTTGTTTCCCAACAATACGTGTAATATTCCAATCCAGGTCTGGTGAATGGAAATCAAGGTCTGGTGTAGATGTGGTATGCCATGATCTGGAATAAAATGTTGGTGGATCTGTTGTCTGGTTTAGCAGTATAAGCCCATTGTCGTCCTGCCAATTTTCAAGTTCTTCGCCTCTCTTGTTCATATGTTCATAACACCAGCTCTGTGAATGGCTGTTAAAATCCCCACATACAATTATTTTTTCTTTTAATGGAATTGTGTCTAGTGCTAGTGGGCGGTCACTCGGACAGTAGTAGTTAAGTAGGTGAAAGTCTGTATTTTCTGTCCTGAGGTGCAGTATTTGATATTCCGTCCCATCCATATACACTTCAAGCTGACATGCATTAACTCTTTTTTTTAATTAATTCAAATTAATGTTGTTCTTTACAAATGTCAATATTTCGCCGTTTTGTCTATTTTTCTCCCTGTCAGATCGGTAGCACTGGTATCCCCTAATCTTCAAGGCTATGTCGTTGTTTAGATGGGTTCCCTGCAAAAAGCATGTGCTTACTTGTTCTTCATGCAGGATATTTTCTAACTATCTTTTTACTGAACCCTTCTCTTTTGTTGCTGATGCCTTCAGCATTCTAGTGCATTATTTTAAGTGGTCTTAGTTTGGATTGGACAGAAGCTCAATTCTCTCGTCCCCTGACTCCACAGAGCGGTTGAGAAGGACATCCAGTAATAGTGGTTGGGCCCTTTCGAGGCTGAGGGCCCGGGGCTGAACACCGTGAGTGTCCATCACAGGGCGAGTGCCATATCGATTTGTAGTTATAGACATGCTTCCCATTGGCGTGAGTGCGTGGCTTCCTGATTGTTGTAGTGCGCCTTTTGGCTGGTTGCCTCCGACTTCAGCACTTAAACTTGCTAGAGCAGACTGTGGTCTTGCTCGGGTGTAAGAAGGCCTGGCCAGTCTTGGTTTTCAGTCCCCAGTGACTGTTAAGTCCCATCCCCACGACAAGGAGCTGGCCTTGATGGGCAAATCAGATGAAGTGTGTGCAGACATGGTTCCAGAAGGTCGCCGGGCAGGTACACACCTATCTCGCTCTTGTCGGCTGTCCTTCCTACATGTCCCACGGTGTATTCCTAACTTTTTCAATCTCAAAGACTAATTTTCTGTTTTCGTATAGACGATATCTAACGTATAAAAATGCTCAGGGCCTTAGTAACGGACCCCTTGTGTGTTTTCATTGTTCCTATCCGCATAGGAGACCAGTACATCAGGTATTTCGTAGTCACTAAACTCTGCAGGACGGTATAGACATTAAGGTTTATCCCCCAGATTTGAAACTTAATATGGCAGTCGTCGATGCTGGAGACATCCGTCTCCAAATTCAATCTATTTCACTAATCAAAGGTGGAATGTACTTGCCAGCAAGAAGTGTATCAACTTTCGAAGCTAACTAGAATTGAAACTGCGCCTGACAGAATGTCTTGCCTTGATTGAAAACCTTTACAAACAGAGAATAACAATATTTGAGCGTAGCTACGTTTTTATAATTAGTCCGCAGCTGGCAAGAGTATCTAGAAGTAAAAGCTCAACCTCCAAAACACTTTTCTTAACCCTATTTTCTTAAGCTTTTGGTAAAGTAAAGTATGTGGAAATAATCAATATAGTGGAGATATTAAACATTGATGGCAGGGATCTGCGAGCCACACACACACAAATGTGCTGGTAACAGACAGCAGCCATAAGAATTAGCAACCAAACAGGACAGTTCCAATATATAAAACAAGGAGTCAGACAAGGCTGTGTTCTGTCGCCGGATTTGTTTTCGCTTTACAGAGAAAATATGAGATCAATGGTAGATATAAAAGGAATTGAAGACAACGGTCGCTAGATAAACAATTTGCGATATGCGGATGACACAGACTTAATAGCAGAGACAAAGAATGAACTACAAGAAATGATAGGCATATAAGTAAAAGAAAGTAACAAGAAAGGTCTCAGTCTGAATAGTAAGAAAACAGAAGTAATGGTTATATTGAAGAAACAATCACCATCATGCAGCATAAAAATAAACAGAGCAAATATGAAACAAGTGCAACGCGTCAATTGCTTGGACACAACAATAACATCAGATGGAAGATGCACCACAGAAATAACAAGCAGAATAGTTCAGACCAAATTAGCATTTCAGAAAATGAAAAACGTCTTATGCAACAAATTTATGTCAATAGGAGTAAGAAAGAGAGTTCATCGGTGATTTATAGAGCCAATTCTGAACTATGGAAGCGAATCGTGGACAGCAAACAAACAAATTAAAAGACGATTAGATGCCACAGAGATGGGATTTCTCAGAAGAATGTTGAAAGTTCCCAGATAACTCAAAAGATCAACGAGGAAGTTCTCAAAGAGGCCAACACAAAAAGAAAGCTACTAAAAAACATCAGAAAGAAACAAACAGCATATTTCGGACACAGCATGAGAAGAGGAAAGTTGGAACACTTGGTTACAACCGGCAAAATACAAGGAAAGAGAGATCGCGGACGACAAAGAGAAAAAAAATACTAGATAGCTTAGTGTCATGGCATGGCAAACAGTCAACAGCAGAATTGATATGATGCACTATAGATAGAAGATTGTGGAAGGACATGATCGCTTACGTCAACTGGTATGGCACATGATGATTTTCTTAAGCAGTTTGTCACATACATTTTGTTAAATGGAAATTCTATAGGCGATCATGAACATGATATTCATACCAGGCTTATACAGATAATCAGTCCCCAGCAAATGGGTGATGAAGAATGATTCACTGGGCGTAAGGTACAAATCACAGTACTACTCAATCCACTAAATACTAAAGTTATAAGAAGGTAATTACAAATCATAATCATAGAAATGAGCAAGTGAATTATGATTATCTAACTTCTATTCTCAGTCACTGTATTATAATATTGAGCTTGCTATTTTTGGTTAACCGCTGTCATTATTATTTATAGCTGACACTATAACTAAATGAACAAACAATTTTACTGCTTTACTTTACCTGTAATGGCTAAACAATTAGAAATGCAATTGATCAAAAACGATACGAGGTTCATTTGAAAAAAAAAAGATAATATTAGACCGACTCTGCCGTTGAACAGCTTTCTATTGAACATAGCATTTTAAGATGTTACCATAGAGATAGACATTATCCCCCTTATACATTTCAATCCGGCTAAAAGAACGATGCCTTGGGCACTTACATATGAATGCACCGCATTCATAACGATTGTTTTTTAGCAGTGCATTTTGGTGCTTCGATTGCCGCAAGAGATGTCGGCCACGTATGGGGCTGATGTGCGACAATATGAGGAGTACCTAAAATGTAGGTGGGTCGTTAGGTTGCTTGCGTTCGCCTGATGACTCAAGGAATACACCTCTTCATCCGCACTCAAAAGGATGCTAAGTGGGCGTGTCTGCGTTGTGGTTTGCAGTATAACTGTGATATTTGCACCTTTCGGCCCAACACTTCCGACTTCAGAACGGGCCATTTAGGTTGATCTGAGTGTCAGTTTCCAGCTCAGAATTAGCCGCCTTGACGGTCATGGCAGCTGCCAACATCGAGTAGAGGCTACTTACCCTTCTGTTCCAGGGACTAGTCCTCGCACCAATCGAGTATGCCCTGGCAATTCTAACTGTCAATAAGATCCATTGTCAGGCTGGAGAAAATACAGATTGAAGCTCATCATCATCGAGTGCCTTCTCCGCAACGAAAGTTGGCTACCATGGATCGCCATTCTACTCTGTTTCTTGCTTTGATGGTGCAGGCTGTCATAGATTGACTTGTCCATCTTTTGATGTTACTCGTCCATGTTAGTCTTGGTCTGCCTCTTTTACCTTGTATTTTCCCTTCCAATATTACTTTCAGTAGGCTGTTGTCTTTTAACATGCCCCAAAAATTTCATTTGTCTTGTCTTAATTGTATTTAGTAGTTCTCTTTTTATTGTCAGTTGTTTTAAAACTTCATCGTTTGTTATCTTTTGTTTCCAGATTGAAGCTATGCATATTATATTGGGGTATACGAGAGACACTACATGTGTAGCAATTAGGCATCTTCTTGACTTTCCAACCGTGGATGACAAGATTAAAATCTGGAGGGCACGAGCATACCTGAATTTAAGTGTAGATAAGAGCATCCATTGCATCATGAGCTTAACACAGTGGAAAGGTGTCAGACTAAAATAAGGCAAATCATAGGTGGGCAGAGCAGAAGATGTCATCAAACAGGTCTGTGGGCTTACCAATGTCAACGCTGTCGAGGAGTGGATACCGGTGCCTACGTCATTCAGGGGGACATTATCGTGTATTGTCACAGTCGACAGTAAATGTAAGGAACATAACTCAGTCGTGGTCATTTCGGAGGTCCACGGTCTCATCTGGGATAACACCGATGAGAAGATGCAGTCATATATACAGACGGATCTGCAATACGACACCAAAGCAGTGCATGGGCATATACATCACGTTCGGCAGACAGAATAGTCAAAAAATACAGTAGTGCATACGTTAAGACCACGAGTAGCATGACGATGGAGGTGATGGCAGTGACCAAGGCATTCATCTGGATAGTCATAAGACTACACCCACGCCTGCACTGAGCGATTCGATGAGCATGATAAAAAAAGTGGAGGCGGGCTCTGTACGCATGCAATGGATAGAGTTATTGTAGACGTCAAAAATACGTAGGGTCACCTTTGTCTAAGGTCCCAGGACACGCGGGAGAACGGGTAAATGAAAGAACGGTTGGCTAGTTGCGGTATTGTTGAGGACGGTCAACCAATGGATCGGGCGGACATCATCAATGCCTCCGAGGTGTGGGAAGGACACCGGACTTCGCCAAGCATGTGTCCACGTCACTCCTTCAGATGAAAGAGATGGGAGTTAGATTGGCACAGCCAGAAACGAAAAACTCAGTGGGCGTGTAAGAAGACTTATCAACCAACATCTGGATACTGCACTACTTTGATGCCCCGCAAATAACTCAATAACTACTATCTGCTTCTGTTCATAAGCTGCCATACGTGTCTGCTTCTGTTCATAGACTGCCATACGTGTATGCTTCAGTTCGCATACTGTTATATGTGTCTGCTTCTGTTCATACACTGTCATATGTGAATCTGTTTAGCACGTGCGCTATGTGACTGCAGTCAGGCAAGTGAGCCCATGTGCTTCATTTGCCATAAGCTCCCGCGCAGAATACTCCAGAAGGATTACGGTACATCCCCTCCCTAGTTTTATCATACGCGAGATTATTTACGTATGAAAGTCTCAGCCAACCGTGAAGAGTCCTTGTATACATTTTTATCTCTAAACACCAAACGTTCTGCTCAGTAAAAGTAAAGTACCCCCGTCAGGCCAAGTGGCGTATAGGGAAATATGGTGTTCTTCTTCTTCTTTTCTCTTTCACTGATACCTAAAAGGTGTCGTGATTTATATCATTTGTCGTTCTTGTGCTGCTCGAATTGTCAGAATTAGTGATTTTCCTTTGTTGTTACATGTCTCTGTCACTGCTTCTATCCATCTTCTTCTGGGTCTTCCTCTTGGTCTTTTCCCATGCATTCTCGAGAAGAACGCCCTTGTTGGTGATCGCACACTTCCGGTGTGTGACTGTGCTGGCAACACGACACAATTTTCGATGGGAGTCAAATTTAAGTTATAAGTGAATTTCAATGCCCGTAGAAACAGAAATTCAAGCGTTCTTGTGCTAATATGGTGTTAGTGACCCTATATTTTACAGACCTTCAGCACATGATTTTTGGGGTAATGTGGTCAGTATTACGCCCGTGCTGCTTTACTTTCCCAGAAAAAAATCCGGTACCCATTTAAGGCTGGGTGAACCCGGAAGCCGTCGGTTGGGATCGAACCCTACCCCTTGTCCGTGGTAGTCCAGTTCACTAACCACTGAGCTATCGCGGCTCCCGTTCTGCTCAGTGATTGAGAATAATTATCTGTAAAGTTTTAGATTTTAAATCCACACCAAGCAGATTTGGCATCGTATTTGGGGATGTGTGTCGTAACTTTCAGAACCACTCTAGCCTGTTTTAAATTCGAGGAGAGAGAAATCACAAAAATGGAGAGCTGGAATTGAGTTATTTGCATGTCATCATCATTGCACTCCGAACATGTCCATAGGTGCTCAGATCACCTCCTCAGCAAGTCTCGCAGTGTCCAGCGACTAACGACTCCAGTTCTGTGTTGATTTATAAGTCTTTTAACACGCCCACTAATTTTCAGACCTTCTCCCATCAATTAACTGACTGTGGAGGTTCTCCAGAACGAGTTGACTGTGTGGAGGTTCTCCAGAACGAATTGACTTTGTGGAGGTTCTCCAGTGTAAATTGATTATGTGGAGGTTCTCCAGGACGAGTTGGCTATGTGGAGGTTGTCCAGGACGAGTTGACTATGTGGAGGTTCTCCAGAACGAATTGACTTTGTGGAGGTTCTCCAGTGTAAATTGACTATGTGGAGGTTCTCCAGGACGAGTTGACTATGTGGAGGTTGTCCAGAATGAATTGACTTTGTGGAGGTTCTCCAGAGAAAATTGACTGTGTTCACCCAAAGAGTATGAGATCATGCGAGTAACACAGATGATGTGCCAGAACGGACAGAAGTACCAGAGTTATGTGAGATTTGAACTACTCACAAAATCAATCACTTAAATACCAACCTATTTCACCAGCTGACTTACAGCTTACCCTTTTACTTTTAGGATTTTGCTGTTAGTTGATGTCATTACTATAACAAGAATTAATTTAAAACAAAAATTATAATTTTCAGATGCAAGTAAATGACCACAAATCACAGCTCTTTATTCCTCTGCTAGTGATACACAATAGATAAAATTACAAAACAAATAAATTTTCTGACTCAATGAAAACTCATGCAGAAATAAAAACTTATTACGGCTTAGGAGTAAGTTTCAAATGTCTTTATTTAATAAACATAACTAGTACTACAAAAACAAAACAACCCTCAGCACCTCAATTTGCATTATGAAAACTCAGTTTGTGTAAAGTACTAACATTGGTTCTTTGGTTATGGAAGGCCCCGGTCTCACAGCAAACGAATTAAAATTCATAATTGCTCAACCGCCCATGCCAGTGGAATCATCCGAATTACTAACTCATCTCCCAAACAAAGAAAGATAGCTGTAGCCCTATCATAGCAGTCTCAACACACGCCAAAAGACATTAGGTGAAACCACACAGAAAGTGAACACAGCCAACTGTTCCCTGCCATACGATATCATCATTCATCGTAAACAATTGGAATATTGAAACGTGATTAAAACAGATGAAACACACAGCTCACGGTGTGCACAGAGCACCTAACTCAGTAGCTCCTGCAACAAGCCAGAGTACTAACATTGAAATTTCAGAAGACAGTAATGAAAACTGTTATGAGTGACAGCAAAACTGGCTACATTATAGATTTTGATAGCCCATACTGGAGCCAAGTCGATCAACTACTGTAATGTTTAAGTAGTAGCAAAGATGGCTATAAAATCAGTGGAATAGTATAAGCAAACATCACATCTTCCATAAAATGTTTGATGATGGCAGAATTAGAAATGTGGATTTCACAATTAGATAGTAATTCCTGGTAAATCAACTTGCTACAATGGAAGAGCAAAGATAAAGAGAAATGTGCTGAGATCAAATGCACTCACTGGCTTCAAATAAAAGTATAGTGATCTTCTACACCCAAACTCTGCAAACACCATCACCATTGAAACAAGCAACACCAGAAAAGCAGAAATATGTTTTGTGAGAAGATCTCAAAAATAAAAAAATATAGCTGTATTCTAAGATATAAGAAAAGCCTAAACAGTTTCAATATGTGCTGCCTTAGGAAAATATGAACATCAAATAGCAGGAAAAAATCCTTTAAAGTTCCGTTCATGATAACACTCGACAACGCAGATTAAAGCCTAATGTGGTTGGGAAATTTTGAAAAATTGTTAGTAATCATCATCATCAGGTCACATGTACTTTGCAGAATGTTTCATTGACTCCATCCCGTCTGAAAGAATGTCCCTAGCCCAGATCTCCCACTTCTTCTGTTGTCATGTTTAAGAATGATGTCTTGAAACCACCTTTTCAACTGCCCCTGATGCATCGCCCAGAAACCATGCCTTCCATTATTATTCTTTCCAGCCAGTGTGTCTTTTGACGTGGCCATAGTACATTAATTTTGCTCAGCAGAATGGTGTTTAAAAGCCAGTTCTTTTTAATATTTAAATCCTCTGTCTTCATTGCTTATTTTTTCATTATTCAATGTATCTTAAGGATTTTTCTGTTGTTTTTAGTTTTGAATGAACTGATTTTCTTCCTTGACATTTGCAAGATTGTCCATGATTCACAACCTTGTCTTGGTATCAGGATGATACAGATTTTCAATATTTTAAATTTTACTTGCTTATATTGTGTCACAGGTTAGTAATCTATCTATCTATTGACCTTTCGAGCCGTAACCGGCCCATGGGGCGTAGACCAAGATACACCTTCTCCTATATGAATTTTTGTTCTAGCAGTTTTCTTTTAAAGATATTTTATCAAATCTCGCCATCTGTCTCTGTTCTGTGCAAGCAGTTCTATCTCATTGAGGGAGCCGATTCCTGCTGCTCTTGCCTCTCTCATCAATGTTCTTCTCAGTGTCTCCCTGGGTCTTCCTCTTTTTCTTTTACCTGTTGTTTCCCATATGAGGGCTTGCTTTGCTATTCGATTATTATCTCTTCTCATCACATGTCCAACGTATGACCATCGTCTTTTCTTTATTACTGAAGATATTAGTGGTTGATTGGCGATTTCTCTAATTTCCTCGTTTGTTTTGAATTCGTTCCATTCTATACCAAGTATTTTCCTTAGACATTTATTTTCGAATGCGTTCAACTTTGTTTCTATATCTCTTGTTGTTTTCCAGCTTTCACACGCATACGTAAGGGTTGATAGTACATTTGATTTGAATAGCCTAAGTTTTGTGTTTGTGCTAATGAGTTTTGATTTCCACAACTTTTCAAGGCTTCTGAAAGACATTGCTGCTTTAGCCAGTCTGATTCTAATTTCTTTGCTCGTATCCCCTTCTCGATCAATGTGACTTCCAAGATAGATGAAGTGATCGATCTCTTCTACTGGTTTGTTTTCCATGTATATTTTGTCACTTGTTGGAATTAAACTTTTCATGACTTTAGTCTTTTCATGATTGACCTCAAGCCCAATTTTGCTGGCTATTGATGATAGTTCATTTGTGTTTTCCTGCATCGTTTTTATCTGATTGCTGATGAGAACTATGTCATCAGCAAAGTCCAGGTCCTCCAAATGGTCTCCTTGTATCCATTCGATGCCTTTATTACCAGTGCAGCATTTCTTCATTATGAAGTCCATAACAATTCCAAATAACAAGGGCGATAAAATACATCCTTGTTTAACCCCAGTTTCTATTGGGAAACATTCGCTCAGTCCTTCCTCTGTTCGAACTGCACATGTGTAACCATCATACATGTCTTTGATAATATTTATGATTTTTGATGGTAAGCCATATTGCTTCAGAATTTTCCACAAAGAATCTCTATGAATACTATCAAATGCTTTTTTGAAGTCGATGAAGTTAAGTACAAAAGGTTTTTGCTTTTCAATGTGTTCCTCCAATATAAGTCGTAGAGTGAAAATGTGGTCAAGACAGCTTCTCCCTTTTCTAAACCCAGCCTGTTCTTCATGCATTACTGTATCTATTGAATCCTTTATTCTATTTAGGATGATTTTACAGAATAATTTTGAGGCAACTGACAAAAGTGTCACGCCTCTCCAATTGTTACAATCTCTAAGATTGCCCTTTTTTGGGATCTTAACAATGATTCCTTTTTTCCATTTATGAGGCGTCTTCTCTGTTTTCCAAATGATGTTGAACATTTTTTGGAGATGTATTAAATTATGGCTATCAATTGCCTTGAGGATCTCAGCTGTTAACTTACCCTCTCCAGCAGCCTTGTTATTGGTCATTAGCTTTAAGGTGGTTTCTATTTCACTCAAGGTGAAGTCATCTAAATTTACATCTAATTCTGCTGCTGGTGTTTCAGCTTCAAAATCTATTAAACTGTGAGGTAGTGGACGGTTAAGAATTTCTTTGAAGTGTTCCGCCCAACGGGCTTTTATGTCTGCGCTTGTTGTTAGCATTAATCCAGATTTGTCTAGAATTGGTGTTCCACTGGATGTATAGGTGTTTGTCAGCATCTTTTGTACAGTATAAAGAGTTCTGCTGTCTCCTGTAATTGCAGCTGTCTCTGCTTTCTCTGCCAAGTTGTCTATATAAGCTCTTGTATCTCTTCTTGCCGAACTTTTCACTTTGTTGTCTAATTCTTTGTATGTTGCTTTTGCCAGAACCTTTCCAAGATCTGTCTTTACATTAGTCATGGCTCTCTTCGCTTCTCTTCTTTCTTTGATGTATTTCCATGTGGTGTCTGAGATCCAAGCTCGTTTTTCCATTTTCTTCAGTCCAGCACTTGCTTCTGCTGCTGTCACATCCACAAATAAATGATACATAGAAAGTGGCTCGTTTTTCCATTTTCTTCAGTCCAGCACTTGCTTCTGCTGCTGTCACATCCACAAATAAATGATACATAGAAAGTGGCTTGCTAACAGACCAAAAGTGAGATGCAAATATGTACCTAATACCTTCTTTAGTGAAACAGAATGGGTGTGCTGTCAGAAGATTGTAGAATGACCAAAAAAATGAACTTTTGAAATTGAGGGAAAAAAGCCAAAATTGCAAGATGAAGCAAAAGAAAATAAAAAATGTTACAGCCTAAATGTACCATACTCATTGTGCTACTGGAGCTGTTATTTCAATGTTGAAAGAATCAGCAATTCAACTAATCTTACTATAACTATTGTCATTTGTTTGGTCATTTTTCTCTGTGTTAAATCAACAATACAAGATTTAACTCATTTGCTATTGAACATGGTTATATTCAGTTTGTAACTCTTAATTTACCTTCACAATTGACTGTTTCTGTCAGTATAAAAGTAGCAAAGAAATACATATTAATCTGGTCAAAAAGCTGCTTTACACATAACTGTTCTAAATGAATGAACTTAATCACAAACTCTGTTTTATAACAATTTTGTATTCAATAATAGCATTAATATCTCAGCTTTCTGTTGATTTCTTGTGCAGTATAGCTTGTCTGTGCCTCATTTTCTCTAAATGGTAATTTTAAGGTTCTTTTATACGCATTAAAAAATGTAGAATCAAATCTTTTTAACATTTTAAAACTTGCTAAATAAATTCTTTCTTTTCAGCACAATGACCTCAAAAGAAGCAAACATGTTTCCAGTTTGATGAAGGCTATCACCATCCTCCACCAAAGCCTCTGAAAAACAAACAAAAAAAATAGCACATTAATGCTTGGTGTTAATGGATATATTATTCTGTGACCAACAGCACATTTTTGTGTGATGTGGTTGATGTCATGGCAGGCTGCCTTTCTTGATCCTTCCCACAACATTAGAGGTCACATAGGGCGTGCAGTGTTTTTCGCCACCCATCTCTATTCTGGGTGGGATGGTCAATCTTATCTAATGAGCCTAAGCCAACTTTGCTTCTGTAATAAGTGTTCTTTTTAGTGTCTCTTTAGGTCTTCCTCTTTTTCTGTATCCTGATGTTTCCCATAGAAGAGCCTGTTTTGGAACTTTCTTGGTGTCTCTTCTCAGCACATGTCCGACATATGTCTATCTGATTTCCTTAATTGTAGATGAGATCTTTGGTTGCATGGCCATTTCTCTTATTTCAATATTAGTCTTGAATTCATTCCATTGTACACATATTTTTCTTAGGCATTTGTCTTCAAAAGCATTAGTTTTTTTTTCAATCTCTTTTGATGTTTTCCAGCTTTCACATGCACAGGTAAGTGTTGATATGTTTGATTTGAATATTTTAAGTTTGGTTTTCTTGCTTAGTATTTTTTACTTCCATAGTTTGTCCAGGTTTTTAAAATTCACTGCTGCTTTTGTTATCCTGCTTCTGATCTCTTTCTTTGTTTCACATTCTTGATCTATATTATGACCAAGATATATATCGCGGTCTACTCTTTCCAATGCCTGGTGTGTGAGATATATATTGTCCTCTGGGGTATTCAAATACAAGGCGTGTTCAAATGCAACCCAAATGATTCTATTCCAATGCAGACGTGATGGCCTCGGTAACAAAATGGTTCAATGAGCAACCAAAGTAATTTTTCTCTGATGACATCCACTGTCTACCCAAGCAAGTTGGATGTACATCTAAATGCCTATGGCGATTTTTCTAAAGAACCCTGATGAGTACTTTTTTCATAACAATTGCTTTATTTAATTCTGCCACACTTGCTGATGTACATTACTATATTTATAATAAAGCCACTGGGATAGGTTTCATTTGAACATGCCTCATATATTTGACAAACACTTTATTGATCACTAGTCAATAAGTATCAGACAATTATCAGTAGAAAAACAAAAATTTTGCACAGAAGAGTTTCTGTTATTCTGTAACACATACAAGACCAGTAACCGAGACATCGGTTTACTAATGAAGCTCTATCGGACCAATAACTGACACATCAGATCTGACAGGTATAGTTAAATATTTTATTCATTAAGACCCAATTTTGGTTTTATATCCATCAATATTTACCTAGATGTATGATAAGAAACTTCCAGTAAATTCTGGGCATGGTAGGTACTGTAGACATTCACAAATTTGTAATTTAAATTTGTTTTTATTTCTAACAAATAAATGTCACGCACCCTACTACTATTCCAATGGATAAATTTCATTATTTGTGGACATAAATGCATAACAAATCTGTCTTTTTAAGGACTTTAGTTTACTTTGTGTAAAATTTCAAGGAAAATGGATAGCAAAATTTCTAGTCATAGGAAAAAAGAGATATGTTGTCTGGTCCTAACCTAAAAAATTGGGTCCAGAAAGAGTTAAGTATTAAAAATGTGCAACTGAGATAGTAGTGCCTGAGTCAAATATTCAGTATGTGCCTGTGTTTGACATCCTGAGTTGTTTTAATGTTCCAGATTTGTTTAGTTTCTTCAAGACCAATAGGGCTTATGTTCTACAGCAGCATGGCCACTAGTGACCCCTTTCTAAAGTTTCATAATCATAAATTTAAAATTATCAGTCAATCAATTGTCTGCAGGTTCTATAGTTCACACAGATAATACTTTTGACAAGATTCAAGATTAGAACTACTTCTACAAAAACTTTCTTAAGAAAATCAGGCTGTAGATGTGTCCAACATTCTCATGGGGGAGATTTTCTTTCTCTTTAGCATTTGTGTTTTGATCATGCAAACCTGACAGTGGCCTACAGTATGATGGAGGGGTAGGAATAATAATATGACACAAGATGAGCTAGTCACATGGTCAGTACTTATTGTGTGTGAGCTAATTTTTCCTTAAAACTACACAGTGGTTGACACACTCCATGTGACAGGATCTTGGTTTGATAAAAGAGTTTTCATAGCGTGGATGCTGACCAAGGCTGGTGAACCCACTCTGCCAGTGGTTTCTGTCTGGTGTTCCCCATAGTTTCTCTTACTCCTGATGGTAACTACTAGGCAGCAGTGGTTTGCTTTTTGAGGTGTCCTTCCCCATGGACAGAGCTTTAAATGCAGCTCATGCTCACATGTCATTCTATTCCATGATGCAACAGTAACACCCAGCCTGTCTTGTTAGGAGAAGTGACTTCCATCTGATCTTTAGCTCATACAGTCAGAGCTGTTTTTTTTTTATGCATGTCTATTATTGTGTTGATTCCTAATCCTTCCTGTGGGTCTTCCCCAACTTTGTAGTTTAGCAGCATTTCCATCTTGCTGCGGAGAATGCTTCTAAACTTGTTTTGCAGGTGTTTGGAGCGATGTTTAAAGCTCTTTCTCATTCGTCTTGTGGTGATTGTATCTTGAAATTTTGGAGTGGCCCGGATGGTTTGGCACATGAGGAGTTCTTCTCTGTGTGTCAGAACTTTCTCCTCACTTCTGTGATCCAGGGATTGTATCTTCATGTGTTTCTCTAGGGTCTGGATTGAAGTGATTTTCATGCCTCCATGAGTCTGAGGGCTGTGTTTTGAGTTTTCGCTAAGATCTCTCTGTGTTGCTCTTCGAGGCAGTGGCCCAGGCTATGTCATATTCAAGAGTACGCATGAACATGCCTGCACGTGCAATTTTGAAAATCCTGCTGTTTGCTCACCAGTCTGTACCAGCCAGCTTCTTTATGAGTGATAGCTTCCTGATTGTTTTTCTCTCTCCTTCCTTTAGGTGTGGTTTCAGGTAGGTAGCTTGTCCGAAATATGGAATGTGAATTTGGGTTACAGCGAACGACCAGAGATTCTCCAGATAACTGGAGATTCTAGCGTGAGTAGGTCAGAAGGAATTTCATTTACTACCATAGTGACAGTTTTACCTTAGAGACTTCAAATATAACAAGAATCGGTTTCAATGACAACTTTTGACAGATGCTAAAACAAAAACAAAGCTATACAATTATTAGAAGGCACCTATCTGAAGGTGACCAATAGATTAAGACTAATTACCATTGGGAATTATTCAGAGTCTTAGATATGAATGGTACCAAAAAAATAAAACTACAAAAGCAGATATCGAGAAAATTTCAAATGGTCTTAAAAACAGCCTATACAGACAGCATGCAGTTTTTAGTTACAGCCAATCTATTTTTTAGTTTCGGTTTGACAGCTCTCTCTTTTTTTTTAAGTTCAGAGATGGAGTTTTGGAGCGTAGTGAGCTAATTCTTTGAAGTTCTCATTTTTTACTATTTAATTACTTGTCTGCTTGTAAACTCGTTACTTTTTTATCCTCCCAACACCAATTGACATCGCATAGGGCTTGTAGTGTTTCTGCCACCCATCTCTGTTCTGGGAGAGATAGTCAATCTTAGCCAATGAGTACATGTCTGCCAACTTTGCTTCTTTTAACCCTAGATTACAATACCTTAAGTAAAAATTACCACAACAAAAACACAAATTCTTCAAAATTTGACATTTTGCTATGTTTAGACATTACCCACTTCTGTGTACCTTCTTAATTACCACTTCCGGTGTCTCCTAAATGTTTGATTTGTTTTCATTGTTGTTTTTTTTATTTTTAATTAGATTTCATGAGATATGATATATATGAGATATGATATATTCACCAATTTTCAAGAAATTTGTTGCTTTTCCTTTTTTTTTTTTAATAAACCTTTTTTGCTGTGACCAAAGAAATTTCCACTGCCATCAAACAATTCTTTGTAACTCAAGAAATGCAGAGAATAATGCTATGTGGTAGTCAAACATACAGATGAATTATGGTGTCTGTACCGACTGAAATCTCGTCAGACCTCTGAGGTGATATTCAGGTTATAAATCAACCCGTGAGAGGAAATCCATGTTCCTTGTGTCTGTCCTAGTGTAAACTTACAACTGTGTGTTGAAAAGTTCAAAGAAAACACTATTTTTAGAGCTCCTAGTAATTTTTTTTACTACAGTACCGTAAACACGTCAGCCACAGTTAGGTATCATAATTTAGGGCAAGTCTTTTTAGTGTCTCTCTAGGCCTTCCTCTTTTTCTGTATGTTTACCATAGAAGAGCCTGTTTTATCTTTTCTGAACACATGTCTGATATATGCGCCCAATCCTTTCTTCCTAATTGTAAGGTGACCATATTTTTTAAATCCCATTCCGGGATGGAATAATTTTACTTCAATTTTCCACCAATAAAATTACATTTCTTCTTGCTGTCATTTTCAAGTGAATAATACATACATTTTAAAACATCTAATAATATAGACCTACAATACTCTATCTGGATAATCAGGAGATAAAAAAAAACAGTGATACTCACTTAAATTGAAGGTGAAACAGAGATGCTGTACTTTTCAGATGAGTGAATTTTCTGTAAAATGTCCTTCTTTGTATGCAGCATCTTATAAAATTCGACACATGTTCCCTCATAGTTCACTTTGGTGATCAACATGGCTTTTAAAGTTTCAACACCTAGTTGTGTTTTATCATTCGTCCACAAACTGTTCATCAGAGAAAACACACGTTCTGTTGCAGCATTTGTTCCAGGTAGACACAAAAAGAACTCTACCAACTTCAGAATATGTGAAACGGGCACATGATTGTTTCTGAAGTGGGAAGCTAGTTCAACCCAACGCTGCCCTGGTAATGTTTTATTAAGACTCCACTCACTAATTTTTTGTGAAGTAACGAACTGTTTCATGTAGACATATTCGTCATACATTTCATTTTCTGGAAAGTCGACTGAAGGCACTGTTTGACTCACTAATGATGAAGACTTCTCAATATCTTCCCAATTTGGTGTTCTGTTCAGCATTACCCAGCTGTAAGACTCTAGGTTTTGAAAATTATTTGCAGTCCATTTCTTCAAATAACTTAAAGCTGTTTCATAAAATGAAGAAACACTGGCGTTAAACTTTTTCACATCATCACGTGGAAATCCTTCCATTTCCAGCTTTTTAAGGATTATCTGAACTCTTGATGGCAAGAAGCCGTCTTCCAGCTTGGACTCCAAGATAGCTTTCAACCTATTGATGTTGTCAATGACTTCAAATACAGTGACCATCTGTCCCTCTACTTTCTGCACTGCTTCGTGGAAAGAGGATGCCTGACTGTGAACCAAAATAAGCCATGCCTCAGACAGTGGGTTTTCAAAGAATTCCTGTATAAAAACTGGGCATCTGTCTTGAGATTGAAAATATGATTTTAGAGGCAGGAACATGTAAAGAACCCTTTCAACAGCAGGCAAGAGCGCAAGCCACCTAGTTTGTGC
This sequence comes from Megaustenia siamemsis, assembly GCA_032433765.1. Classification (NCBI taxonomy): domain Eukaryota; kingdom Metazoa; phylum Mollusca; class Gastropoda; order Stylommatophora; family Ariophantidae; genus Megaustenia; species Megaustenia siamemsis. Next base: position 42,829,584 of record JAVIAB010000117.1, on the reverse strand, counting down.
ATAACCTAAAATCATCTGGAAGTCTGTGTCGACAAACTGACAAAACTCCTTGAGACTTTCAACTCTAACTGTGTATGATTTGAAGTACAGATAAATTTTTGCAATAGTCATTTCAACATCAACAGGCAATACGTCTGCAGCTGCTCGAACAGTGTTGTGGAAAATATGGCAAGCACACCCAACACCTATCAAACTATGTCCAAGGTTTTCTTTCAGTTTTGTGAAAACATTGTTCTGTCCTTTTCTTTCAGCGCCCCCAAAATTAGAATTTGTGTTGTCTGCACATAATCCAACTACTTTCAGTTCTAAACCATTTTCAGTTAGACAGTCAATAAGAAAACTACTTACTATATCAGATGTTTCACCCGGCAATGACTTCGACTCTAATATTTTAACTTTCAGTCCCTTATTGCGATCAAAGTATCTGACAAGCAAAGGAAAAATCTTGATTTCTTTGTGGTTGGAGGCATCTGTCAGTATGGAGATAAATGTTACGTTTTCTAGGTCACATCTCAACTCGTTTAGAGCATGGGGTGTGAACACATTCCGAATAATAGCTTCAGTTTTCGTACGTGCACAAGCAAATTTTGGTTCTAAAGTAATTTTGATGTGCAGTCCATAGATCTAAACGTGTGATTGTGCATCACTGTATGATATGCAAAGGCACCTTCTGTAGCAGCTAACTGTTCTTCTTTGTCACCAACCTGTTCAGCTCGAAAAAAATTTGTCAACGACGAGCTTGATGCAGCAGTAGCGACGGCTCTCTTATGTTTATCACTATTTATGTGGCTCTTAATATCACCACGTCCACTATGGTTAATAGTAAACCCGGATGAACATATATTACATCTTACAGTGAAGTCTGATGACGATGTAGACTTTTTTATAAAAGGGTATTCCTTTTGTAAATCTTGATTAAAACTACAATTACGCATCGGTGCCATTTTTTGCGAAAGTGAAAGTGAAAGTTAGTAACACAACGAATATATACGAGATTTTAAACTAGGAGCGCATTCTACTGTTTTGATATTAAACAAAATTGTCTATACAGCAACGGAATAATATTTTTTTTAAATTGAAGAAATGTAGGCCGTATACCAAAATGGCAAAATTGGTAAACATTTGTGTCCCAAATTATTTTTTATCAAATCCGGGACAAAAGCTAAAAAATATGCCAAAATCGGGACAAAACCGGTACGGCAGCTAATCCGGGACAAAGGTTAAAAAAATGTCAAATTCCGGGACCGTCCCGGACAATCCGGGACGAATGGTCACCTTACTAATTGTAGATGAAGATAAGATTGTTGGTTCCATGGCCACTTCTCTTATCTCTATATTAGTCTTGAATTCATTCTATTGTACAGACATTCTATTGTATAGAAAGTATTTTTATTAAGCATTTGTCTTTAAAATGTAGTTTTTTCTCACTCTCTTTTGTTGTTTTCCAGTTGTCACATGCGTAGGTGAGGGATGTTAATACATTTATTACTTACCTATATGTTTATCTGTGTCTGTCTGACTATGAACCCTCTTGAGTATCAAAAGTGTATATTTTAATGGCACAGCAACAAATCAATATTTTTCAAAAGCATATCACACAGGATTTAATTCACTGTCTGAACTTACTTTTGTCCTCGCACTCCTCTCAGTCCAGCTGCACCACTAAAACGTCCTGCAAATCCAGCACTGAAGCCTCTTCTAGCACTAGAATTGAGCATCATCAATTGGCTTCTAATAGTTTGATTCAACCGGGCCTGCATCATCATCATCTCAGCGGTAACAGTTCGTGGAGTAATGGGGGCTGCCATGGCATGAATAAATAGGAAATGTAACATGTTCTATTGGCACGGCAATGTGAATTTTTAAATTAATGGTTATCTCTGCCCCTAGATCTCCTTCTACAACAATCCTGCTGAGGTCTTCTTTGACATACAAGCTAGTCACCAGTCAATGCCTGCTGTGGTCTTCTTTGACATACAAGCTAGTCACCAGTCAATGCCTGCTGTGGGTCTTCTTTGACATACAAGCTAGTCACCAGTCAATGCCTGCTGTGGGTCTTCTTTGACATACAAGCTAGTCACCAGTCAATACCTGCTGTGGGTCTTCTTTGACATACAAGCTTGTCACCAGTCAAAGTATGCTGAGGTCTTCTTTGACATACAAGCTAGTCACCAGTCAATGCATGCTGTGGGTCTTCTTTGACATACAAGCTAGTCACCAGTCAATGCCTGCTGAGGTCTTCTTTGACATACAAGCTAGTCACCAGTCAATGCCTGCTGTGGGTTTTCTTTGACATACAAGCTAGTCACCAGTCAATGCCTGCTGTGGGTTTTCTTTGACATACAAGCTAGTCACCAGTCAATGCCTGCTGTGGGTCTTCTTTGACATACAAGCTTCTTACCAGTCAAAGTATGCTGAGGTCTTCTTTGACATACAAGCTTGTCACCAGTCAATGCATGCTGTGGGTCTTCTTTGACATACAAGCTAGTGACCAGTCAAAGCATGCTTAGGTCTTCTTTGACATACAAGCTAGTGACCAGTCAAAGTATAATGTGGTCTTCTTTGACATACAAGCTAGTCACCAGTCAATGCTGCTGTGGGTCTTCTTTGACATACAAGCTTGTCACCCAGTCAAAGTATGCTAGGTCTTCTTTGACATACAAGCTTCATACCAGTCAATGTATGCTGTGGTCTTTTTTGACATACAAGCTTCTTACCAGTCAAAGTATGCTGTTGTCTTCTTTGACATACAAGCTTCTTACCAGTCAAAGTATGCTGTGGTCTTCTTTGACATACAAGCTTCTTACCAGTCAAAGTATGCTGTGGTCTTCTTTGCTATACAAGCTTGTCACCAGTAAAAGTATGCTTAGGTCTTCTTTGACATACAAGCTTGTCACCAGTAAAAGTATGCTTAGGTCTTCTTTGCTATACAAGCTTGTCACCATTAAAAGTATGCTGTGGTCTTCTTTGCTATACAAGCTTGTCACCAGTCAAAGTATGGTTAGGTCTTCTTTGACATACAAGCTTGTCACCAGTAAAAGTATGCTAAGGTCTTCTTTGACATACAAGCGAGTCACCCAGTCAAAGTATGCTAAGGTCTTCTTTGACATACAAGCTTGTCACCCAGTCAAAGTATGATTAGGTTTTCTTTGACATGCAAGCTTGTCACCAGTCAAAGTATGCTTAGGTTTTCTTTGACATACAAGCTTGTCACCCAGTCAAAGTATGCTAAGGTCTTCTTTGACATACAAGCTTGTCACCCAGTCAAAGTATGCTAAGGTCTTCTTTGACATACAAGCTTGTCACCAGTCAAAGTATGCTTAGGTTTTCTTTGACATACAAGCTTGTCACCCAGTCAAAGTATGCTTAGGTTTTCTTTGACATACAAGCTTGTCACCCAGTCAAAGTATGCTTAGGTCTTCTTTGACATACTAGCTTGTCACCAGTCAAAGTATGCTTAGGTTTTCTTTGACATACAAGCTTGTCACCAGTCAAAGTATGCTTAGGTTTTCTTTGACATACAAGCTTGTCACCAGTCAAAGTATGCTTAGGTCTTCTTTGACATACAAGCTTGTCACCAGTCAAAGTATGCTTAGGTCTTCTTTGACATACAAGCTTGTCACCAGTCAAAGTATGCTTAGGTCTTCTTTGACATACAAGCTTGTCACCCAGTCAAAGCCTGCATTTCTTTCCAGGCGTGGTCAGAAGCTATTGCTTCATTTTTACATCACAAGAACAGAAGGCCTTCTTCTTCAGCTTTCACCATTAAGTGGGTGTGAATGTGATATATTGCTAGTTTGGAGCAAGCTACAATATCTGCACCTTTCGGTCTGACAGATTCATTGGTAAGGTTATGAAGAAACCATGGATTCAAAGATAAAAATTCCCACAATCTGTGGCAAGATTTGATCTGGTAAAGTTAGTCTTGAGGCCAATGTCTTACCTCTAGATCTACCAGCCCCCTGATTAGGAGGCTAAATTTGATAATAGCCACATCACTTTAACTCTGAGAAAGGAAGAAGTGAAATCAAGGGTGTAATATATATATATATAACTTTGTCTTGCCATTTGATTTACCCTTCAATTACCAATTACAAATACTGACCAGAAGTTCATGTCCGCCTGAAAATGATGATTGTCATTTTTTTTTTTAATGTACAGCGCTTGATGATGCTAGGACATCACCCTGACTCCAAATCCGAACATATGAAACACAGTTAGTCACCGGACTATCCCTGTCGCACATCAAACAACAGACTGTAAGAACTCCCTAAAATGTGAATTTGTGAAATTATGATCCCTCCTGACTAACATGAACCTGCGGGAGTGAACCCGGTGCTGCAAAGTCATATACAAAACTCCATTCCGCCTTTCACTATTAGCGTACAGCCATTTTAGGCATATACAATCAGCCATTGTGATGATGTAGCACACACAAGGACTGCGCCCATAAAATTCCAATGACTCTAATAAATGCAGCCAAAAATGCACAAAAAGATGATGCACAATCTCTAAAGTGAAAACTGTGATTGACTTGGCAGAGCAGTCCATATTAATGAGTTGTAGCATGTAAATACTTGGCGTCAAACAATTCCAACGATGGCCTTGGAACAGCACTCAATGTGTTGATGTAAACCACATATCAACTCGACATGGGAAGGCCGCATTCACAAACTTGGACTTGACAAAGAGGAGCATTGAGATGTGTACGACTCTGCATCATTGGCAAAATTTGTTGAAGTGGATCATCAGATTAACTTTAACGCAGAAAATTGTATTGTAGGCTGAAAGTAATCAGTCCCCAAATGCAATTTCTGCAGCGGTCCAGAGAACATGAACCTTTTTCCACCATGTTGGAAATGGAAGTATATATGCTGTATGCTTCATAAAATCTGTAGTAGAAAGAGCCATAGAGGTCAAAACAGATCTATACCTATGTTTCATAGATTATACCAAAGAATTTAATAAAGTAAAGCATCAAGAAATAATCCCATTTTTAGAAGGCATAAATGTAGACAGTAAGGATCTAAGAATAATAAAGAACATGTACTGGCAACAAACAGCGGCCAAAAGAGCTAGAAATCAATTGGGAATGTTTCAACAAATAAAACAGGGTGTTAGGCAACATTGTGTACTGTCACCAGATTTGTTTAATATGTATAGTGAGATTATTTTAAGATCCACAAGGAACATGCCTAGAAAAACAATTGAAGGTTCATCAGGTATGCTGATGATAGTCTTAATCGCTAAATGTGAAAAACGAGTTACAAGAAATGATAGACATTATAATGAAGTAAAGTAAAAATGAAGACTCATCCTCAATAGCAAAATGATAAAAGTAATGATAACAAAGAAAAAGACATCACTGCAATGCACAATAAAGACAAGTGGAACAAATTTTAATAGGTAAATTAATTTAAACATCTGGGAACATTGTTAACCTCAGATGGTAGATGTACAACAGAACAGCGGTGAGATATAGAATGGCTCAGGCAAAAGCAGCTTTCCAAAAATTAGGAATTACTGTGCAATCCATTTTGCTAAAACTAGGGGGCGCATTAAATAAACAATAATTGTTTTTGCAGTTTTTACAGTGGCATGGCCGGGGTGGGGTGTGTGTCCGTCCCAAATGTAGGTTAGAAACACCAGAATTTTTGTCAGAGGAAGGACTTCGTTTGCATCATATTAATTTCTAATTTGGGTTAAAATGACTTAGGTCATTTCAGCTAAAAAGTGTGTTCAGAACAGGCGTGGCTAGGATAGAGGTTTTAAATAAAAGTATTATAATAATAATAGTCATAAAGGAGTCCAAGGTAATGAGAGACAACTGAATGATTAGCTTCACAAACACTTATAGTGATGGACATTAATTATGGACAAGGAAGATACTGGAATTAGTGATATCCCATCTGGATGGGTAAAAGTACAAGTAAAAAGGTTCCCTCAACATCTTGATAGGCGAAACGAGAACATGATATAAGTGACCATTTTTTCCATGACCAACCTTGGGTGATGTGGTCACTGTGATATCAAACCAGGCCCCCTTTACTTCCCAGAAAAATCTCTGGTACCCATTTTAGAGGCTGGGTGAACCCTGAAGCCTTGACAGTCAGAAAAAAATTAATCATATCTGGGAATCAACCCAGACCCTTCTAATCCGTAGGAAACACATGAGGATTTACTTGGATGAATGCGCAACTATTAGCAAGACTACATTCCTGAAGCTGCCCAATTTTGGAATCAAACAGAAAAGTGCAAACTGGGGGCATATAAAAGTTGTAATCATCCAGAAAGATGCTGAAATCAATAACTAATACTGTAATACTGACACATTCATACACTCAACATCTGTTGTTGAGAACTTATCACTTAACATCTTTAAGGCTATTCCAGATACTGTAAAGTAGATTCAGATATCAAGTCAAACTGATAAATCAACAGCTCCTAAAGTAAAACATACAGAAGGTAGAACAACTTATAATAATAATGTCAAGATTAATGCAGCATGATGTACTTTCCCCTTTCCATGGCAGAAATAAAATAAACTCTAATGAACAATCTATAGAACTATGTTTAGTCACTGGTTGTTTTTTTTTTTTGGGGGGGGGGGGCAACTTTTGGATTTTAGGAATTGTTCTAAATCAAGATACAGTACAAAATATGATACAAAGATACCAGAAATGAATGTAAAAGAGGGGTAATATAAAACCTGGAAACATTTTTGAACAGCAAAATAAACAAAGAGGATGGGGGAAAAATAGTTACTGAAAAAGTATCAAATACAGACAAGTGCAAAATAGCCAATGCTACATTACATGCTACAGTGATTTTACATTCTCAGAAGTATGTTGAAAGTTCCATGGACAGCTAAAAAGACCAATGAAGAAATTCTCAAAAAGGCCAACACAAAAAGGGAGCTCTTAAAAAAACATCAGAAAGAAACAATCAACATTTTTTGGGCACATCATGAGAAGAGGAAAGTTGGAATACTTGGTTACAACTGGCAAAATAAAAGGAAAGAGAGATTGCGGACGACAAAGAGAGAAAATACTGGATAGCTTGGTGTCATAGCATGAGAAACAGTCAACAACAGAACTGATATGATGCACTGTAGATAGAAGATTGTGGAAGGACATGATCGCCTACGCCAACCAGTATGGCACATGATGATGATTTTACATTAACCTATTTTTAAAATGATATATAACTTATCATTATACAAAGATTGACCAGTGTACAAACCTCCAAAACCAACACGGTTACCTCGGAAGTCAACACCACCAGAAAACTGACTGCTACCACTGTTACCCAAACACTGCCAATCCCTCTTTGGGCAGGCTGTTCAACACGGCCTCGTTTGTTTGCTGGTTGATCACCGATTTGCTGCTGATTCATGGTACGCTTCATAATTCGAGCAGTTTCATTTTTATCATCTCTGCGCTGATACTGTTTGTCAGCAACTTCTGTTGGCACTTGCTTCAAATCCCCAAGAGGTGGCACCACTTTCTCTAAATCAGCCTTTATTTCTATTACATGTAAAGAAACAATACCTGTATGTATGTTTGTACGTATGTATGTTTGTATGTATATATATATATATCACACCCTATGCTAAAATGTTCACTAGAAAAATTAACATTTCACTTTAAAATTAATTACATACATTATCTTACTTTTAGCTTTCTTAATATTACTCAGGGGGCCTCGGTAGCCGAGTTGGGAAAACCATCCGACTGGACTACCGACGTTCAGACAACCCGTGTTCGATTCCTGCTGGGAGCAGTGTGAATTGTACTCGTGGTTGGAAAAAAAAAAATACCCCCACGGTCGACCCAACCGTTGGCAGAAATGGGTACCAGGGTTTACCCTGGGAAGGTGAGGAATGTTGCCTCGCATTTGAGTTTCGATGCTTGGGGTGACACTATACAGAAATTTTCGAACATTTCTGGATAGGCGGCCGAGCATATATGGGTGTAAACTCTCGTGCTAAGGCGCCGGTTCAAGTCTTGTACTTTACCTTTACTTTAATATTACTCAAACTTAATCAGACACTTCAATCAGAAATTAGTTAGACTGTTATGTGTTTTGATTCTCCATGGAAGACTGTAATAACTGTTGTTTTTTTATTCAAGTGATTTTGTTGTTAAAGTATATGTTATTTTTCTGTCTAACTGACTAATGCTGACAGAAAAGATTGTCACATCACTATGGAATATATATGTAATTTACAGAGATAATCTGCTGCTAAAAATACTGTTGTGCAGATTTTGTTCTTATTATTAGAGTTCATTTTGTTATTATGTAACTGTATTTGATGTAAAAGGTAAAAGAGGCAGAACAAGGTAAAAGAGGCAGAGGCAGACCAAGACTAACATGGACGAGTAACATCAAAAGATGGTCAAGTCAATCTATGACAGCCTGCACCATCAAAGCAAGAAACAGAATAGAATGGCGATCCATGGTAGCCAACCTTCGTTGCGGAGAAGGCACACGATGATGATGATGATTTGATGTAAAAAAAAAACAACAATATATAACGAGAGAATAGTGATACGTAGATTAAGTGGGAATGTATTGGAACAAGTGCAGTCAGTTGAGGTATGCTAGACACGTCTGGGCACCACAGATGAGCAGATAGCTGACACGTTAACAGCTTCAAGTCAGTGGACTAAACTGCACATGTTTCAGTGATTATGGTGCTAGCAGTGTAGATTCTCCAGAGTGCCATGACAAACTGGTGGCCGACAAATTAACAACTTCCAGATACACTGATGTGAACTCACACAATGACTAAGATGTTTAATAAATTGATTAAAACCTTGGTTCAAAGCCAACTTAACACTGACAATAAATAAATCATCAATTATGATTTTGCTGTTCCTGAATTCAAAATGTTCAACTTGTATACAAAAACTGATATACTTCTTGTCCATTATTTGCCTGAAGGCTTGTATTCAAATGCTTGAATTTCCAAAAGATGGAGATGAGGGATCATGAGTTCATTATCTGTAGATTTTATTCACAAGAAAGCAGCAGATGGTATTATGATTCTTTGCTTTATTTCTGTTCCATTTTAACTGTAGAGAGTGCACATAGATTTTTTTTTTGTCTTTACTGATTTAGGAATAAAACATAAAATTTAGATGTGTACTGTAGCATGGCGTGATCTAAATGATCATGGAAAAGGCTATTAGAAATGTCTTATGTCAGGCAATTATAAACAAATCATGTCCTAAAAATGCTAAAAACAAATTAAATTCATGAAAAAAAAAAAAAAGAAAAGTCAAATAATATGTAAAAGTTCTAACAAAAATAAATATTCAAATATCTACATAGAAGAATTTAGTAAAGTCCAGCATGATCAGGTTGCATGTTTATAGCAGAATGTTGAATTCACCACAGCCTGTCTGAAAGAATCTCTGCCTTTAGCCAGATCTCCAACTTCTTCTATTGTCATGTTCAAGGTCTCCTTGATGTCTTGAAACCACCTTTTCCTTGATCTCCCCCTGATGCATCGCCAAGGAACCATCTATCTATCTATCTATTGACCTTTCGAGCCGTAACCGGCCCATAGGGCGTAGACCAAGATACACCTTCTCCTATATGAATTTTTGTTCTAGCAGTTTTCTTTTAAAGATATTTTATCAAATCTCGCCATCTGTCTCTGTTCTGTGCAAGCAGTTCTATCTCATTGAGGGAGCCGATTCCTGCTGCTCTTGCCTCTCTCATCAATGTTCTTCTCAGTGTCTCCCTGGGTCTTCCTCTTTTTCTTTTACCTGTTGTTTCCCATATGAGGGCTTGCTTTGCTATTCGATTATTATCTCTTCTCATCACATGTCCAACGTATGACCATCGTCTTTTCTTTATTACTGAAGATATTAGTGGTTGATTGGTGATTTCTCTAATTTCCTCGTTTGTTTTGAATTCGTTCCATTCTATACCAAGTATTTTCCTTAGACATTTATTTTTTAATGCGTTCAACTTTGTTTCTATATCTCTTGTTGTTTTCCAGCTTTCACACGCATACGTAAGGGTTGATAGTACATTTGATTTGAATAGCCTAAGTTTTGTGTTTGTGCTAATGAGTTTTGATTTCCACAACTTTTCAAGGCTTCTGAAAGACATTGCTGCTTTAGCCAGTCTGATTCTAATTTCTTTGCTCGTATCCCCTTCTCGATCAATGTGACTTCCAAGATAGATGAAGTGATCGATCTCTTCTACTGGTTTGTTTTCCATGTATATTTTGTCACTTGTTGGAATTAAACTTTTCATGACTTTAGTCTTTTCATGATTGACCTCAAGCCCAATTTTGCTGGCTATTGATGATAGTTCATTTGTGTTTTCCTGCATCGTTTTTATCTGATTGCTGATGAGAACTATGTCATCAGCAAAGTCCAGGTCCTCCAAATGGTCTCCTTGTATCCATTCGATGCCTTTATTACCAGTGCAGCATTTCTTCATTATGAAGTCCATAACAATTCCAAATAACAAGGGCGATAAAATACATCCTTGTTTAACCCCAGTTTCTATTGGGAAACATTCGCTCAGTCCTTCCTCTGTTCGAACTGCACATGTGTAACCATCATACATGTCTTTGATAATATTTATGATTTTTGATGGTAAGCCATATTGCTTCAGAATTTTCCACAAAGAATCTCTATGAATACTATCAAATGCTTTTTTGAAGTCGATGAAGTTAAGTACAAAAGGTTTTTGCTTTTCAATGTGTTCCTCCAATATAAGTCGTAGAGTGAAAATGTGGTCAAGACAGCTTCTCCCTTTTCTAAACCCAGCCTGTTCTTCACGCATTACTGTATCTATTGAATCCTTTATTCTATTTAGGATGATTTTACAGAATAATTTTGAGGCAACTGACAAAAGTGTCACGCCTCTCCAATTGTTACAATCTCTAAGATTGCCCTTTTTTGGGATCTTAACAATGATTCCTTTTTTCCATTTATGAGGCGTCTTCTCTGTTTTCCAAATGATGTTGAACATTTTTTGGAGATGTATTAAATTATGGCTATCAATTGCCTTGAGGATCTCAGCTGTTAACTTATCCTCTCCAGCAGCCTTGTTATTGGTCATTAGCTTTAAGGTGGTTTCTATTTCACTCAAGGTGAAGTCATCTAAATTTACATCTAATTCTGCTGCTGGTGTTTCAGCTTCAAAATCTATTAAACTGTGAGGTAGTGGACGGTTAAGAATTTCTTTGAAGTGTTCCGCCCAACGGGCTTTTATGTCTGCGCTTGTTGTTAGCATTAATCCAGATTTGTCTAGAATTGGTGTTCCACTGGATGTATAGGTGTTTGTCAGCATCTTTTGTACAGTATAAAGAGTTCTGCTGTCTCCTGTAATTGCAGCTGTCTCTGCTTTCTCTGCCAAGTTGTCTATATAAGCTCTTGTATCTCTTCTTGCCGAACTTTTCACTTTGTTGTCTAATTCTTTGTATGTTGCTTTTGCCAGAACCTTTCCAAGATCTGTCTTTACATTAGTCATGGCTCTCTTCGCTTCTCTTCTTTCTTTGATGTATTTCCATGTGGTGTCTGAGATCCAAGCTCGTTTTTCCATTTTCTTTAGTCCAGCACTTGCTTCTGCTGCTGTCATTAGTATTTTGCTCTGTGAGTCCCACATTTCATTGATATCTAAGTCTATTTCACCAAGTGCCGAATAACAATTACTTAGCTCTATGTTAAACTTTTCCTTTATTGCTTCATCTTTCAGTTTATGACTATCAATTTTATGTGTAATTGACCTCTTCTGTTGGTTTCTAAATTTTAATCTTATTTTCCCAATGCACAGGTTGTGGTCACTATTAACATCAGCACCTCTGTATGCTCTTACATCTATTAATGATGATCTGAATTGTTGTTTAATACATGTCAGGAACCATGCCTTCCTTTATTGTTCTTTTCAGCCGTTGTCTTTTGACATGGCATTGACATTTTAATCTCCTCTGTAGAATGGTGTTTATAAGACAGTTCTTTTTAATATTTAAGTCTTTTATTATGTCTTCATTGCTTTTTCTGTAACATTTGCATTGTATGCAGGGGGTTGTTGTTTGTTATTGAGATGTATCTTTGTTGTGCGTAAGTCTCTTGATGCTTGACAGCTGTTTGGCGGCGTAATGGTGTAACACCGGCCCAGTCAACCCCAAACACAACTTAAACAGGTTTGTACAGTCTGTGTAACAGCTCTTGTTTACTCGATTCTCCAATATTTCTGGTATGAGTCGTCATTGAATCTCTGGCTCTCCCCCCACACACAACCTCAGCTGAGTCTATCACCACAGCATATATATCCTCAGTCGTTAGTGAAACCTATTACGACTTCAGTACTTCGCGTTGTTTCAGTTTTTACTTCTATCAGGCTTGGATACAACACACACATGTCTCTCTGAATAAAACATCTTAAGACTTTATTGATAGATTCCACTATAACAATCCTTAACAATAAAGAACCCAGTGGTTTAACATTCCCGCTCGGGTTTCCAAGTAAAACTAAGTACACAGGGTTCCGGATCTCACTATGCACTGCACTCTCCTCATGCACATCGTTGCCTCTCCTCTTGAAAATGTTGGTTGGTTATACTGCACTCAACCTACTCTTGAAAAGTAATTCTACAATATCCTCAAAGCTGCTCTCCTCGTGGGAGTTCACTTCTAGGATATCTAACCTCAAGAGCCCTCTAGTCTTCCTGATAACCAGATTCAATTTACTGTTACTATCTAGTCACTGACATGTCTTCCATTATGCTATCTTTCTCATGTGAGTTCCAACCCTCTCGAACCCTCTACAGGCCCTTAAATCTCTCGCCCCTCAAACAATCAACAACCACTTCCTTAATTTCCCATCCAATGGATTCTCTTAACATTATCCCTTTTATTTCACATTCACCTTTCCCCCAATCTACTCACTTCCCAGTGTTTGACACCTGTCTCTACAATCATGAGACTCTCCTCTCTATTCACCCGACAACAGTTCACTCAAACTTCTCGGGAATGCCACTTCCCCACACATACGGTGTTTCTCAACTCTCTCCACACCGTCTCTACACCCCTTATTTTCATACATTCTCATTTACACCTAACATTTCTCATTATCCATATTTTCAGAATTTGTCTTATTTTGATTTGAATTAATCAAATTTTCTTCCTCGCTGTTTATGAGATTGTCCATGATTCACAACCATATGTTGCTATTGGGATGATACAGGCCCTCAGTAAAATAAAGCTCATAATCAACAGGATTCCCCAATAATTAAAGGTGTTATAGATTCATGTAGTGCTTATTTAATTTGGCTGTATTTGTAGCACAGATGTAACACGATCTATTGTGCCTAGTGCAGATGTAATATGAAACTTAATCTTACTTTGACTGATCTCACTTGTGGTTGGTGAATTTGAATTTGTCCGGAAATATGAAACAAATTTAAAATGAAAACAAAAATCTTACTTTATAAAGAAGTAGTGTTGCTGCTGCTTTTTCTTTTAGACAATGATGAACTATCAGAAGTATTCCTTAATTAAATGACATGTAAGGTGCAACATTAACCAGGTTTAATGCAGTGTGTTGCTTCTTATTACTGTATAATGGTTTGACCCAGTTGAAGTTATGGAAAGCATTCCTGATCACCCTGGGCACAGGGTTCCCCTTTTCATTAGTAGAATAATCGATTAATGTACAAGAATCAGTGGAAGGGAAAGACAAAACATAAGATAATACTCTTGAGTTTAATTATTCAATTTTGAGCAAGATGCCCTGGGTGGTGATATATATCTAATTTTCTTTTGTACTGCTACAATTTTCAGAGTACCGTTGATTAAGATAAAGTGTGACTTCATCTCTGCAGTTTTGGTAGACTTCTAAGCCTCAGCACAGCTGTTAAACTCGTAGACAAAAACACACATGACAGGATAACATATATTTCAAGACTTGAACACCATTTCTGTTGGCTCAAAACTGTGCTCTGACTGGTCATGAAGACTTTTTAATAGGAACATCAATCATTAATGTAAGAACATTAATTCTGAACAGTTTATATACAATATGTACGCATTCATAAACTATCTTGATTTTATAAAATTCTAGCTAACATGACTCCAGGTCTCATCCATCTCTGCTGTACAACTCACACTATTGTCCCTTCAACATGTCTGCTCTCAATGTTCAAAGGAAACCTTCTCCTACATGATTTTCATTGTTTTTCCCCCCCGTGCCATTTATTTTTATTCTACTTCATCCTTGGGCACTTTGCTTCTAACTACAATATTTCCTTGACTGATAAATCTATATGTAAATAACCTTAGAAGTGGCCTTATTACAATAACAATATGGTGCAAAAATCAAAACAAAATTAATTACCATTTTCTTTCTCCATTGGTTCCTTGTTCTGGAGAGACAATATATTAACATTATTGACAATCACTGTCACATATGCCTTCATGAAAATCTGAAGGTCTGCTTTTGAATTCGTCTCCACCAAGCCAATTCTGTCAAGAAAAAGATCATTATTTTTTTCAGAACATGGAGCTACTAAATAAAGCTGAATAACTTAATGAACATGACTGCCCACAATTTACTCAAATATCATATTGGTTGGCATGGATGACCATAGATCCCAACGATCTTCCGCCCCTCAGATTGTTAAATTTTCAATATGTAAAGAAGTTATCTGGAATTTTGTCTCGGTTGTTCTCTACACTTTGTTTCTTGCCGCAGAATTTTGCAACACATATCCTTCATGTGAGTGTCTGTATGGCCATGGAAAAATATCTAGCCACTATACTTCCCATATGCCTGTCAAGTTATAGAGGGAATATTATATGTTTACTTTACCTTCATTTATCTGAAAAATAATTGTTTCATTCTAGTATTAGTGATAAGTCTTCATTGTGTCTTGATCTCACTCAGCATTGTGTCAGTCATCTTCTTAGAAGATTTTCTGTAAAACCACATGTATGTGGTACCCAGGATTGTTCTCTTTTGCTTACATTTTTGGACGATAATATCAAGGTATACCTGTATGTCCAATTTTCATAGTTGTGTGGTCCTGATAAGGACCGTTTGTTGAACTAATTTAAAGTAATATAGGGGCCAACATTGTGGGGGCTATATACTTTCATTCTGAATCAGACGAGTCTAAAAGATTAATAACTGTTTGGGGTTGAACATTCCACAAACCATCATTTTTCCAATATTCCTCTTCCTGTTTTAAGACGTGGTCTTCACATTTAGCCCAATAATCTTTGTCTATATTTAATAAAGCGAGATTAGCAAGAGTCTTTACATCGCATATTTTCAATGTTGTATTTTCATCTGCCACTTGTCCTTTTAATTTTGCCCAGATTAGTTCTATTGGATTTAAATGAGCATGGTAAGGTGGCAGCCTCAAACTTATATGACCGTGCTCTTGGATAATCTTATCTATTTGAAAAATCTTTGTCCTTTGTTTTTGCTTTACTAGAGATAGTAATTCAGGTTTTAAGTACATGTTATTAAATTGTATGTGCTCCTTTGTGAGCCATATCTTAATAGCATCTTTTGTACTGGATGACGTCGGGACTTTATCTTCAAGTGCAACAATGTTGTGGTACGCTGCATTGTCCATTATTAGGCAAGATGGTCGATCTACTGATGGGAGAACAGAATTTTCAATCCAATGTCTAAATATGTGACCATTCATCTCAGAGTGATAATCCCGATTGTCTATGGATTTTTAAAGAAAAATGAGCTCTGCATTCTGTATTAGTCCATGTTGTCGACTACCTGCATGAGCAATTATCAAGCGCTGTCCTTTGCTGCTAGGTATTAATCTCTTAATCTTTCCATCTGATGACTGCCATTCCCTTTGGTTAGTGTGGTGAGCATTGATCCATGTTTCATCCAAGTACACAATATCATAACCTTGCTTGTGCACCCCGTTTACTTCACGTAAGTACTTGCTTCTCATGACTACTTTATGTGGCTTCTCACAGATGATGTTTCGTCCATTGGAATACTTTCTGAATGTAAAGCCTGCAGCTCTCACATTCCTCCATAATGTAAGACTTTGATATTTCAATACTGTTGTTCTTTTTCAGCGATACTTTTAATTTTCTTATTGTAACAGTTTCATTCATACCCAACATTTTGCGAATTTCACTTCTAATAAGTTCACTGTCGAAATTATCCAACATTTTTGCTCTTCCTTGTGATTTTGTATATTTTGAACATTGACGGTCATGTGCTTGAATCCAGCGATTAAATGACCGTTTAGATAAATCCAAAATGTGTCTTGTCCTATTCTCAGGGTTTTCTAAAGAATGAAATAATCTTCCTTGTTTAGCCTCTTTGCAAAAATAGTCATACATTTTTATTGCGATGTTTTGTAAACTGCAGAATTTCATTTTAAGACTCATGATAAATGTTATCGTTCCACGTCTCCACCTATGAATGAACGGAAATGGAACACACAATTTCTCGTGTTTTTTACAAGTGTCTAATTGTGTCAAAAAACCACGGTAAAAGCGTGCAAACACGTCAATTTTAACGTATATGGATTTTTACTCGCTATTTTTAACTTAAAATACTGTAAACATTAAGTTTTGACTACATCAATGGGTCGTTATAAATTTATATAAATCAAATAAGCAACAATAATAACCAAATGTTTTTTTTTTAATGAAATTAATTCCTGTTGGGTTCTAATCATTATAAATTTACATGCAAATTTTGAACAACTTACATCAAGCGGTTAAAAAGCTATCTATTTTAAAAGTTGGGCACGAGTTATGAAACAAGCTATAATACACCTACACAATGACAGGTTAGCAGCTTCCCACAGTGTTAAACTATTCAAATCATCTACATAAGTAATTCTATTTGACAATAACATCGTTCTCATCAAACCAGTCCAGATGAAAATGTTGATCTTTTCTATCTATTGACCTTTCAATCTGTAGCCGGCCCATAGGGCATAGACCCAGATACTCTTTCTCTTATCTAAATTTGTATTCTAGCAGTTTTCAATCCTAAAGATATTTTATCAAATCTCACCATCTGTCTCTGTTCTGTGCAAGCAACTCTATCTCATTGAGGGAGCCGATTCCTGCTGCTCTTGCCTTTATGATAAATTTTTATTGATACATGCCCTCTCTGATCAATTTCAATCAAAATTGCCTCTCTGACATTTTGACATCAGTCAAATGCTTCTTGCTATCTGTACTGCAAGCCTTTGTGATCTCATACAGCTAAAATATCTAAACATCTGCTCAATAGCTTATTAAATATAATATCCTATAGACATATTATCTAAACATCTGCTCAATTGCTTATTAAATATATCCTATAGACACACCATCTAAACATCTGCTCAATAGGTTATTAAATATATCCTATAGACACACCATCTAAACATCTGCCCAATCAAATCCCATCATGGTGCATAGGCCACTGTCAAGATTTCTCCACCCATCACTACTCTTGAAAATTTACTCTACTTCTCTCCAGTCTAGGCAAATATTCTTGAGAGTTGCTATGACTTCTCTTCTCCATGTATTCCTGAGCCTTCTCTGCTTTCTCTTTCTCTATCGGTTCCATGACAATGCCTGTCCTACTATTCTAGCATCAGGTTTCTTAGCGTGTGCCAAAACAATCCCCATTTTTCTATTCATAATCAAATATCTGCTCAATAACTTATTAAATATAACAGTTGAGTGTATATTTCCATCCAACTATCCAGTCTCAATAGCAAATTTACAAACAGTAATTATTTTCTAAGAATCTCAATAAGTCTTGACCCAAGACCAAGAAATCAGTGGCCTACACCTAGTGATGAATTTTGTAAAACAATAACAAAGCTATACCATTTTGCATGGTTCATAGCCATCTCTTGTATTGATTGTGCTCCAATTTTACTACAAACTTTACATCCATGTTTTCACTGATTACCAAGTTGTCCTCAGTCTATCTCTCTTGCAACTTTTCTCGGAATCCACTGTATGCAATTTTTAACTTTCTGGATATTTTCTGAGCACATGATTTATCTAGTCCTAGCACTTCCTTTTATCACTATTATATTAATTAAAATATTGTTATATAAAAAAATGTTATATACAAATAACTAAATTTACTCCACTTTAACTTACTGTACATTGTCATGAGTCTGAATCTGAGTGCTCTGAGAAAATGGAAAGATAACGCGAAGGAATTCTGGGCTTGTGTTCTCTGATAAATATCTGACCCCCAGACTTTTCTGATCATCTGAGAAAAAGAATGTGTAAATATATGCTTAAAACAGCATTTGTTAGCCATGAAGTTACAAATCTAGCTCAATCACATTAAGCACTTCATTATTTCTAATTATGACTATATGAAAACATTACACAAAACCATTGCAAATATAGTTCAAGGGAAAACAAAACTTACAACATTTTATACCTGAAAATTCTACACAATGCTAATTTCTTCTTCATCCCATAACCCTGAGGATCATTGGGGCACCACTGACAGATTTAATCAACCTTCTCCATTTCTATCTATTTTCAGTAATTCTCTGGGACTTAGCAATGTCAAGGCCTATTCATTCTTAAGTGTTATTTTCCCATTTTTTTTCATTGCCTTCATCTTCTCCTTCCTTTTACAATTACCTCCAGGCCAGACAATCAATATACATGGCCAAATGATTTCATTTTGCATTTCACTACAACAGTCAAAAGATCATTGTGTTCTACTCAGTCTGATTGCTTATTGTATCATTTTGTGAACTTCATCTTCTTCTACCTTTCAGCTCCCTGTGGAGCATAGGTCTTCAACAAATGCTTTCCAAGCCATTCAGTTTCTCACCATTTTATTAAGATCATTCCATGTCTTCCCCATCATCTTCATCCCTGCTTCTATCTGTCTTCTCCAAGAATTCCTTTGTCTTCCTCTTTGTCTTCTTCCATGGGAATTCAAAAATAAGAGCCTGTTGTGTAATACTCTCAGTTGGCTTCCACAGTGTGCGTCCTATCCAGTGCTATCATTTTCGCTGTATCTCTTTATCCACTGGTATTTGACTGGCACATTTCCATAATTCTATGTTAGCGAGTTTGTCCTGCCATTTCCATCCTTTTATTCTGCGTTAGCATCCATTAATGAAAGTCTGATCTTCATGATTGTCATTTTTGTTGTTCTCCATGTTTCACAGTCATATAAGACTGACTTAACATCGGAGTGACAATTTTTATACTTCTTCATCTGCAATCAATCTATCTATCTAAAAAAGGAATGCCCAAAATCTTATAACAGTTCATTTCCATAGCTTGTATTTTCTTCTGTGCTATTCTGGCCAATAATTCAGGGTTTGAGCCTTCATCACTGAAAATTGATCCTGAGTATTTAAATTTGTAAAATGTTACTATTTCATGTCTATTTATTTTGATTTTTCCAAGAATGCCCTCAGGGTTAATGTCATGAATTTTGCTTTATTTTTTCAGAACTGATCTCCATGCCATATTTGCCAGTCATTGTATCAGATATTTTTATTTTTGTTCTGTTCAAAGAATTATACAGCAAAGTAAAAAAGCTTGGTCAGAAGGAACTTATATAGATAGCCTGGCAATGAAGGTGGAGATGGCAGCAATGATTGGAGATGGGCCCCATGTTATAAAAAAACAATTCAAGTAAAGACATAAAATCACAATGGGGTTTAAGAAAATCCTTAACCCTAGATTACAATACCTATCTGTGGGTCACATTTTCATGATACTGCCGTAAAAATTACTGCCACTAGATACATTTGGAGTTCCAAAAATAGTATTTTCTTTCAATGTTTGCTACACAGCTGTGTGTTTACACTAGAAGAGACATGGGAATCGGTTGTGGTAATCATTTCTTGGGTTACATTAGATTTATGGCTTGAAATTTGAATGCATGGCACTGTGGCTACCAGAGGTATTACGTTGTCTATTCACGTGACCGCCATCTGTCCATCAACTCAGCTGTATGTTCTTCTCCCTCTAAGAGTTGTTTGCTTTCTATCCCATGTTACAAAGGTTTGTTTGGTGTCACGCCAATGGCAGAGATTTCCCCCATCATAAGGGGGGGAAAAAAGAACCAAAAAATGTCTTGAAAATAATAGGGGTGGGACACAGCCCCTTCCTAAAATACCGTTGTACTTTTTAGAATACAATTGAAAAAAAAAATCCAACATCAAAGGAAACAAATTCAACAATCAGGGCTCACTGGGAGTAGTAATAGAAGAAGGATGTGTATTATATCCTTATGGAAAAACAGTATAGTATAGTAGCCTCCGTCAGTCATAGTTGACTATGGATGTTTCAGCGCCCCTAGAAATGATGTTTTTTCCTTTCTTTTCTTTCGTCGTGTATTCTCTTTCTCAATGAATCTGTCTGCTTCTTCTTTGAGGTGAACCTTTAGAGTGTGTTTCCAGAGATTGCGGTTGGCAGCTATGTCTTCCCATGCTGCAGGGTTTATATTCAGAGCCTTCATGTCGCGTTTACACACATCTACAAATCAAAGTTTTGGGCGCCCCTAGTTCTTTTACCATATGCCAGTTGTCCATAGAGTATATCTTTTGGTACGTGGCCATCTTTCATACAGTGTACATGGCCAAGCCAGCGTAACCTACGTTGTTTGAGCAGCGTGTTGATATTCGGCAGGTCTGTGCAAGTCAGGACCTCCACATTTGTCACTTTATCCTTCCAGGTGATACCAAGAATACGGGGTAGACATCGCATATGGAATGCATTTAGCCTTTTCTCCTGCTTTACATAGGTTGTCCAAGATTCGCTGCCATATAGGAGGATACTAATCATGCAGGCATTATACACTGCGGCTTTTGTTTTAATTGTCAGTTTGCTGTTTTGCCAGACACGCCTAGAAAGACGGGCAAAGGTGGTAGCAGCTTTACCAATACGGGTGTTTATTTATGTATCTAAAGATAGTCTGTCGCTGATGATGGACCCCAGGTAGTTATACTGCCACACGATATCAAGTTTATAGTTGTCGATAGAGATTTCAGGTGTTGCTTCGACGTCCTGACCGAGTATGTTAGTTTTCTGCAAACTTATTGTTAAACCAAAGTCTCGGCAGGCATGCGCAAAACAATGTACCATGTTCTGGAGTTCTTCCTGACTTTGCGTGACAAGTGCAGCGTCGTCAGCAAATAACAGATCTCTAATAGAGATATGTCTGACCTTAGATCTTGCCTTTAGTCTTGAGATATTGAACAATCGACCATCAGATCTAGTATGCAGATAGACACCTTCATTTGCATGTGAGAATGCATGTTTTAACAGAACAGCGAAGAAGATTTCAAATAGAGTTGGAGCAAGAACGCATCCCTGCTTGACACAGCTGCGTATACCGAAGGGTTGTGATGTGCTGCCATCATATTGGATGGTGCTCTTCATGTCCCCGTGAAACGATTTGACTAACGTCAGTAGAGTATGTGGGCAGCCTATTTTGGAGAGTATTTTGAAAAGACCTTCTCTGCTGACAAGATCAAATGCCTTTGTAAGGTCGATAAAGGCTAAGAAGAGAGGCTTTTTCTGCTCTCAAGATTTTTTTTTTCTGCTCTCAAGATTTTTCTTGAAGTAGGCGTAAAGAGAAAATCATGTCTGCAGTTGATCTTCCGGATCTGAAGCCGCATTGCGATTCAGGATATACGCGTTCTGAGAGTTTTTGAAGTCTTCCTAAGATGACTCTGGCGAAGGTCTTGCCGACTATGCTGAGTAAGGAGATGCCTCTGTAGTTGTTGCAGTCGCTTCTATCTCCTTTATTTTTGTAGAGAGTTACAATCACGGAGTCTCTCATATCTTGAGGAATGGCTTTCTCTTTCCAGTATAGATGTAGTACTTCAAGAAAGGGATGTAACAATGCACTTTTGCAGGATTTAATCAGATTGGGAGGGATCCCATCTTGTCCTGGAGCCTTGTCTGTGGCCAAGCTATCTATGGCCTTGCTAAGTTCCTCTACGGTTGGTTCAGTGTCCAACTCTTCCATAGGTGGGAGACATTGTATGGTGTCAAGGGCGTTTGGTGTAACAATGTTTTCTATTGAATAAAGTGAAGAATAATGTTCCACCCATCTTTCCATCTGTTTGCCTCTATCTGTTATTTTCTCACCAGTGGATGACTTTAGTGGGGCAATAGTGTGTTTTGTTGGTCCAAGGGCTTTCTTTATGCCATCGTACATTACTTTTAGGTTTCCAGTTTGAGATGCAGTCTGGATGCTGACGTTAAGCTGGAGCCAGTACTCATTAGCACAGCATCGAGCTGTTTGCTGGACTTTGTTTCTGGTCATTTTAATAAACACAGATGTGCAAATCCACTAAAGTATCAGCAACAAACAGCTGTGAGGTAGGTAGGGAGTACACAATCTTACCTAAACCTTGTTTTATATGTTGAAACACCCACAACTAATTGCCACTACTTATAGTTGATTTTTTATGCCAGCACCATGCTCTTTATTATTCTCAGACCTTTACTGTCAACATTATTCATCATTATCATGTGCCATACTGGTTGGTGATCTTGTCCTTCCACAATCTTTTATCCACAGTGCATCGTATCAGTTATGTCGTTGACTGTTTTCCATACCATGTCACCAAGCTAGCTATATTTTCTCTCTTTGTCATCCCCGATCTCTCACTGTACATTGCCAAGTATTCCAATTTTCCTCTTGTCATGATGTGCCTGAAAAATGTTGATTATTTCTGATTTTTAAGAGCTCCCTTTTTGTGTTGGCCTTTTTTGAGGAATTTACTCGTTAGTCTTTTTTGCTGTGCAGGGAACTTGCAACATTCTTCTGAGAAATCCCATCTCTGTGACCTATAATCGTCTTTTAATTTGTTTCTTTACTGTCCATGATTCGCTTCCATAGGTCAACATTGTTGTTTTTCTAGAATTTTGTATTACTTCTTAATGCTTTACTTTGTCGTTAAAGTATTTTCCCCCCAGTTATTATCATATAAATTATACACCTTGGCAGCATATTATGATTTAGATCAAGTGCTATCGCCAAAGGGCAATTATGATACATACTTTATATAAAAAACAAGTAGCAGTGCACAAAAAGTTTCATTAAACTGATTGTGAATAGCAGTCTGTATTGTTTTTTTTTGTGTGGGTCACTAAGCATTTTAATGGAGCCTCGGTGGCTGAGTTAGTCATCTCGTTTCCTAATCACAAGAGTCTGGGTTCAATTCTAAGAAGTAGGGGGAAGTTATTTCTGACCAACAAGCCACCAGGTTCACCCAACCTCTAAAAATTGGTACTTAAGAATTTCTGGGAAATAAAGGCAACCTGGGTGGTATTGATTGCACCATCCAAAAATGTGCTGTGGTCATGGAAAAATATGTTCACTAACACCATTTCAGCCATACATTGAAGACAATTTTTTTTAACCATTCTATCTATCTACTGACCTTTCGAGCCATAGCCGGTCCATATGACATAGACCCAGACACTCTTTCTCTTATCTAAATTTTTATTCTAGCAGTTTTCAATCCTTGAAATATCTTTTATTAAATCTCGCCATTTGTCTCAGTTCTGTGCAAGCAACGCTCATTGAGGGAGCCAATTCCTGCTACTCTTGACTCTCTGATCAATGTTCTTCTCAGTGTCAGCCTCTTTTCCTCTTACCTGTTGTTTCCCACATGAGGGCTTGCTTTGTTATTAGGTTATTATCTCTCCTCAACAAACAGTGGTCATAAGAATTGGAAACCAATTGGGAATGTTTCAACAAATAAAACAGGGTGTTAGACAAGGTTGTGTGCCGTCACCAGATTTGTTTAATATTTATAATGAGATTATTTTAAGATCCATAAGGGGCATGCCTAGAATAACAATTGGAGGTCATAATATAAATAATCTAAGGTATGCTGATGATACAGTCTTAATCTCTAAGAGTGAAAATGAGTTACAAGAAATGTTGGACATTATAGTGAAAGAAAGCAAAAATAAAGGACTCTGCCTTAATACCAAAAAGACAGAAGTAATGGTGACAACAAAGAAAAAGACATCACCTCAGTGCAAAATAAAGACTAGTGGAACAATATTAAAACAGGTAAATGAATTTAAATATTTGGGAACTTTGTTGTTAACCTCAGACGGAAGATGTACAAAAGAGGTGAGATGCAGAATGGCTCAGGCAAAAGCAGCTTTCCAAAAAATTAGGAAGATACTATGCAATCCATTTTTGACAATAGAAACAAGAAAAAGAGTTCTTAAATGTTATGTAGAGCCAGTATATGGATGTGAATCATGGACAACAGGACAACAGACAAGAAAATCAATGGAGTCTGTAGAAATGTGGTTTTACACAGAATGTTGAGAATACCATGGACAGCTAAGAAGAGTAATGAAAATGTTCTGAAAGAGGTCAAAGCAAAAAGAGAGCTAATTTCCAATATTAGGAAGAAACAATCATCATTTTTTGGCCATGTAGTAGGCCATGAAAAATTGAGGACAAAGAGATAGAGGGAAGCACAGAGAAAAAATACCAGACAGCTTAAGAGAATGGCTTGGCAGAAGGTCAACAACAGAAATGATAAATAACTGTTGAGATTGAAAGTTGGGGAGAGACATGATCACCTACGCCAGCAGGCCCGGTACTTGTTGATGATCTCTCCTCATCACATGTCCAACATATGACCATCGTCTTGTTATGAATTCATTCCACGCTATGCCAAGTATTTTCCTTAGACATTTATTTTTTAATGCGTTCAACTTTTTTTCTATGTCTCTTGTTGCTTTCAACAGCTCTCACATGCATACGTAAGGGTTGATAGTACACTTGATT